>VWYP01003913.1:182186-297767 GCA_013400435.1 Pycnonotus jocosus | reverse complement strand
CGGATCACCCATCCCTATGCCGGGACACGCAACCCTGTGCCGGGACACCCATCCCTGTGCTGGGACGCGGATCCTCCTCCGCCCCCGCCGCCCGGCAAGGCTGTCCCCGTTCCCCGCTCACCTCTGAGCCCGGCGCAGCCGCCCCCGGTGCCCCCGGCCCGGCCCCGCTGCTCTCCGAGCTCCGCCACGGCGTTCCTGAATTCGGTCCCAGAAAAAACCACCTCAGGTTTTATTTCTGAGCTCTGACTCGCAGGATTTGCCCCGACCCCCGCCCCGGGGAGCCCCCAGTGTGGTGTGGGGAAAGCCGGACCCCCGGCGGTGTCGGGGGGTGCTCGTGAACTGCACAGGGGGACCCGCCGAGCCCCCCATGTGTGGGGCTCCAGCCAGAGCAGGGGGCGCCGGGCTCCGGCCCTCTGGGCTTTATTCTCCGATTCCCCGAGCCCCGCGGCTGTGGGGAAAGAGAGAGGGGGTGGGAATAGAGGAGAATGAGGAGGAGAGGGAGGGAGAAAGGGGAGGGGCAGAAAAGAGGGAATAAGGGCAGGAGGAAGGAGAGGTAGGGGGAGGTACAGGATGGGAACCCCGAGGCCCCCGTGCCTCACCTGGGCCCCTCCGGAGGAGCCCGGCCCGGCCGCTGGCACCCGCACCGAGCGCTGAAGGGGCAAAAGAGGCGGGGGCGATTCCCGGGGTTTAAATCCCCTCGGTCCCGCCCTGCGCACCTGAGCAGGTCCCGCCCCGCCCCGCTTGGGGCCCCAATGCGCCAAGGCTCCCGGGATGCGCCGGGAGCATCGTTTTGTCCTGGTTCGGGAAGTCACCCATCCTCATGGATGCCCCTCTCCCTGCAAGCCCTCGCACTGACCCAGAGCGTTTCCCACCTCCTTTGTCCCAGACCAGGAAACACTGGCTGCTCCTCTGGGCAAGGGAGAGGCTCCTGTGCTATTCCCAAAAACACAACACCTGGAATCAGTGCCCTGGGAGCCCAGTCCAGCCCTTCCAGTGCCTGGGGGTCACCCAGAGGGTCTTTACCAGCATGAAATGAAAATGCCCTCCTGCTCCAGTGCATTTCCAGCAGGATTGGACACTCCTGGCCAAGCTGACCAGGGCATGGAAGCTGCACCCGTGACAATCCAGGGAGGATTTTAAGTTGGATTCTTGCCTATTCCATTGTGCAGAAGCTCCACTTCTTTTTGGCACCTCTTGTTGCAATGTGTCCCTGCTGGAAGAGGTCAATTAGTCTTTTTCATGACCAGATTGCCAGAGGCAGGGAAAACCAAGCAGCATTCCCTGAGCATCTCCATCACTTCCATGTCCACCTGCAAGGAGTGGCCAAAGGACAGGAGCCAGCCCAGGACAGGCCCAGAGATGAGGCTTCCACCCCAAGCCATTCCATGATGATGCCCTGATCTCTCCCTGCATTCATTTTGCATTGTTCCCCTCTCAAATTCAGATGATTTGTTAAAGGGGAAAAAAAAAAAATCTGAAATTATCCCAAGAATAAAAAGGGGAGTTGTAAAACATACAAGAATCATTCCTACATCCATCAGATCATTATTAATTGGAAGCCCATTCCCTCATCTTTTTCCTTGTTTTCCCTTCCTGGAAATCCTTATGATCCCACAGTTTCTAGGTGTATTTCCCTCCCCCAAAAAGGGATGGAAACATCCTGATGCATTAGGGAAGGGATTTTTTGGGTTTGTTTTTTGTTTGGTTGGTTGTTTGTTGTTTTTTTTGGGGGGGGGTTGCGTTTTTGGTTGGGTTGTTTTTTTGTTGTCGTTTTTTTGGTTTGGTGTTTTTTTGTTTGTTTTGGGTTTTTTGTTTGTTTGTTTGTTTGTTTTGGTGTTTTTTGTTGTTGTTATTCCAAGAAATGACAAGCATAGAGATGGCCTTGGATACTAGAGATGAACACCCTCACAATTCCCCCTCTCCAAACCCTGCACAGATGGGGCTGGGAATGCCGGAAGGAGCCGGGTGTGCCTCTAATTGCAGAGCGTGCCTTTAATCCCGGGCTGAGCCAGCTCAGCCATGAGAGCCTGTCCCAGCAAGGGGACGGGACAGGCCTCTGCTCATCCCAGCACCCGGGTGCGTCAGTCCCCGCCTGCTCCACACCCTCCAGGTCCATGTCTGCCCATTCCAGGGCGCTGATCCCGTTTGCAGCAGGATCTCTCCGTCCTCTCCGTGCCCAGGATTTGCCCGCAGTGACGGCGCCCTGCGGCTCAATGGAGGCCGATGCGGCTGAGCGGCTCCCTGCAGGTGGCGGCGGGATGTGACCTACTTGTCACTGGAATCATCCCCCTGCTCCGAGAGCCCTGAGCTCTTCTGACAGCTGCAGGGAGCCAGCTGATCCCTGCCCTGTCCTGCCAGGAAGGACCAGGGGAGCTGGAAGCGCTGCCGGGAGAAGCCTCGCGTCCCAGCGCAGCGTGAGGGAGAAGGGAATTGTGTGGGAAGCACTGGGAAAGGGGCAGGAGGAAGAGGTGTCCTTTCCATTTGGCTCTGGTGATATTCCCTCGGGAGTTTTTAACTTCCAGAGCTGGATTTTGTGCACCTGGGAATCCCAGGCCTGTCTTGGCGTGGGTGTGAGGGCTGTGGATGGAGAGAGGCACAAAGGGACACGGGGAACTCCTCCTGCCTGAGCAAAGCACGGAGAGAGAGGATCACCAGGTGAAATCCTGGAGCTGGGACAGCACTGAGGTGACTCCAGCTCTGGGTTGTGTCACTCCTGCCATGATTTTTCATCATCATCATCATCATAAGACGCCTTTCTTCTGCCCTTCTTTTTCTTGAGCAAACAGCACCAAGTGCAATGTTCTGTGGATTAATGGATCCCCCAGGCTCCAAGCCCGCCCTTTGGGGAGGCAGACCCAGCTTTGGAGCTCTCTCCTCTGCCACAAGCAGTGTGCCAGCAGCCTGCTGCCCCATTCCTCGGGGGAGTCTCCTGCCTTCCCCCTGTGTGTCCCCCTGGCTGTGGCAGGTGCAGGAAGCAGCGCCTGCCTGCCTGGGCAGCATTTGGTGAGGGCAAAGGGCCTGTGAGTGGTGCTGCTGCATTAGCTAGGGCCTGCCTGCTGTGCAAAAGCCTTATTAGAGAGCAAAAAAGGCTTTTATTTCAGGCTGGAAATCATCGAGCCCGTTCAGGCAGATGTTGATTTCCTCTGCTCCCTGCAATGATGTCATTATGGCCAGCAAAGTTTTGTGCTCCCCCAAAGCTGGGCAAACTGCTCTGGTACTTTCTCAGGCTCCCCGGGCAGCACTCTATAAAATACAGGCAGTGTACAACCGGTTTCACAAGGAATTTCTGTTTAGCCTACTCATTAAAGTGCTCCAAAGGGAATCTGAGGTGTTTGTATTCCATGATTCTTGAGAACAAGTCACTGTTTGTGCTGGCAGGTTTCCAAATAAGAAGGAAAAAAAAGGATACTTCTGGGTCAAATCCTTGCTCTTAAGCTTTTGTACCTCTTACCTCTTGGATGACTCCTGTGCTCTGACATCAATTCTCCCACAGGGCACCAAGCAGAGCCCTTCCAGCCTTTGGGATCCTGAGGTGACACGGAAAGGAAGGATCATCTGCCTTTTTTTTAATACCTCTGGCATAAGAGTTGCTTTAACCCTCACTGTTTTTTCCTGCTACAGAGAAGAATCCTGGAATTAAGGGTTTTTTTGGACACTACCATTTGCTGCTTTCTGCTGGCAAGCAGGTAATTTTATTCCAACTAGAGAAAAGTGCAAGGCAGACTTTTTAACTTCACAAAAATGTCTGCTCCTAGGAAGGGGAAATGAATGCCTCTGTATCCCTAAAATTAGGTATATTTACACTAAAATCAATTTAAGATGCTTCAACTGCAACAGCCTTTTCCACATAAATGTCTTTAAATCTTTTTTGTTGTTGTTGTTAGTTAGAGAGACAGAATAAATAACAGCACCTGTGTATTTTAAAATTACGTTGTTAATAAAATCCTGGTACATTTACATAAATGACAACATTAATGTACAATTAAACAAAGCATTGTAATATTACAGCAACAAAAGAGGAGCTACATATTTGTACAGATAGCTGGTGCAGCTACTTGAAAATACTTTCCAAAATAAAGCCTTCTGTGGCATTTCTCAGTGATAATTTTGACCCCCCCTGTATGGCTTTCTGTAATAAATAGGGTTATTGGAGCTGGTGATGTTCAGCAGATGTGCACCTAAAGCACAAAGAGACCGTGCCCTGACCAACCTGTCTGTCAAGCTGACTAAAAATCCTTATGCATGCATGCAATTTGCCTCTGTGTAAATCCTTTAGGAACAAGGCCATGTCAGATTTTGATGGATTTGCTGGGAGATGCTGGTGACTCCTTCTCCTTCCCTTTATCCAAACTGTGTCTGTGTTGTGCTTTGGAGCCTGGGCCCAGCTGGGCCTCCTCCTTCCACTGTGTTCAGACACAATGGGAATAAATTGTTGCATTTCTAATAAGGAATAAATAGTTCTCCACTGAAAGCTTGGTTTCCTCTTGTTCACCTGTCTACAACAAATGGAAGTGTCCTAGCAAATGATTTTTGGTGGGTGCTTAGCAAAGCTCAGTGGGAATAGCTGGAGGTCTTTACTTAATCCCAGCCAACTCCAGAGAGAGAACAAACCACTGAGCTGGACATTCTTTGGAGGCCAGGGGAGGCTTTTATTGCTATTTTTGCCACTGGGCAGTTTTTCAGCCTAGTGCCAGGCCCTGCTACACCTGAGCCTTCTACAAAGTATCTTTTGTGATGTCAGGTCTCACAGGTAATATCCAGAAAAAAGGCTTTTAAGGTGAAAGTGACTGACTGACACTATCAGACCTTGACAGTGAAATGGCAGACAGTCTTCTTCTTTCTCCTCAAGACCAGATCCAGATTAACAACTGGCACAGTGAAACCATATTTAAAAACACTCAAATCCCCAACTCTCCCCTCCCTGCCCCAGCTCAGCTCTTCATATTAGGCTTACAGAGTGAGTAATTTCAGTGTTAGTATTAGCTTCTACTCAGCTTGGAACATACAAAACCTCTCTCTCAAGGTGCAAACAGTTTTGGGGGATGTTCCTGTCGGTCTGTTGTGATGTACAGATGCCGGTACTACGGAGGGGAAGTACTTTGTGTGCAGACAGATGGCTCGTGGGATGGGCTTTAGGATCAGGAAACTCCTTCTAGGCAGCCTTTTTACAGGGAAAACACCTGTGTGGATGAACTTAAGCCCATGTATTAGTGCTGGGCTGGTTCAATTGCCCCCTTCTCCACAGCCCGGCGCCGTGCTCGTGGAAAGGGCAGCGCCGATCTCTGCACTCCGGGCTCTCCCCTCGCACCCTCAGCCGGTGTTTGGGCCGTGGCAGTGTTGTTTGTGTGACAGTGGTGGTGTTCCTGTGGCAGCAGCAGCACAGAGAAGCCAGCTCCCCCTCCCTCAGCACCAGGGGGTGCCTGTTCCAGGGCGCTTTCAGGAAGATGCAGAAGGTAGACAGCCCCAGCGATGCCTCCACCGCGGTTTGCCAGCGCCGCTGCCGCCTCACACCCTGGAGGTGACGTACACGGAGTGCAGGCGGCCGGCCAGGGCTGCCTGCAGGTCCCTCAGGGGGTCCAGGCCCTGCACTTTGCTGTTCCTGCCATAGATGAGCTGCTTGAACGAGTCCTGCTCCAGCAGGGAGCTCATGTGCTTGAGGAAGAAGCCCTCGCAGAAAGAGGCCAGTTCTGGTGCGTTGTGGATCTGAGGGAGACAGCAGATTATTAACCCCTTCTGTGTGTCACACACCCAAATGACATCTCCCAGGGTCTCACTCCTAATGCTTTCCTCCTTTTTGTCTCTTAGAAAACATTAAAAGACAGGAGTAACAGTGAAAAAGCACTGAAGGCAGGACTTTGATAATTTCTCCCAGTGCTTTTTACAGGCACAAGCGTGAGCAGGCTTTTTTAATTCCTTCCCCTGCTGGCCTGCTGTTGGCAGAGCTGCTGGCCTGCACTCCAGCCCCTTCCCTTCGTGCAGCAGAGCAGCTGGCTGATGAGGTGGCCAAGGTACCTGTTTGGCTGAGCCACAGCACACGAGGCTGCTGTGCTGGCAGATGGTGAGCAGGGCTGGGGGCAATCAGGACACGGGTCACGGGGCGGGAGCCTCATCCCCACAAGGAGGGGCTGGAGGCAGGAGAACAGCCACGCTGCACTCCTGAACCACCACGAGGTGATTTCTGGCTGGGATTTGGCTCCTTTTGCTTCAGCATCAGTAATGAGAACAACATAGCTGAAGTTTAATATTAAAAATCTCTGTGTGCACACAGCCTCTTCCTGGGAATTTTGTGCAAATAATAATTTAAGGAAAAGTACACAACGGCCAGTAGGGAATGCTGTTTCCCCTTTTTTTACCACTGCACACTGTTAAGTTATAGGTCTGAAAGAAACCAGCCCAATGTGAGAGAAATTGAAAAGCATTCAGTGGGACACAACAGATACAGAAAAAAAAAAATCATTACCAGCCGTCTGTGCAGTTTTCTTCTTGTTAAGGGATCTGATCCTGCAAAATTCCAGGAAGGGCAGAGTATTTCCCTGACTTAGGTTATTTGCTGCAGAGGTGCGTATCTGTCACACACAACAGACTTTATGCTCTTTTTGGAGCTGAAAAGAATATTTTCTAGCAGCAAGGGGGCTAGGAAAGGGTTTATTTTGTAGTTGCTGGGTTGTGATCAATTGCCCCCGCTGCTCTCAGGATTTGAATCCCTCAGGATTTGCTGATGTTGCTGT
This sequence comes from Pycnonotus jocosus, assembly GCA_013400435.1. NCBI lineage: Eukaryota > Metazoa > Chordata > Aves > Passeriformes > Pycnonotidae > Pycnonotus > Pycnonotus jocosus. Next base: position 291,039 of record VWYP01003913.1, on the reverse strand, counting down.
ATCAGCCTGCTAAGACAGCTCTCCCCTACTCTGCAGGGACCCCCCAGCCATTTCATCCATGATTGCTTCAGACAAGAAAACACACCGGGGCTGTGCAGGGCTTTCCAGCCTGGAGCTGGGAATTGTCTCACTCGTGTTGTGGCTGGGGGGAGTCACCTGCAGGGAGGGCAGTACCCAGGTGGGGTTTTTAGTCACCACCAGGAGCACACAGGCTGCTCACTGGGATTCTCAAACCAGGAGGGGTTGGATCTACCTTTGCATATTTATAGATGTTGACAGAGTTGTCCATGCTGATGGTCTGGGCACAGAGGATTTCACAGTGTCTCTGGAGGCCGTCCAGCTGGAACAGGCTGGCAGCCGACAGCAGCTACGGGGACAAGAGAGAGGCTATTTGAGATCATGAGCCTTCAAAGGCCTGGGCAAGACAAATAGGATGCATGATTTCCTCTCTGAAGAGGCTCTGACTCTCTGTTTTAATGGCCAAGCCCTCATGAAAGAGCAAAAAGGCTGCTCCATGCTGAAGTGACAGACTGACACATTTCCCCTCCTAGCAAAAGCTCCTCCCACAAACATATTTGCTCTCCTTTCTGTCACCACGGCACAGAAACACCAAGCAGTGATGTTTTGAAACTTTTCAGCTCATTTCCAACCATTAAGTATGTTCCTGGAATGAATGGAAGCCCGCTGTTAGCTCCTGGATTTTGCCTTTCAACTCTGTTTTATGCCCCAGCGCACTTGGCAAGACTTGGAAGAAAAAGCTCTCTCACCTCTAAGATATCAGTGGTGGGAATTTCCATGGATTCTGTCCCTCCATAGTATAAATACTGCATCAGCATCTGGAATGGGAAGAAGGCCAGGCATGAAGTTATCACTGCAGTCACAAGGGGCTGTTGATGGCCGTGCTCCCCTTCCTGAGCAGACGGGAATCGCGTCCTGTGCCGGCTCTCACCTCCATTGGTGGCTTTCTTTTCTCCCTAGCGTGGCAAATCTGCTGCTTTCTAATACTCCTTTCTCTCTTGGGCCCTGAAAAGGGCCCTGCTGGGTTCATTGGGCTGAGGGTGACAGTGTGTCTCTGAGCAACACCGCTGTCCTTGTCTGGGATCCGGGCTGGTGAAGCCTGGCGTGTTGGTCACGCGCGGAGCTGCCAGCGAGCCCAGCGTGAGCGTCCCGGGGACCTCCCAGCCACTTGCCTTCCCTGCTGGGCTTCTAATCAGCTTCCAGCCCCTCAGCAGGCCCGCAGGAAAAGGCATTAATTGTTTTCAGGGAGAGCGAGAGGCAGCTCCTGCTCTTTGATCTGCATGTGCCCACCCCCAGCCCAAGCAGTGTCAGGGGAGGGAATGGATCTGGTGTCGGAACAGAAGAAGTGTCCCGGGTGCTGTGTGGGGCTTGCAAGCTCTGCCTGCCATTCCTAACAGGGCTGGGAACAAAACTAAGCTGCTCCCTGTAAGATTGCTTTATTTGTATAACAGAGTTACATGAGAGCAAAGCTCTTCCCAGAAGAGCCCTGAGCAGGACACACATCTCTGGTGGCTCAGCATCCTCCACTCCACCTGAGCCCGCCTCTCCTCAACCCATCTGACTGTATTTACCATCAAACTGTGAAATACTTCACTGTTTCAGCTCTTTCTGATTTGCCTCTCTCCACTTAAGAACAAGTTTATCTTTAGAAACCTTTTGATGTACAAATGCTGTTAGAGAAGGTTGTTTCAATACTCAGTTAAATTTTCTTCTTTGTTGCAGCTTCGGCTGCAAAATTTGGATGTCACCTATCCAACATAAAACTTGTACAGCTCCTTACAAGCACAACAAAGATGTTCTCATGGTCAGCTTACATCTCTCTAGTGAGATAGCAGCACTGCTGACCAACAGACCAGGTTTGTTTGCTGATAAAAAGAGAAAAAAGAGCCTCAACCCGCCAGTGAAACAGCAATGTGACCCATTCTGCACTTCACATCTCCCTGCTCCTCCACTAAATATAGAAATGTCATAAAAGCAAAGCAGAATTCTCAGTTCTGAGCCGTTTTTGACGGGGACATCACTGAGTTCTGATCATCTGATTTGAAGTGATATGAAGCTTGGCAATACACCTACTGTAAATAAGTTACTTTTTGCTTAGCAAAGCATGAAAATGGTACCATAAAAAGTATAAAAATGGTGTGTTAGAAGTATAAAACTACTTTTCAGAAGAAGACTAGTTTCTCCTACTTTATGGAGGAGTCAGCTGCCTAGGAAGAAAGTAAAAATAGAGACTGAAGCATTCTGTTTTAAGGCTGGAACTTTGGAAAAAGGGTATTTCAAAAAACTCCTGAAATTCAGATCTGTTAAAAGGCACTACTTGGGTTTGTCTTACTTCCCAAGTAGCTGAGAAGATGAAAAAGAACAAAGAAAAACTGGAATCAAGTCCCATACCTTGAAAATGTTGTATTTCATATCGCTGATCTCAACAGTCTTGCTGCCGTGGCCATCATGCTCTGTTTTATTGGTCATTAGTGTCTTGAACCTGGGAATGGTTTTTAAAGAGATTTAATTGAAAATATTTAATTTAGTATTTAATTTAACATATTAGTGTGTCACTCATCACAAACAGCAAAGGGAAAGCAAAGATCCCTCCTAGTTCTGTACACGCTGAAAATCAAAACATTTTTCCTTTGATTTAATGATGATTAATTCAGGGACAATCTAAAACTGTAAATTGCCTGGATCTGATCTAATCCCACCCTGTAATAGGTGGAAAACCCTGTCACTATGCCAAGAACAGAGAAAGAGACTGCTAACTGCAAGTGCACCAGGCCAGTGTGAGACTCCAGGAAAGCTGGAGCCAAGTGCAGCTCTCCCTGCAAACTCTGGGAGAAGGAATGGGAAGGCAGGGAATGGCTGGATATATCCATCTACCCCACATGATTTCAGGGATAATCATGGCTGGATTAATTATGCCCCTGGTTAGTGACTCACCTGTTAGATGCAGTAACCAGCAGGACTTTGTGTGCATAGAAGAGCTTTCCTTCCACTAAGAAAGTTACATCAGACATTTCTTTATTGTTCAGAAAGTGAGGATCTGTTGAGTAAAGGGACCAAAAAAAAAAAAAAAGTGATTTTTTTTTTAAACTGTGTATGCTTTTCAGAAAAAAATCCAAACAAACAAATAAAGTAAAAAACCCAAACCAACCCAGCAGTAATCAGAAGCTCACTGCTCAGTTGAGCACCTTACCCAGCCGAGCTGGCAGAGTCTTCCGGATTTCGGGAATGCTGGGAATGGGGCTGCTGCCATAGCAGTGGGTGAAGATGGATGCGAGCTGCTGGTTGATGGAATCATTCTGTGAAGAGCATGGAACAGGGATCAGCAACTTGGCATTGAGCAGATTCCAAATGTGCTGCAAGGGCTCACCTGGGGCTTACAGCAACTGCACCCTACAGGAGGAGCCTCCCCACAGATGGACAAGCTTTAAATTAAGGCTGAACTAAAATATCAGTGGAGTTATGGAGGTATTAAGAGCTGCAGAGTTTCCCCCAGGTGTGTGTTTGAGGACTGTCTGGGGGCTGTTTATGAATTTATGCTCCCAGGACCATTTCCATGCCATAACTCCTACAGACTTTGCCCAGCCATTCCCCTGTTCCTGTTGTGCACAACAACAACAACAACAACAACAACAACAACAACAACACCCCAGAATGCTCAGCTCTGACACAGAGTTACAAAACTCTGACTTACTTTGCTGGTTTTGAGGATGTCAAACATGAGCTGCAGCCCCTCAGTGACCAGCTCCTCGTTGTAATCCTCCTCTTTGATGGTGACAAACTCCCGCAGCAGCGTCTGCACCACAGAGTAGCGGGACTGGGAGAAGGTTGTCCGGAGGGACTCGATCCACACGTGGAGCTTCCAGGGCACTCCTGCAGCCACAGGGAAAAGGGACAGTGAAAGATGATTTCCTGAAGGGCCTCTGAGGATTATCCTGCTCCCATTACTAACACTTGGCAGCACTGAAGTAGCTCTACCTACATCCTAACAGCAGACAGATTTTTGTCTTGATATTAAAGGTGACTGAACTGGGTCACTGACAGATCAAGTGAGAAAGGATTAGCACCAAGATCATAAATTGGAAATTTCTGCTGATTTTTAAGGATCAGAGACTCCCTGTTTTGTTCTGAGCTTCATGGTTAGTCAGAACCACTAAATAAATTCAAACTGAAGTTGTAAGGATACGTAATGCCACACAACTGTGGTGTGAGGTCTTTTCTCCTGGTAACACACAAGCTTCAAAGCTTTTCTCTCTCCTACCTTGACATCAGATTTGTTCCTTCACCTTAAATCACTGATAAACACTGCATTTTAGGTGTTGAGCTGACAGGGAAAGATGCCCCTTGCTTTTGGTATGTGGGAACAGAGGATCCAGCCAAGAGGGACATCTCAGAGCAGCAGGAATTTTGGAAAAAAAAAACCCAAACAAACTTGTGAGAAGCCTTAAACACTTTCAAAATTTAGATTAGATAGCTTTGCAGTCAGGGTGGCTGCTCTTTTAAGTGACAGGGGCAGAAAAGGGAGGTTTTTATGCCTTGTATGTGCACAATGCTCAGAAGGAAGGGCTCACCCAGTGCCCTGAGCTCCATGGTGATGTCCACGTAGCCGTGCTCGGCGCTGTAGTACATGGCCTCCTGCAGAGCCTTCATCCGTGTCTTGCACAGCCTCACCTGCCCCTCGCTGGAGCTGCCCTGGCTCGAGGTGTCACTCTCCACCCCCTCGGCCAAGATCTCTTCCAGGGACAGCACATCCCCCTTCACCTGCTGGGGCTGGGTCAGGAGCTTGCGCAGGACGTTCCTGAGCAGGGACGAGAGGTTTTGCTTACCAACAAATGAAATTTCAACAACTCAGGCAGGACTGCAGGGATTTGGGGTTAGGGATGCAGCTCAGCAAACAATGATTTCCTTCCCAAAGACAGCTGGCACCGTGGAGCAGCACAGAAACCACTTATCCTTCCCTACCCCAAAGCCTAGAAACTGGTGCCCCGCAGCAAGGGCAGAAGATGTGGCCTGTACTCCTCACATGGGGGGTTTGTTTGGAATTTCACACGGCAGTTGCAAGAAAGAGACTTTCTTGTTTGTGTCTTGTTTGGGGAGTTTGCAGCACTGGTGTCCCTCAGCCAGCTGGGGACAGCTGCTCCAGACATTCCCCAGCCCAGCAGGGCCACCCAGCACTCACTGTGCTGCTGCACTGCCACCAGCCCGTGCTCTCCTTGCACCCACACCACTCCCTGGGGCTAAATCCAGCTTATCCAAGCTCTAGGATCACTCCATCTATCCTATGGCAGAACAAGCCTTGAATCTCACTAACTTTTTTTTCTCTGTGAACACAGATTTCTGGAGGAGCTTGCAAGTAATGTCTTATTTCTGAACAGCTACCCTGCAAGCAGGGTTGGGGAGCCCAGGCTGGCTGGTTTAATGATTCACCTCTTGGTTGGCCATCCAAAAAACAGCGATGCAGACACCCAGGTTGTGCTGCAGGTTATTTTTGCCACCTCAACTTGATTAGATTCCATCTCAGAACATGAACCAGGATCTCATAACCCACCCTTAGGTGGGACTTGATCTGCTGATGTAGGGCCTAAAACCAGCTCACTCTCAGTGCTGCAGAGCCAGACCAGCAAGTGCAAGAATAAGAAACAGCAAACCAAGATCTTTGTTGTCAGGAGAGTCTTAACCCCATCTGCTGAACTGCATATGACAGGGTTTGGGGCACAAACCCACACAGGACACTCAGCAGCACCTAGAGTGCCAAAATCCCCTGTTCAGAGCAGGAGCAGAGCATTACCTGTGGCCGTGTGCTGCGGAGTGGCTGAAGCAGTTCATGTCCTCGTGAAGTGACGATGACATCCCGTTGACTTCCAGCATGCTCAGGAGCGGATCAGCGCCCCTGCTGAGCAGTAAGCTGACCAGCTCGTAATTCCCTGGGGGAAAAGGACAGGAACATCAGCATGGTTTCCTCTTTGGAAGCACAAAACACAGGACTGGCAGCAGGCAGGGCTCCCTGGCTCCATTCCCATTAGATGGAGTAGGGAGCAGTGGCAGGAGATCCAGCACTGGGTGTCACTGGTAGGGGAAGAGGCCTTTTTATCCCTCCCATAAAGCCTGGAGCAGAGCAAGCCAGCCACTCATCTTCACAAAAGCACAAAAATAAAAAAAGAGAAAGAAACAAAAGGAAAAATAATCTAAAACCACTTTGAGGTGAAAAGTGTCAACAAACAAGGCCAGCACAGACTCATTCACAGAATGCTCAACTCCTGACAGCCTACTGGAAGAAACGCAGAATTTTTACCTGCATTTAATAAACTAATAAACCAATTTTCTTTTTATAACAGTTATTTTTCCCCAGGCTGAATGGAAACTTGTTAATTTTTCACATCTGGGTGCTGCTCAGGCCCACAAACATGCCCAGACCAGACAGGGACTGGTTTATGTTCCCTGACAGTGCTTTGTGAAGGAATTGGTGCCATCAGCTCTGCTGTGGGGGCTCTGGGGAGGAGTCAAGCACGGGACAAGTTGGAAAACAGACACTTGGGGCCCATCAGGCTGGTGGCAGGAAGAGAGGAAGGGTGCTGAAGCCACAGGGAGCTCACCTGCAGCTGAGGCCAGCTGGAGAGGGGTCTCAGCATAGTTGTCCTCCCCAGTGTTGACAGCAGAGCCCTCCACGTGGGCACCAGCATCCAGGAGCAGCTGCAGGGGACACAGGACAGACAGGGAGTTGGGAAAAGAGCAATCCAGAAGGACAAAACAGCCAGGGCTGGGTGTTAGAAAGGAGAACCAGTGGGTTCAGAGTGAGGAGGGCACACACACAAATGGGAGAGCACCACCTCTTTTTAATCTCCTTTACAGTCATGGCTGTGCTATTGGAATCTCCCAACTCCAAAGGGCTCTGCCATCACAGCAGAAGTCCATCTTAGCTCCATGCTGTGCACAGGGCTCCCCCAGGGAACCACCAGGCTGGTCATACCTGGTGGAGCCTGTGTAGGGAGGCCTGGCAGCTGCAGGGATTTGTCACACAGAACCTGCTTTCACTGAACTGCTGTGAGGGAAAGAGCCCCCTCCCAGGTGAAGGGGAGAAGGTTACACGGTGATGGAGATGTTTTATGGCCAGAAGGCTCTGGAGCAGCCACAGCAGTGATGGCAGGGGCAGGCAGGGAGGATCAGCCCTGTGCCTGTGTATCCACCAGGATATTCCATGCTTCCACGACTGTGGGCACTGCAGTGCTTTGATACACTTGCCTTCATCTCCTGGGAGAATCAAACTCATATCTTACACATAAATTAAGGCTGTCCAACCTCTGGAATACCAAAGGCTGCCTGGGCAGTTTGCCAGGTGGAATCTAATCTTTATAATTATGTACAAATGTACACAAACAAAAGATGACTGTGTGCAGCTTCCATTTACTTACATTTTTTTTTTTTTTTACTCCTTCCCTTTGAGCAGAAGGTAAATTAAATTCAACAGCAATTGATTGTCTCCTGTGATCAATTTTTCATTCCCCTGGAAGTTTGGGTAGCATTTCTGGGGCTCCACCCCATCCTGCTGCCCCCTGTGATAATTCCACAGAAAAGGGAGCAAGGAGGATGCCACAAGCTCAAATCCCACAACAGCTTAAGTCTTGCTCATGCAATTCTCAAGGATTATGAAGGAAGTTACAGATGATTTGCTGTCATTAGAGCAGAAATCAGCACACACTGGATTTTTGCAAATGTCAATTCACAAACCAATTAATATCTAATGTTATAAAGCTCCTGATCAAACAGCCAACCTGTAACCACTCCTTGTGAAGCAATAGTTTATTTAAAACCAAAGGAATGATTGTGCAGCACTGTTTTGGAAGCAGTGAGCCTTGGAGCAATATTGAAACCAAATAAAAATATGGAAACACGCTGGGTTTTATTATCAAGACCCTGCTAGGAATTTTGTCACCATTTTCATTCTCCTTGTTTTAAACAACATGCAGTTTTTTCACTGTTTTTTTAGGAGGCTCAGGAAGGCTGAGAGTGAGGGCTCCCAGTGCTGCATTTCAGTCCCCTGGGTCCCCTGGAAGGATTCCTGGCTGGAATCTTACCTGGACCACCGAGATGTGTCCGTGCAGCACGGCGAAGGTGAGGGCAGTCCAGTGGCGGCTGTCAGGATGCACCGAGGGGTGCCGTGGAGAGGCACTGGGCACCTGCAGAAGGGAAGGAGGCACTCATTCCCCACTGCAGCCTCTCTGCCTTCATCCCTTGCCTTGCACAGAACCAGCTTCTCCCTCTGAGAGTGACAAGCCCAGGGGATGGGGACTTGGGCCATGCAGAGAACACTGCCACCACCACTCCCCCTGCCCCATCCCCTGGGACTCTTTAATGGGCTCACTGGTTTCTCCCTGCGGCAGCTCCACCCCTCCCCCTCCCTGTGCCATTAGACTTGCCAGTGCCAATCTTAACTGGAGCCAGAGTGCTCCAAGAGGTTCTGAAGGTTTTCTCCTCCCCTCCCAAATCCCTGAAGCAACGATTTCTGAGGGAAATGCCTTGCTTGAAGCTTCCAGGACTGAAGCCTTTATTTCAGGTTTCAGAACTCCTCCTGTTAGCTTACAGACGAATAATTATGGGCAGAGAGTTACTCACTGGTATATCTAAATTTGCTCCAGCATCTATAAGCATTTGGACCATGGCTTCATCTCCAGCAGCACAGGCGTACATGAGAGGGGTCATCCCCTTCAGAAAGGAAACGAAAAATAAAAACAAAGTTATCTTTCTATCCCTATCAACAGTGACACTGTCATGGGCACAGCGAGTTTGAATCTGAATGTACAAAGTGTGCGCAGGGACAGCATACAAATGTTTATAAAGCACTTTTGATTCCTGTGCAGAGTGGGCACAACTGATATTGGAAAATGACCTGGACAAAACATCACTGGCCAAGGCTGAGAGAACACAAAAAGGATCACTGAAAATCCTAGCCCTGTATTGTCCACAATTCTCCAGCTTTCCCAAGGCTGCCAACAAAGAAATGCCATTTCTTGGCTCATTTGTAGCCAAATGAACTGAAGGCAGAAAGCAACACAAAAATACAGAAGATGAATTTATTTGGCAACTTCTCCCCATTGCTAAAATCCTATTTGCCTCAATATTTCAGCATTTCAATCCCATAAATCTCCCTCCCTCTACTTAACCAGCAAACCATGACGGCTCAGAGATGAATTATGAGAAAAACGAGCCTTACTTATGGAGTTTATTCCTGAAGTAGCCAAGGACAGAAAGGAAATGGCCTGGTAAAATCCATTCCTGCTCACATCTCACAGCTTTCCTGACCCCTCCCCTTAATTATTACAGGCATTTGAATTTTTTACAGGCAGCATCTCCGCTGCTCAGTGTGCAGTAACAGAGCTTCATCCTTAATGGGAGCTGTACTGTAAAATGGAATTACATCTCTCACACAGGAGTTGTGCTCTTGCCTCTTTATGCTGTCCTTTTAAAAAGTTTTAATGTTAGTTTTGCACTCTCTGCTTGCTCCTTGCAAAGGGAAGAAGCGATTGTTCTCCTGAACATCTCCAATCCCCTAAAACCAGAGTGCCTGTGGGTCCCCATCAGAACTGAACACAGGGTCCTGCTCCAAACTCATGTTTCTGAGGGGATATTCTGAGCTCTTTTCCACAGATTTCCATGTACACAGAGGGACAAGTGGGTCTGAACACCCTGGACATGCTCATACCCTGGGATGGGTCAAAATCCAAACCTGCACCTAAAGCCTTTGTATTGAATTATTCAGCAGTTCTGTCACGCCTAAGTCAGTTTTCCCAAATTTGGGCATCTGGCTTTGTCTTCATCTTTTCCAAAAGGAGCAAATCAAGCTGGTGGCAAAGTCCAGCTCTGGTTTCCCACTCCAGCTACAGCAGAGTTCATTCCCAGAACTTGGATTCAGCTCTGCCTGGAGTTGGCAGTGCCATGCAGGCACTTTCTTGGACACAAAGCTGAGCTGCTTCAGAGTCAAGTGGAGAATTTCCAAGCAACAATATCTCCAGAGGGGGCCTGTCCTGCCCTTTTTGTTGGTGCCAAAACCCTCTCTGAGGGGCAAAGACCACAGAGCTGCCCCGCTCACAACAGGGCTGGCAAGAGGATCCCACCCACAGGATAAGACATCAATGAGTGACACCAGGAACTCCTCCAACTTCCCAAGGAGCTGCCCACAGGGGTCTCTGTGCTGACAAAAGCCAGACAGCTCCCAGTTTGCTGGCTGGATGAGAGGTAAGGAACATCCTGCAGCGAGCAGTGACAGTCCTGGCACCAGTGTCTGTGGTGTTGGGGCACAGCAGCTCACAATGCAAACCACGATATCATCTCTGAGAGAATGAGAGGCCCCTGGGCTACAGGAACAGAACTGCAAAAACTTACATTAAAAATTATGAAGAAGTGAGAAACCTTCATAATAAAAATCTGCCACTTCAGTCACTCTGCTGAAGTGAGTATCTACAATGAGATACCCACCCCAGTGAGCACAAAGCTCCTGGTACTGGATTTGTAAATAAGGCAACTACAGACCCAGATATGTCCAGGAGCAGTTTCTGCTATTTGTGTGTACAGTCACACTTCCCTTAAAACTGTAGGATGGTGGGAAGTGCCATGGAAGATGCACCAGGTTCAGAGCTGGGTCTGAAATGCTACTGCAGTAAAATGCTGGCTGTAGAAAACCTCTCTACCTGAACATAAACCCTTCCCACTGCTCAATAGCCTCTTGTTCCAGAGATGTGACAGCTCATTCTCCTCGCTGTGACAGCTGTAACGAGTGTTTATTTAGGAGAGGTGGCTTTTTCTCTCCTCCTTTTTAAATTAAAAGCTAATTCCATGCATTGAATGATGCCCCAGAGGATAGACTCTGCTGTTACTTGATGGGACTGACAGCAGGAGCAGAAGCAGCCAGAGACTCCCAGGACTACCAAGTCCCTGTGGTTCAGTGTAGCTGAGCAGGGAACAGTTAAAAATGGATAAACAGACACATCAGCATGATGGACTATGAGCAAATCTAACACCGACTGACACCAGGCCACTGGGGTGGGGTTCTCAGGGCTGTTTCTTGTATTTCAAACTCCTCTGAGCCTGAAAGCCATGAGACAAAAACACCTTTTGGTCACTCCTCACTGACCCAGCCGGGATTTGGGCTGTTGAGCCAGAGGGGAGTGTCGCTGGAAAAGAAACCACTTTGCTTTGACATCCTCTCAGCACGTATCAGACTTTCCATTCACTGCCCCTGCGTTAATCTGCCTGCCATCAGTGCCTGAGACAGCCCATCCAAGGAACAGACATTCCAGCTGATAAACAATCCACTCCGGGCTCTAATGGGATTCTTTTTTGGAGGGGTGGCATGAGACTGGGGTGAGGAAGTATTTTTCTGTGTTTTAAGGGATGCATTTTCAGCCTAAAACAAGAGCTAGAATTAGAAAACCCTTGGAGAGGCAACAAACACGACCCAGTATTGATTTGCCATGTGGAAAGGACAGAGGGAGCTGCTGATGCAGGGAATTTTGGGGTTGTGAGTGGTTGTTCTGTGTTCACACCTGATCATCCATGGTGTTCACCCCATCAGGGCCCAGTGCATCGATGGCTTGGTTGATCAGATCCGTCCTCCCACAGTTCAGCATCCTGAAGCCCAGATCCTGCTGGAATTTCTCAGTAGCAGCTTTAGCATCCAGTCTCCGGAAGGAACTGAAGCAGCATTCAGGTCTGGGAAAGACAAAAGAATTCCTGGATGGCGCCCATACCATAAAAGAATATACGGACCCTGAGACTTTTCTGGGCAAAAAATATCGACCTTTTTAAAAAGCATGAAATAAAAATCAAAATTAGGCAGCGGAACACCCTCAATGCTTTTTCAGCAACTCAGTTAAAGGAAGTGCTTTAACATTTCTGTGAGGATCTAGTAAATCCTTATCCTTCAGATGACTATCAGGACAACTTTTATGTCATCTGGAAGGAGCCCAGGGATTACTGTAAATCCTCTGGCTGTCTGCTCAGACTCTTCTGAAGTCCAGACCTGGAAGTGTGTCTCCTTCACTGAAGGATCACTTCCCAACTGGAGGCTGGCACTGGCAGGCTCAGCCCTTTGATGTTATTTTGGGGTGAATGCCTTCCACAGCACCCGCCTGGTTTCCAGCACAGGCCCTTGAGCAAACTCTCAGTGAGTGAGATATCAGCCTGCCAAGTTCCTGTGATAAATGAGATGCTTTCAGTACAGCCATCCTCCTCTGGAGAGCCTGGACAGCCTGCCAGAGGAGCAGACCACTCATCACCTCACACAGAAGATCCAGGACGAATCCCATATAAAATCCTACCATAATCTTGTTCTAACTGGTATCACAAGCTACAGTACTACCCAGAATATGATGTAATATATAATAGAAAGAAGAGGGAAAAAGAAGAATTCTGTAAAAAAAAAAAAAAAGTGAAATAAAACAACCCCACTTGAAGTCTGGTGAACCTCAGAAAAACAAAGGTTTTTTTAAGGGATGGAACTTGCCTTTGCATATTATTCCTATCCCTCAGCAAGCCAGGAATAAATAAATAAATAAATAAACAAACAAATAAACCAGTTTCAAGACGTTCTTTCCCCCTGAACATGCTGGATACAAAATGAATGCTTTAAAGGATCAAATCATGCGATCTGGAATCAACTTTTTCTTTTTTTTCCCACTGGCTTATATCTTTCATTCAAACTATCTTATAAAGCAAGGAATAACCTTGTAATTAAGTCTGAGGCATAGAAAAACCCCAAACCCAGATACTTGCATTTCACATTTAACTTTCAAAAAGACAAAAAAAATCTTTCTGCCCCAGCTGCAGCGTTTGGCCAAAGTTCCTTTATCTCTGGAAGGTCAAACACGGATCGCCCGTACGGCACAGCGAGATCTGGCTTCTGGGACATGCAGTGAAAGGACATTTTAAGAAGCCCCAAGGACTTGGGGGAGCTTTCCCAAAGCTTATCCCACGTACTTGAGCTGGCGTGGCTCGCAGTCCAGCCCCGGGAGGAGCAGCCTGGCCGTCTGCCTGATGTCGTCGCTGTCCACGGTCAGGCTGCGCCGGTGCTCGGCGTAGGTGATGGCCACCCGCATCCACTCCATCAGCGGCGGCAGCAGCATGAAGGGGCTGTGGAGGGAGGGGAGAAATCCATCATGGAATGAGGGATGAGGCTAGAGGACACTTTGTGGGTCCCTGGGTGTGCAAGGATATCCCACCCGAGGAAGGGAACTGGGCTGGGAGGTCACGGCAGCAGGAAGGAGCTGCTCAGCCTCGGTCACCTGTAAAAGCTGTGTCTGTTATTCTAAACAATCCATAGCCACGGGATTACTTATTGTTTATTATTATTTTTATGCTCCTCTGCTAGGAACACTAAAAATATCCTCGACTGTTTGCAACTTCAAACCTGGATAATTCAGTCCTGCCTCCATTAATCTTTACCACTATCCCCATGGATTTTTGCGTTTTGCCTTTCTCATGTAGATCTCAGTTTTGCCTCTTTGAGCCTCCAGACCACAGAACTGTTGGAACAACGAGGTTTTACACAATATGAAGGGCTGCAAGGCAATAAAGGAATATAAATAAGGTAATAACAGCAGCACCAGCTCGTGATTAGCCCCCCTTACTCCTGCTGTAAGAATGAACACAGCACTGAGATTTACACATTAATGTATAGTTACCATAATACTCTCATACACAACATATCTCATCCACCCTCTCAATATACAGCCAGAGTGATCTATTTTGCTTGATTTTTCCCCAAGGATACCTGTCACCCCAGTGGAAGGGTTGGAAGTGCCAGCTGTAATGAAAACACCTCTCCCATTCCCAGTAACGACTTCATTAACGCTGTGGAAAAACAACAGCAACAAAAACCCCCAGCCTTTTCCATGTAACCATTCAAAAGAAAAGAACTGAGGGGAGAAAGGATCAATTCCTTTACGAAGTTCAGAGAGAAAAAGATATATATATGAGAATATGAACTGATTTGAGCAATAATGAAAGCAGCTGAAGCCATGAAAGGTGTTTTCAAAGCTGTGCCTGTGTACATGTGCGAGGGCAGGAAGAGTGAGCTGCACCAATCCCGTTAGAAGCCATTTATTCATAATGGGATTTGCAAGCAGAACTCCCTTTATCACGACTTTGAACACCCTTCAGGCTGGAATAACTCCACTCTGTAAAAAATATGTGCTTGTTCCCATTTTCCCAGTTGCAAGGTGCATCCTGAAACGCTGCTATCATCACTCTACAAACACACCCACTATTCTTCCCTCTTCTCCTTCTCTTCCTTTTCTTTTGAGTTGTGAAACAGCACCTACAAAACCAGAGGTGTTTTAAGTACCTGTATCCATCCTGGATTGCCAGGGTGTGTCTAACAGGATATTGACTTTCTCCTGTTACCGGTTTACTTTTCTGTCAAACATTCATCACATCAGCGTTGCTACAATCACCACTTTGAAAATCACCCAGCAGCTCATCCTGCCAAAGACTTTCCCAAAGGGACGGGATGAATCATTCCAGCTCATCCAATTCAGAGCTGATGGACTTCCCTAAGGGAAGGGCAGGAACTGTCAACAGGCATCTGGGAGATGCCTTTCAGCAAATTCTCTGCTCCAGAGAATTTCAACTCTTATCCGGCCTGGAAAAAAGCCATTCACACTTTTTGAATGTAGGTACTTAAGAGAGGAGCCAACATTAATGGTTTATCTTTCCTATGTACTCTGCAGAGCCTCTAGCATGGGATTCAAAGCTCCACAGAGGTGATGAGGGCAGAGTGGTAGGCTAGAGAGGATAAAAGCACCAAAATTAAATACAGAATTAAATCATATTTAGATTGGGAACACTCAGGAGCACTGGAAAAGCTCGTCTTACAAGAGATTCTGTCTGTCACCTTTTGTGGTAAATAAAGATTTAGGCCACATCCCAGCTTCCCTGACACTGCCATGGTGGGAACACTGCTGGGCACGGAACCACGTTCCTGATCAAACCCTGGTGAGTGACTCAAGGCCCTGGGCAGCCAGAGCCTGTGGTCAGCCAGCAGCAAATGCCACGGAGTCTGCACCAGAAATAACACCTATCCTGAAGAAATTTCCACTCTGCAAAAAATCTGCATGTGCCAGGGTTATAAACGGCTTCCACACAAGCAGACCTTTGCCTTGGATGTGGAAAACTTGCTTTGGGAGGAACGGCAAGGAGGGAGAAAGACTTTTTTTCCCCTCTTCTGCTTCTTTTTTTAATCTCAACAGATTTTTCCGAAGGCTTTAAAAGCGACAGCTCAGACTGCCTGGTTCCCCTTGTGTCTAAAGGGGAGCAGACTCTGGAATGCCAAAAGCAATGTCAGGAAGGATGTTCTCATCCTGCTGTCCTGATTTTCCAAACCCCGCCACTGGCATTGCTGTGCAAATTGGATATATTATCTATTATTCTATCAAGGGTCATTGTAATGGCTTCAATTGCTATTTTGCTGAAAAAAAAAAATTGTTTCTCTGCAGAATTTCTAGCTTGAGGATGAGCTTTTTACTTTCCCCCTGCTTTTATCCAACTATTTCCTTTCTCCCAACTTGGCTACTCTCTGGAAACAGCTTTATCTTCCTTTGCTCTGACAAAGGAACCAAACTGACACTGCACCAGATAAACAGCATTATGCCAGGACTGGAGCTGAAATGAAACACCAACATTGGGTCACGTCACACTAAGAAAATAAATGAAATTACTCATTTCCTAGAAAATAAGATGAGGCTCTCAACCCTGTGGCCCTTAACCTGGGCATCCACCTGCCTCCAAGGAATCACTGATCATTTCACAGTCTGGAAAACACTGCAGGAGGGGAAGGGGAGAAACCTTCATGGAAAATTAACTGGGAGATGCTGCAAGCTAAAGAATTAATTTCTGTCTCTGCGCTCCTGCCTGTGCCATGTTCTGCACAGTGCCATTTTCCTCTGGTCTTTCTGACATTTAGAAGTGTTTGGCAGCTCATTAAATTCCACACATGAAGTGATCCAGCCTTGGGAAGCTGTCATATTCCAGCAGCAGCTCTCTGGGGACACAGACCCTCAGTTTTCTTAGAAGCCATTGTGGCTCTTTCCAGTTTTTTGCCATGAAGTTGTCTTGGAGTGATGCCACCGTGAACTGGGAATGTGCACAGGACTGGGCAGTGGAATGGGAACTGCTCCTCTTCTGTACACCTTGTGAAGAATCACACTGATGTCTGATACTGTCATGTGCTGTCAATATTCCACCCCTAAATCCTCTGAAATTCTCTCCATGTGGAATTGGACAGGCACTCCATTCCCGAGGGGATCATCTTGGAGCTGGGTGAAGAGTGCTCTGAGAAAGAACAGACTTTATTATGGGCTTTCCCCCTTCCTTTGAGCTAAACCACGTTGTTTTATTTAGACATAGCTGAGGAGGCCAAGCAGCACTTGGCAGAGAATTTACAGCAAGTTTTAGGATAACTTTTTCCTGGAAAAGGTACTTGCAGCACTAAAATGGCTTTGGACATGACTGGCATGTGGAGAGCACGTGAAGCATCTCGAGGAGAAGCTGTAGGACCACAGTTTTTCAGATTTTTTTCACAAAAAAATCACTCCCCAAGTGGGCTCTTCTGCAGATTTCTAAGATCACTGGGATCAAGATATTTTTGGCAAAGGGAAGTTAATTATATGCAAAAAGGAGAGCACGCCAAAGGAGTCAGAGAATCACATCATCCCTCTCTGCTTGGAATACCTGCTAACTCAGGTGAAGGCAGTGGGGTTTCCCACAAAAACCAGCCATTCTATCACATTCCTTCCTCCTCCTGTGTCCTCAGGATGATCCAGTGACAAGACTGCTGAAAAATCAGAGTCATAGAATGGTTTGGCACGGAAAAAAGCCCATCTTGTTCCAACCCCCCTGCCATAGGCAGAGACACCTTCCATTAGCCCAGGCTGCTCAAAGCCCCTTCCAACCTGGAGGGAAAAAGGAGGAATATAACTTTTTCCCTGCTGACCCACCTCTTCTCTGCTATTTTTCATTGCCTTCTGTTCTGCTACAGCAAAACAAAGCAGGAGCCAAGAGTGACAGCAACAGCAAGAAAGAAAAACTTTGTTCTTCTAAACAAGGCTCTCCTTCTTCTAAAGCGGGAAAGAAAATCCTGTCCTGATGGAAGCAGGTGGGAATGGCAAAATTCACCTCCCTCCTGGCAGCCTGAGCAGGGCCTGAGACACACAGGCCACTGTCTCCCATCCTGCCTGTCCCCAGGCCTTCTAAATGCTCTGATATTTCCCCTAAAGCACGTGGAAATATCACAGTATTTATGGTCAGAGCAGGGTAGCCCATGGTAACCGCCCATATTCAACTTACAGGAGCTATACAGAGGCTCCTGCAGAGAAGAATCCCAAATGTTTAAAGGTCAGTGTGGGGTTTTGCAAAGGACTAAAAAATAAAAAAGGAAAGGTTTTCAGTGCAGTGAGCTAATGTTTAAATTTACTGCTGGAATCAAACTCGATGGCTCAAAGTTACTAAGATGGAAAAAGCCCAAGGATGGCAACAGAGTCAAAAAGAAATCAGAGTGAAGTCTCATTGCTTGGAGAAGGGAAAAGATTCTGAAGCAAGAGAGAGCATCCAAAACTCAAACCATGGCACGCCGATGTGGAAAACAGTGGCATATTGACAATTTGGACTAAAACTCCTCTTCAAGCAGCAGGGAGAAAAAATATAACTCAGAGTATGTAATTATATGTGAAAAAAATAACAACAGAGATGTTGATTTAGAAGAAACACAGAATTGTTGCTCCAAAATACAACCAGCTTCAGACAGGAGCTATTTCTCACAAGTTCAAAATTATTTTTCAAAATTTCGATAACTTCCCACATTTACAGCAGAAAAAAGAGGAATTACCATGCTGGGCCCTATTCAAGGATCATCTCAATATGTGCAACATCTTTCAAGGCAGACAGTCCAGATCCTTAGAGAAAAGGAAGAAGAAACTTAATCACATCCAAGTGACCCCAAAAAAAGTTCTTCTGACTTCCCTTAAAACAATGACTGGCTCACATCTCAGAAGATAAGAGTTCTCAAATTTTAGTGGATCGTTATCAAGTTACTAAGGCCTTGGCTTGGCTATGCCATGAGTTTAGAGCATTATCCTGCAGTCAGACACTAATGGAATGAAAACCATCTGGATAATATTATATTTATTGGGATCCTTTCCCCACTGAATCTGCCTTCAGAGTTTCCTCTGCTTAGAGAATATAAAATGGTACAAGAGTGGTTTAAATCTAGACCTGGCAGCTCTGATCCTTCTTCCCACAGACAGAAATGACACCTTTTCCATCCTTTGTAAACCACACTTAAAAATAAGGTGCAGCACCAGACAGGTTTTACTTCATGTTACTACAAATCAAAGGAAAAACTAAATTGGAGCTCGCTAAAAAAAAAAATAACATGAAGTTATCACTGGGAACTCACTATGAAACTTTTTAAAAAGAGCTCTCAAGTCTATGGTTTATTTACTGTAATCACATTTTACAAACTTTACTTTACCAGCAGGGAAAAGATTTCATTTTCAGGCTGGAAACAGGCACTGGTGCTGCTCTGGAATATGCCATGTGTCTCATTAGAAAAACATATTTACAACATCTGCAAAGCTGAGGCAGGAGGAAGATTTCTAGAGAGGCGGAAAATAATGAAAACCAACTTGAAATGTATACAGTTGTTGATAAGAGGCAGATAAATATCCATGATAGTTTAACTATGACAATATGGTCACAGTTATGGGGTCAAGGATGTGACAGATTTCCATCTGTCCCCCCAGCCCCACACGGAGCTGTTGGAGCCCTGATGGACACGGAGGGAAAACAGAGAGGAAGAGAAACCACCAATCCTGCTCCTGCTGCTGCTCCCAACTCCTCAGTGCCCTAAAACTCTCTGTGAGGTAAAAACTGCTGCAAACAATTTGGAGGATGAGCCATTCTTCCATGTGTCTGGACCTAATTGCAGTCCTGACCTCAATTAATATGGAGTGAGTCCAGTGGAGGCCATGGAGATGCTCCGAGGTCTGGAACACGTCGGCTCTGGAGCCAGGCTGGGAGAGCTGGGATTGCTCAGTCTGGAGAAGAGAAGGCTTTGGGGAGACCTTAAGAGTCCCTTCCAGAGTCTAAAGTGGCTCCAGGAGAGCAGGAGAGGCACTTTGGACAAGGGCCTGGAGTGACAGGACAAGAGGGAACGGCTTTCCAGTGCCAGAGAACAGGGTTAGGTGGAATATTGGGAAGGAATTCTTCCCTGTGAAGGTGGTGAGGCCCTGCAACAGATTCCCAGAGAAGTTGTGGCTGCCCCATCCCTGGAAGTGTCCAAGGCCAGGTTGGACAAGGCTTGGGAACAAGCTGGGATAGTGGAAGGTGTAGAACAAGATGATCTTGTGGCAGATCAAGATCACAAGGATGATCTTGTGGTAGAACAAGATCACCTTTAAGGTCCCTCCTAACCCAAACCATTCCATTATCCTGATTCCATGATTCCAACAGTGGCTCTGGCCAGGCCATCTACATCAGACCCAAGCCTTTCCCAGCTCTTACAAAAAGGTGACTGCCCTGGTTTGCAAGCACAAAACACTTTCCAGACAAGACCCAACCAGTCCAACATGTGGAGTCCTGGTAGCCAGGGCCTACCCTGAGGAATCTGACCCAGGAAAACCTTGCCATGCCCGACAATTCCAGCAGCAAAGGAAAAAACTGGTACATTTTGGAGCAGGACATGAGCACAATTTGCATGCATGAAAGGAATGAGCCTGTAGCAGCACGTTGGGTGATAGTCAGAGATAAACACAGGCAGAGAGCCAGAGTGGGGTGTCTGCTATTCTTGGATCAGCCTCGATCCTGTGGGCAGAAACACCAAGAGGTAACTCCTACGGTGCATTCCAGCAGCTACACTGGCAAACTAACAACAATAGAACAAAACAAAACAATATCCCAAGCTCTCTGCAAGCAGATTTACCAGGGGTCAGCTGGTTCTTCACTACCCATAGCCAAGACTCCTCCTTCCCCAGTATTTTTTTTGCCCATTACACGTAATTCCCAACAGCAGGAGCAGGATTGAGATAGCAGCCCTTTTAGTTATGACTTCAATGTGATTTGCCAACGTGCATATGTTAAAAGCATATGCTGGCTCTGGAGCCAAAACCAATCTGCCAGATTCAATCACTGAACTCGTTCTCAGGGCCCAGTTGTAAAATCCTGACACGGAGCGTTGCCACGCTCATGAAAACTGCCCGGAGCTCCCGAGTTAAAGCTGTGTGAGCAAAGAGCCAGGAAGAGAAATGTTGGTTTGGGTTTTTTTTTTTCTGCAGTTCTGGAATACTGAGAGCTGTTCAATTAATTACGGCTGGAAAAGTTTGTTCAGTTAAACAAAGACAATTCTTACCGAAGCAAAGGGCTTTTCACAATAAACAGGGAAAGCTTTCCCATTTACATCCCAGCACAAGCCAAAACCTAATTAGTGTTTCAAATAAGACATTTTAAAACACAGAATACTGGTATCTAAAGGAAAAACATTTCAAGGTTAAAAAGATGATTCTAAGATGATTCTTTCCCTTTCAGGACTAAGAAAAAGTTGATGAAACTCCTGTTTTTCTATTGACTTGACTGGTGTGACATTCCTGTTTGTCATCTGTCACCCTGCTGCTGATGTCAGTGCTTTCTTCATGAAAGTCCAAGAAATCTTTTGGCTTTCCACAGTCCTGGAACCTGAGATGTTCCAGGAATCAATTTAGCATGAAGGCACTAAGAACATACCAACACATGCAGGTTTGGAGCTCTCTTAGGTAAAATAATGCAATGTGGTGCTCTAAAATCAGGTACCTACTCCACCCAATAATGTAATTTCAGAGTCCATTTGCTTAAATAAAAGGCATTCAAAGCCCATGGGGTGTAGCATTTGTGAATGAATGGACAGCACTTTTCTAATAGTGCCAGGTAAGACACAAAATCTGCCATTAATCAAAGCTCAGAAGGAGAAGTAACATCGCTGCTGGATCAAATAGATGCCAGTGTGGATTTTAAAAGCTTTTGAATTAGTATTTTGCAGGAAGACATCACCCTGTCCTAATGGCAAACTGCTCAATGAACACATTTCACCTGAATCTTCAAGGATTAATTAAAACCCTAGATCTTCAAATCTTCTGCTCTGCTCCTCAGTTCTTGTCTTAAAACACTGAAGAGCTGCTGTGCAGAATGAAGAGGAAGTTTCAGTGGTGAATGAATTTGTTTCTGCTTTTTACTGGAAAGCATAAAGAGTTCTATGTTTGCATTTTGCCTTAAACAACTGAATAAATTGTGCCATGTAAGGTTACAGATATGAGAAATGCAACAACAGAAGTGCCCTGAATTTAAAGCAAACAACTGTTGCAATTAAGTCTTTCTATGCCAGACAAGAAATCATCTCGTTCTTCCATTCTGTGTTTAAGGCTGTGAAATCTCCTAATTTCAAACTCTTTTTATGGTTCTATCCCTAGGATTTTATGATCCTATCAATGGGCATCATCACTGAACCTAAACAGCCCTGGGAATGGCAGACACAACAGCTTAACTCTGGGATTCTGGTAGGTGGATTTAACTAGCCAAGCTCAAATTCTTTCAGTTTTCAAATATCCTAAATTTAGAGCACGCATGCACTACATTTTAACATTTGGAGCTTCTCAGCAGATGCCACAAATTCCAGCTATTAAGTCTGCTTTTAGTGCCAGCACTGCTGCTGAGCAGCCTCTTGCTTTGCCTGCTGTAGTGTACAAACTTCTACTGGATCTCAAATGAGAGTAATTAAAATGATTCAAATACCTCAATATATGGACACAGGAGATCTTTCAGCAGGTTGCAGCTTGGCCTAACCAAGAGCAAATGCTGACAGGACACATGGAAAAAAAGCTCTTTTACCCTGACACCCTCAGGACACTGTGGTCAAATACCAGCACAAACAGGAGGCCAGGGGCGTAACCAATACCCTCCTACAAAGCAACTTGTCAAATTACCAAAGTTTTATATCTATTTCTCATGGACTGGGAACTACAGAGTTGCAGATTTTATGCCCAGATGGCAAATGAATGAGTGAGACACCAGCAGTATTTGTTTACAGCCTGACACCTGCAGCACAGGTAGATGAGAAAACCCCACTGTCACTCAAGTCTCCATATGGAGTTATCTGATGCCCCATCTCTGTCTGTCTAAAAAGCCACACTTAAATAGACTCATAATAATAGATTAGATAAATATTCTATTAGGGATAAGAGAATGAAGTTTTCTTATGCTCAGATAAAACCTGTTCTTGCAACAGGCCCAATCTGGTTCATGCTGACCATGGCAGAGGGTGCAACTCTGTGGTTCCTACAGGAACACAGAGGAATTTCAAGTTCCAGCTGCCTTCTCAGCTAATGACCAGCATGAAAAAACAGTAATTTTTGTTTCTAATGCCAAATGGCAAGGATTTTCTTTTTCTTTTCAGTCCCATTAAAATGCTGCTGCAAAAAGCAAATCTCAAACCAGAGATGCATCAATGATTGATATGATAAAAATTACAAAGCTAAACATGAGCCTAACACCATTGCACTCAATGTGCACAATTATTCTTTTTCAGTTTGTTGGGGGGAAAAAAATCAGCATTCTAAAATTCTGCTCTACACTTCAGAACCTGTTGCTTTCATCAACTGTTCTCTCAGCATCCAGTGCTCTGCATTTCAAACACAAAGAAAGAGTAATCAATAAAAGACATGGGACACACTTTTCTCCTCAGAGTTTCTACCTCAATAAAACCCCATGAAGAAACAAAATTTTTTGGAAAATAAATTGGTTTTAATTTCATTTTCTTTGCAGCAGGTACCTCTGAGACCTGACTGTGAATGAAGCTGTATAGAGCCCAAACGTTGTCACTGTGCTAGGGCAAACTGTGCTCTCAGATTAAGCCAGTTTGGCCACTTATCTTTAGGTATCTTGAGTGTCTGAGCACAGACAGTTTAACAGACCAAAAGTAGCCTCAAAGTGTATTAATTAAGCTATTGTAACTTCTTGTGCAAGGAAGAATGGGATGCCCAGATGGAAAGTCACTTAAGGCACATATGTTTCTGTGATGTTCCACTTCACCAACTCTTCAGAGAGATCCTTCCTGAAGAATTTGGCAGCCCCAACAGGGAACTGAGCACTGGCTACCTGGCACAGTGCAGAGCTGACAGAGGGAACTCTTAATCACCCAGTCTGGCTGCTGGGAGTGGGATAATTACAAGCAGCCAAGTTCTGAGCAGGTTATGTTAGCCCTGTTATAATTTCATGCTAACATGCTCCTGGTTCCTCTCAATTATTCCTCTCAGACCATCTTCTGGAACTGCATCACAGACAACTCCTCCTTTCCCACTGAAAACGTCCCCAGTTGTGCAGCACCTGCCCAAGAAGAGCCCCCTGTTTCTCTAGAAGGATCTTTTCCATTTCTGAACAAAGCCAAAGAGGTGAGGAATTATTAACTGAATTCCTTCCAGCAGCAGAGAGTTTTCCAGCAAGCCTAGGAATAAAACCTTCCAGCTTCTGCCTGCCCCTTCTAGACATTGTGATAGACTTTCCAAACCCTGGAAGAGAGACCTGCAGGTACAAACTCTCCAGTGGAACTAGAGCTGCCAGTGGTTTGACTCCAGGCTGGAAATGCCCCTTCCAGCAGCATCACCAGCAAAGCAGAGCCTGGTGCCTCCTCTCTCAGCAAACACGTTAGACCAGCACCCATGGGATCAACACCAGGTGCTTCAGCCCCAGCAAAATCTAAAACCAGGGCTGAATCAGCTCAGACATGCAGCTCATTTGAATAGGGTTTGTCTAGCAGAGCAGAGGTGCTCTTTAAAACACTCAGTTCAGCAGCTGCTGTAAAAACCATGTGGTTAAAATAGTGCAGTTTAGCTCTGTCAGTGACCACGAGGTCAGAGCAGCACGGGGATGGGATGGGGAAGTGCAAACTGCCTTGGAAAAGGAAACCCAGCAGAGACACACCAAGCTAGGAGTACCCCAGGGAAAGCTTAGGTCTAATCTCCAAAAGGTCAGAGAGAGAGAATGATTGTTGCCATTACCACAAATTGTACCCAGAAATATTTACTCTACAGTGGAGCTTTGCTCTTAGCAATGTGTTACAAAGATGTCAGGAACAGTAAGAGCAAAACCCCCAACAACCTGCCAGCCCCGGCTGCTGCACAGCAAAGGCTCAGGATTGTATTTATTTAGTGTGGCCTTTGTTAAAGCACCAGATAACTCCTTCCTCAGGAAACAGGCAAGTTCTGCAAGGGAAGGGCTGCAATTTAGTCCAATAGGAAACAATATTAACTTCAATTGGCAACAGCAATTACTGAAAAAGGAGAAACTTGCTGGCCTGTTACCATCACCTTTCTTTGTAACGTGCACAGGACTTTTCATCCCCAGAATTGCTGATTTTTTGTGTACTGGTTACAAGAGCACCATGCTGGTATCAGCACGCTGTCCTTAGGGATCTGTGTCTAGGAAAGACAGCAAACCTGCAAGAGTCAAGCAGAGAGATGCAAACTCTTGATCAGTCCTCCATTATTTCCATATGCACTGTCTAAAAGATGGGGGAAGAAGCCAGAAGACCTTGCCTAACTCATTCTTGTGTTTCTGTAACACTCCAATAGCTTTGTTTTAGGTCTCCCTGAATTATTTTCCTTTCAATCTTAATGCTGGCTTGCTGCTGATCACAAAGAGCAAACAACAAACAGTGCACAACCCAGGCTGCCCACAGGCACTCCTGGGTGCACCAGCCCCGAGATTCCAGGCAGCTGAGTTGCCAGGCTCTCATCTCCTTGCACCTTTGTTTTTATCTGAGCAGATGGAAACTCAAGAGCAGAAGCCAAGAACTCAATGTGGGCATCTCTGCCGTAGTTACAGTAATTACTGGAGCTGTAATTGCAGGGTGGTAACACACACAAACACACATACACACAGTGCCTGTGTCTCTTCACTGCTAAACAAGACAGCCAGAGATCATCTCTCCACTTTTCAACACTTCTACAAACAGGGACTTTCACCAGAAGTGGCTTCGGTCAGTGATGGTCTTTCTGGGGATTTCCAACCAGCACTGGGGTAAAACCACTGTCAGAGTAGAAAATGGTGCTTTTCAAACAAATGGTTTTTTAACTGACAGGACAAAGACTGCCAGACACCTCACACTGCTCCAGGTAAGTGGTGAGGATCAACCACTGCCTGCTGAAGAACCAGTTCCAGGGAACAAAGAATTGATTCCTGTCGAGTGGGAAATCACCAAGTGGAGAGATGTTAACTCTGAGGGTAAATACTGAAATTAGAACCACAGAAAGCACAGGACAGCTGGAGTTGGAAGGCACTTCTGGAGATCATTCAGTCCAAAGCCCTTGCTCAAAACCAGGGTCAGCTGAGCACATTGCCCAGGACCACATGAAATGGCTGATTTTTCAGGTGTCCTGTCCCACCTGTACCAGTGACATTTGAGACTTCTCAGAACATGAAAAACAGCAGAAAGGTCTCAAGACAGCCCAAAAACCTGACTTTTTCCCCTGTGGCTTCACTCACAGCCTTTTCCATCCCATTTTTGTTTCACTCTACTCTCTTTTGTACCTGTAATATCTCTATTTCCCCTGTCTCTTTACTCTCCAGTCTGCTCTGTGCTGCTCCATTTCACACAGAGAGAGAGTCTTCTCCCAGTTTTGCAGAGCATTTAAATAATCTGTGTTTGTAGCACACCCCTGCTCTGAAACAGAGAGATCAGAAGATGCAGGGGGCTCCTTTGGAAGCACTACAATAACACTACAAATTGCTTACAGCCAGCAACGTGGAAGAAAGGCTGCTCTGTCCCAGGTGTGAGATATGTAGAGTCAGGAAAAACAAAATAAAAATTGAGCAGTGGTTGTTTATACAAACAACATAAAAGAGAGGGGGGAAAGTATCTAATTGAGAGTAGAGTGCACTGCCAGCTTCAGCAGCTACACTTGGATGGATTTGATCCTCAGGGTTTGCAATTAATGCCCTTCACCACTGCCAAGGTCATCTCTCACACTCCAGTTCTGCAATCTTTGAACTATAAAGAAATGAACAATTAAAAAAAAAAAAAAAGGCAAGATAAGAAAATACCTCAATAGGTGATGCCAGGCACAGGCAGGACTATTCCAGAAACAGAAGCATAACTGGTGTCTGTCACCTACTGACTTGTTTTAATTCCCTTCCATTTAATATTCCATAAACACTTCATCCAGGGCCTGTCTTCAGCCTTTCAGTTCAAATACCAGGAGCACATATGCAGGAGTCCCACTTCCATGGGCTCTGACTCTGCCAAAATGTCATTTTTTGTCATTTTGACCTAGAAATTACTGCTGAATATGTGCTGAGATGTCCCACAAACAGCAGGAAGGTGAAAGCTGCTCATCATAAATGTGCTAAAGCTACTCACTTCTCTTTTTAAAATGACAGATGTTCTCAGATCTCAAAATTGTTGAATATATTCAATGTTTTGAACTATTTAGTATGGGCTCAGCAAACAAATGATCCAGCCTAAGGTCAGGAACAACAGTGCCACTGAACAGTTAACTTCAGTCAATAGAAACATGTGGGTTGCAGTTTACTGGCCTCTGAAATAGGGTTATTCATGCCATCTCCTTGTGAATAAACACCTCAAAATCACAATTAAGGCTGACATTAACTGGTCAAAGTCTGAAAAACACATGGTAGCAGCCTTTCTCCCTGTGTTGCTGAAGGAAGTTGATCTTATCTGTTTATAACCTTTTTATTCTTCTAATAAATCTACCAGACTAAGCTTTCATGGACAGCAAATATATTTTTTTTTTCCTTTTAAAAGGTGGGCACACTCATATGTGTCTTTTGCACAAGCAATGCCCTAATGGCACAGTTCACTGTAAGGTTTCCTCCTCTTTTCCTATATTTAATCACTGTATTTCTATCAAAATAGCTGTGGGGTAAAGAATAAAATCAATGGACTGTGGCACGGGGATGGGGCTGGAATGCGTGGACACATCTTTCTGTTGACTTCAGGGATATCTGAGTGGATTTAAGCACTGTTAAATTCTGCCTGATCACAGCATTTTGCTCTCTCAAGGTAAATGACTGGATCAGGGTCTGCTTTTATTATTCTTGTCCACCTATTTTTGAGTGGTGAGGCAGCTGCAGACAGAATGGAAAGATACTCAGACCTCTCAGACAAGAGACCCCAGAACTTGTTTTATTGCAGACCTTTCCAAAGGAACTAAGTGTATCAAGTTCTGCTCCTGATACTGCATGGAAACAATAGGGTATGGCTGTAAAATAAAAGAATTCAGACATAAATACATTAAATTGGAATTAGGAAAGACTAGGCCACAGATAAATCTAAAAGACAGGCAATGATGTAGCTGTGGCACTTAATAAAATTCCATAAACCCGCAGTTAAAAGGAGCAGAGGGGAAAAAAGCCTCATGACAGATCAGTGAGAGTCTGGAAAGATCCATCTGGAGAAGAGATTTGTCCTGAAAAGCCTCAACCAGCTCTGAAAGCAGGGATTCCTCCCAGTGATGTTGAGGATGCAGCTCAAGCAAACACAGGCCTCAGCAGCAGGCTCTGCAGGTTATTCCTGATTTTCCTTCCTTTCCTGCCAGTTGGATGCCCATGCTATGCCAAGCAAGACTTCTTAGAGACAATTCCCATTAATAACTGGGCTATTAATATTCTCTTTAATCTGAATTAGCATCTTTGCATAAATGTGATCCATGTGACCAAATCTCTCCTGTCTCAAGCAATTCCAGAAGGAACATTCAGTTGTGGCAGGCATTTTTTTGAACACGGGGAAAGAACCCAGTGAGCCAAAAGAGAAAGAGCTGCAGGCTCTAATTATTCCTAATGATGCACCTAGAAATCACCGAGTAAAAAGGAACTAAGTAGGATCAAAGTTATGCTTTTTTAAAAACATGAAATTTAGGAAATATGATGAGGAGACCTAAGATCACTAGGGATTAAAAACCAGCCACGGCATAGGGGCTCTTTATTTGCATTGACCACTGCAAATCAATCAATCAATCAACCAATCCTGCTTGGGTAGGATTTTGACACTCTACCAGGAAGAATTAATTCAGACCCAACTCTGCTTTCTTTTCCAGTCCAAGTAAGTTTAGATTACACACAAGATAAACTATCAAGTGTTCCAGCCAATGACGATTTAAATCAATAGCTCAGATGTTGGAAGAAATAGAGCATTTGAGCAAAGAGCACCCCAAAACAGCAGGAAAGGGCTACAATCTTTCCTTCTGTAGCACTGATACCTCTTCCTTCAGAATCAGATGTATTTTTCACCCTTTCCCAATAAAAAACATCTCAGAGCAGGCATTCCTGGGAATACCCACAGAGCAAACCCAAGTAAGCAGCTCAGCTCCTTCCTCTTCTGCCCAGCTAACGTGGCACAGAGGAGCCCTTTTTTTTTCTGCCTGACCCTCCTGAAAAAATATGGTTTGCATGTTTATCCTTTGGCTTTGGATCATGAGAGGTAACAGATGCAATGGGAAGAGTCCTGTTGGATACAGAAAACAAATTCAGATCACTTTTGAGCCTGGTAAGTCAGAGCAGCCACTGAGCTGAAAGCAGGACGAGCAGCAGCCTTCCTGAATGATTTTCTGTGACAAGGGTCAAACTGAGTGAGCCCAGGTTTGTTCACAAGCAGCAAATCTGGAGCCTGCACATGGCAAACCCAACAAAACTTTCTCTTTTCTTAGGAGGTGGCCCCTGTAGTCTTCTTGCAGCTTTCCAGCTGAAGAGCTGTGAATTTCCTTTAAACTGATGAGCTTCAAAATTTCACTGTGCTGGCAGCTGACGAATCCTCCATCAGCTCTGGAATTTCCCTGGCGTTTTGCTGGATTTCCACTGACAGGCTCACGACGGGTACAGTCTGGGGGCTTCTGCAGATGTAAATTGTTTTATACTCCCTGATGTTTGGGATAAAATAATGCACCAGCAAAATCAGACAACATGTTAAAACTTGGCACTGCTGCAGCATGGACAGCTTGGAAAGGCCTGACATGGATGGACAAGCCTGGAATTTGCTGCACAACATTCTACAGACCAACAGTACCAACAACAGACAAAAATTCAAAAATTTTTAAAATTTAAAATAGGGCAGCTAGAAGGGGAGGAAGCCCAGCCTACCTAAACCCACAGATAATCACTACACAAGGAAGTAGCATCCAGCTTTTTTGCCTGTTCTCAGGTATTAGATCATGCTGGTTTTCCAACAATAAATGCTGCAGGCAGATGATAACCAAAAAGAGACAGGATGAGGGCAGTCAGTGGTGTCCTATTCCCAACTTTAAGGTTGGACCACTCTGCTGTCCAAGTAATTAACCCAGGGTAGAGCAGTCCATTCAGCAGTAAAACGAGCCTAAATATTGACCTCGATTTGGGCTTTGTGCAGCTGACAAATACTCCCCAAGATAAGCATCACTGCGAGAGCATTCCTGCCTTGACACACCATTAAAAGTAAAACAAAAGCTTTATATCCCACTTGGGGAAAAGTGAAAAAGGAGGAAGGAACATCGTTTACCTTTGAATGGCTCTTCTCAAGTCACAGCATCCCAAACAATCCCAGCAAACATGCTCTGGGACGTGAGCTCACATTGCAGGAGCGCTCCCAAGCTCAGCCTGCCTGACATAAGCAACGGGAGAAACCCCAGAGCAGGAACAGAATGAAGAAAGCAGGAGTACCATGTGCCTGGTCCAAAACCACATCGTCTGACCCCTGACACAACACAGACTAGGATCTCAGAGAAAATAAAAGTATCTTATTGCCCTGCAGAGCCTTTTTTTTTTTTTTTTTTCTTTTCTGCAGCAGCAGCAGCAGAGACAGAACTCTGCTGACATGGAAAAGCTCCAAGCCCCCGGGCACTCAGGTGTATCCTCACCGAGCTTGTGCTCACCTCAGGCTCTAATTCCTTTGCCAAAATATTGCACAAGTGGCACTCTGTCTTTGCAAAACGCTTCCTCAGGTGTCCTGCATGACCCCAAACAGCAGATGGTTGAGTGTCTGTGCAGCACACAAGGTCATTCTGGGGTTCTAAGTGGGCCATGGCGTGGTTGCACAGCGAGCAGCTGCACGCACTTCAGAAATGTTTCATGTTTAGCCTAAGATACCCAAGTGCTTTCTAATACTGCCTCCTCTCCTCTTCCTGCTTCAACACCTTCACCTGAAGGTGCCAGAAGCAAACATCACCAACCCACAAACTCTGCAGAGTTTCAGCCTATTGGGTATTCCAAACCATCCACATACTCCAGACAGCTCTAGAGATGACTCCATCCACCCCACTGCTGCAGCCCTCTCCTGCTTCCTCACCTTAGGTCTTCTGCCAAGGTGTTTAGCATGGATAAAAACCCAGTTGTGTGGGTTGAAACTGGCTCTGT
The DNA here is from genome assembly GCA_013400435.1 of Pycnonotus jocosus. Taxonomy (NCBI): domain Eukaryota; kingdom Metazoa; phylum Chordata; class Aves; order Passeriformes; family Pycnonotidae; genus Pycnonotus; species Pycnonotus jocosus. The sequence goes on along the minus strand of VWYP01003913.1, from coordinate 260,616 downwards.
TCACCATGGTGCCTCAAACCTGCAAGTGTGTCTGTTTTCATACCTTCTGCAGTTTGCTGCAGGGTAAGTGCAGGAGCTCAGCCAGGCTTTTAAAAGCCCTTCATGGCATGTGACAGCCTCCACTAGGCATGCTTTCAGAACGGAATTCTAGGCTTGCCTTCATGCTGAAGATCTTCCAGAACCTACAGGGTTATGATTTTCACAGGATTCTGCATCATGGAAAGCCAAAATGAACAGCAGATTGTCAGGTCTGTGGATGAACGACTGCAGCTCCTTGCACTGAATCACTGAGTCTCACGGATATTCCTCAAAATCAGGTCTTTCTTACCCAGTCTGCAGCTGTAACAGCCATGCCTCTCTTTGCTGAATTTCAGATCAATAGGTTTACAGATTTAGGCAGGAGCATGGGGACTGAAGCACAAGCAAAGGCAGAACAGGTCAGCATTACTGTCCCTGCTCATGACCGGGATTTTTCCAGCAGAAAAAGCAAGCAGGGATTGCAGAGCACGGAACACGTGCATTCCAGAAAGCGAGCACAGGCACACAAAAGAGCAGTGCCCAGTTTGCAGCTGATTTAGCACAGCTCAGGGAAGAATAAAAGAACTGGGCTGCACAGCCTTGCCAAGTCACATTAGGTGAATCAGTGTCCCCGTCTCTCATGCCACGAGTCCGGCATCTCGCACGCAGCCCCGGCTGCCTCTCCTCTTGAGGCAGGAGAGAGCAAAGCATCTTCTCTGCAAAGTGCTACCAGCAGGATTCATCCCCCTGCCTGTGCTAGATGTGTGCCCAGAGCTCAGCACAGCGAGATACAAACACATCCTGCAGCAAACGACATGTAAGGTTTGGATGGGCAGTATTAATTTCATTTCCTTTTCCACAATTTTTTCAAAGCCAGTCCTTTAAGTGCTCAGGTTGTTTTCTTTTTTTTTTTTCCCTTAATGTCAGGTTTTGCTCCATTTTAATATATCCTCTTTAATTTCCTTTACAGTTAAGTACTGGTCAGAAAAAAAAAATGGCAGAAATTTCCCTTACCCCAGCTGTCGTAGGATCTAGTGTGGATTTCAAAACAGAATAGAGCTGCAGCCTGCATTCCAAAAAACCTCCGGTGAACCATGTGAAGAGCATTGTTTGGGAGCAATTGGAGAGATAACTGCTCTCCTGATTTAACTCATTTATTATCCCCAGTGTACAAAACAAGTAGCTGAGAGCACTGAAAAGAACACAAAGTAGAAAGCCTAATCTACATTTCTGATATGAGCTGTTCAGCCGCCTCAGCTGTACCACTGTGGGAACCAGTGGCACAACTTTACACTATCTGGCCTCATGAAAACTCTTTGGTTTTTTTGGCACTAGGTAGGGGTAACCTTGATTAAGGTGAGTGAGCCCAAAAAACAGCCACCAGCAGGATGAGGTGTGCAGCCATGCTTCTTTCTACTCCTGTTTTATTCAGCTTAATTCCTCCTGATTCTTCATATCTGTATGTCACTTCCCTCTCTTAGCAGAGTTCTGCTCTTTTTGAAAAGATTTCAGGGGAGGACCAAACAGCAAGGCAACTTTTTTTACTTCTGTAATTAATTATTTGTGTGTTACTACGATTTCATACAGATTTCAAAAGCTGGATCTGAGTACAGTAAAGCCCAAGATGGGAAGAAGAAACCTTGTTATTTACAAAATTGCAGAGATGTTCTCCTTTCCCTGCTCACCTGTCCAACAAGCATTTTGCTTTGTTGTTTTATGAGTATTGTTATTTTATGAGTATGGCCTCAACACATCAATACACTGGGAAACTTCCCAATCACAGGCTGATTTTGGGAAGGGCCAGGATAGAGCCCTCCCTCAGTCTGATGTCCAGCAGGCTAAAAAGACATCCAAAAAACAAGCTAGAATAAATAATGGATAACCAGAAAACAGGACTTCCCATTTAAAATCTCTTAAATGAACAGAAACTTGGATGTGCACTTGGAAGTGGGGAAACAAGCCTGGAGTGGCCTGGGTCTCCCTGCAGAACACAACTGGGAGGTGGGAGCTGCCTGACCTGTCCAGGAACTCAGCTCTGAGGGCTCCTCAGCTCTCCTGTGCCACCAGCCTGTCAGGCAGCCTGCCAAGGAGCTGGGCAGGAAGGAAACCAGGGAGGCTTCCAAGAGAAAAAACATCCCGCTGGAAAATTTCTGACTGCTCTAATAATGGCCCTACTTTGAGAGCTGCTCATGGAGCTGGCAGAAGGCAGGGAGACCCACTGCCTTCCCTGGTTAGCTCCTGGCTTCCTGTAGAAATTTCTTTCTATTCCAGACACACAGCACCAACTGAAGTAACCCTTAAGCAGGCTGTTCATAAATTCCCTGAACCCTCCCTGCAACAAATGGTGTTACTTCTTTCCCAGAACGATGACTATTGTTAACTGGCACCATTCAGGAGGTAACATTTTCTTTGGGAAGGCCTTTCCTGCTTTAGGCAACCACACATACTCTTGGCAAGGTCTCCAGACAAGCCCTGTTGGCAGCACACAGCCCTGTGCCTCGCTCGGAAAGACTGCATGAACAAACAGCTCGCTTTCCAGCCCCAATCCCAGCGCTGCACAAACTTGGCAGGGCTGACAACCTCATCTGGCCTGGCTGCAGGAAGAACTGATGCCTCATAGGTAGCATCCCACAAAAGTGCCCTGCAAATCCAACAGAAGGAGCCCTTTCAGCCCAGCTCCGGCCCCACTCCCAGCTCACCGACCTACCGCTCATTGCTCAGCGTCATCCTCGGAGGGTCCAGGTTGGGATTCTCCATGGACTCCATCTGGGGACAGCGTAGGAAGTAGTAGAGGGTGTGGAGGGCATCAGGGGACCAGGAGATGGGCTGCTGCTGCCGGGTTTGCCGCACAGGGCTCATGCCGGGCCGGACGGTGTTCAGGCACTGCATGTGGTGCATGGCTCGCGAGACCAAATCACCTGCACACACACACACACAGAGAAAACAAAAAATCATCTCCTTGTTAGTGCTTTTAATCACACTTTTCGAACAAATCGAGGCTCTCACAGCTCAGAGGAATGTTTGCTGTGCACACAGAACCTCCTCCACAAAGGCAGACGGTGTCCTGTCCCTCAGGCTGCCACTTGGCAGTACGTTCTTTCAAATACCAAGTTATCAGTTAGAAAACATAAAGTGAAACACCTCTCAGTTACCACACATTCCTTACAGTGAGTTTGTTGGTTTACTGCTGGTTTTCTCCTCTTTACAAGTACCTCTTTACAAGTACCACATTTTTTTGCCAGCCCACAAAAACTACTGATGTCTTTGTAAAATGTCCTCTGCCCAACCTGGGAGTTTCACAAGGCAAAGTCAGTAGCATCAATACTTCACTCTCATTCTTGTTTAGGAGGCTGCTCCCATTTCTTCCAACTGGGTCATGCTGTTCTACTCTCCTGCTCAGGCACTTGAGACAAGTTAGTGACATTATGTTCAAGACAGAAAGCCCTTCTTTGAGGGGTCTGCTGCTCCCATTCTCACTCTAGCTGCAGGTTTCTCCAGAACAGCAAGATCTGACTCTCTTATTAAAAAGCCAATCTTTATCATGCTGGCTGTCTCAAGCTGTGCCAGAAATTTGTCCCTCAGCATCATAAGAAGCTCAGTCCAGGAGGTCTCTGGGCTTCTCATTCCTCTTGGTTTTTGAACTCAGGCCAAGCTGCCTCTGTGTCAGAGCATGGTGGACCTGAGGAGGCCTGGGTGAAGGTGACCTGCATCACACAGTTGCACTCAGAATTTCAGGACTGCAGATTTTTTAAAAGTTCCCACAGCAATGAGCCCAAAGCTGGTCTTTTTGCAGTAAGCTTGCTTTAGGCACAACCCTGTTTAATCTCCTTGTGTTGTGGTGCATTACAAACTCCAAAAAGCTTTTAAAATTTTCATCTTTGAGTAGTGTGACTACCAACCAGTGAGCTGAATTATTACTATACTTAGCTGGGACCTGTTTTTCCTTGGGAGAATCTCTGCTGCTTTATGCTTCACAGTCCCCTCAAACTCTCACAGGAAACATTGCTCTATTGTGTCCAAAAGTTACAATACTGGGAAAGGATGGAACCAAAATAGTCACCCCACCACAAAGCTGGCTCCTGGGAAAGCGTCCTGAGTTTAGGGCTGCCACATGTGCATTAGCAACACCTCCCTCTGAAATTCTTGGGAAGTTATTATCTGTTCATTTATATCTAAAAGCAATACATTAAATTTACCAGCCAGAACCCCTAGGCTTCTACTGTTACACAGGAGAAAGCCCCACAAAGCTACTGTATGTCTAAACACGACATTTTTAGTGGTTCAGACCAACGAGGTATTAAAAATCTCAGCTTGCAGTCTAAAGCTGTGCCACTCTTTTGTTGCACAGCACATTCAGCTTTAAGGACCCACTTCAGAATAATAAAAAAATCCTTCTAACAACTCTGCCTTTCCACTTCAGTAGCTCCAGGATCTGCACGTTTTACGAGAGCATCACGGATCCTCCAGCACTGGTGCTAGCACAGAAGTCTGCACAGTTTATAGCAGAAATGCATCTGGAATTCAAATTTTCAGCTCAGAGTAACGTTCCTTCTCCTTTGCACACTCACTCTATTTTTCTGGCAGTGGGCAGCAATGCTTAAAAAAAAATTTTTAAAAAAATAGGCAACTGTATCAGGAGAGCCATTCATTGGATGTACTGACCAAGTTGGCCAGGCAGGGATGGGGGAAGAGGGAGAGAGGAAGCTGTATTCAATCTCAAGCCCTTGCTACAAATGTTCTCTTGTGTTCCAGGATAAACAGAGGTGTGTTGAAGGAATTTGAAAACCTCAAACTAAGGCAGGTTGCAAAATAAATGGTGAAACACACAAACTCCTTACTGGCCCTGGCATTCATTAGCATTCAGATGGTGCAGGCTAAGAAAATGATGCCAGCAGAAACGTTGTAAGGGGAAAAGTAGACCAGGAAAACACAAATCATTTTTGTTTATTTTAAAGGGGCTTTGTGAGTACTCTAGGAATGGAACATTTCATTTGGTCAGCTTAAAAAAAAAAAAAAAGGTAGGGGGTTGAACAAGTTTTTGTTACCAGAGTGCTCTCAGATTTTCTTTTTCCTTAGCTTTTTATTTTTTAAGTAACCAAAAAGCTTTTCCTTGAATATCCCAGACATTTCCACTGCAGAAACACTAACAAAGAGAATCCTCTTTGCTGTCTGAGGGGGGTTTGCTGTGCTCCACAAATGCACAGGAGAGCCTCCAGAAGCATCTAGGAAAGAGCATCCAACTTTAGCTGGCAGTAACAACTCTACCAAAAAAAAAAAAAAAAAAAAAAAAAAAAATGAGGAAAAAAAAAAGGGGGGGGGGCAGATCTTACACCTCTCCAGGTGAATTAGACACTAAGCAGACTAATGAAACCAACTGATTTTCATAAACAGCACCACCAGACAATAAAATCTCATACAACATTAAATGCTGCTCATGCTGCCAACAGTGGCAGCCCTCCTGCTGCCTCTCAGCAGCGCAGAGATGGGCTCTCCTGCTCTGCTGGAAGAATCCCACGGTGGATTACATCCCAAACTTACTCAGCTCTGAGATGCTCCCGACACACGTGGCCAGCAGGGACTGCTCCAGGGTCCGGAGTTCCAGCTGGGCGTAGGCATCAGCCCGTCCGTCGTTGCACACGGAGCCGTCGTGGTAGGGGCTGAAGTAGGCAGGGAGGGACAGCACACCTGGGGCAAAGCACACAAGCACAGATCTCTTACAGATCAGCCTACACGTGTGGAAAAGCAAATCCCTCCAGGAGGGACACAGAACTCGCACCTTTCTCCAGGAATTTTTTTAACAGTTCAAAGGAAATAGGAACAGCGCTGTGAACGCTCCTGGAATTGCTGAAATAGGCTCCAGGGAGTAAGGCTGGATGTTCCTACAGCCTTTAAGAGCTGGAAACAAATTGCAGTTGAGATAAAACCAGATGAAAAGCTTTGGTTAAGTCTTCACTCTTGTTTATACAACAACTGGGGCGCGCACACACAGCTCGCTGCTGAACAGCTGTATGCAGATCCCCAGATAGAAGGGCCTGATCTGGAGAGATGTGGAATATAGCCTGGAGTCCACCTCAGCCCTGCAACCCTGCAAACAAAACCACGGGCTGTGCCAGCCCTTTGAACCTGCCATGCAGTTTCAGGTGCTCAGACTGCGGTTTCTGCATGTGCCCAACACCTCTGGATGCGCCAAGCGACGCCCAGGAGTTCTGAGGTTTGCCTGTATTTTCATCTCTGTAAATGACCCCTGTGTGAGAGAGAGAGATTAGGGAGGTAATTACACTGCACACACCTGTTTACCACACACATCTCCCCTCCATCAGTACAAATGCACAGGAGCTGATTGCTCCCTGTGGCACAAGAGAAAAGGGGGAATGTGACCTCTGGAATGGATGTGAGGCAGGGAGCAGGGTGCGTGACAGAGGCTGGGCTGGGAGAGTGACCTGCCCTGTCCAGTGGCACCCCGGGGTAGATCTGGTGCCACTGCATCCACAGGGCAGGTGGACTCCAAGAAATCATCTGCAGTCACTCAGTGCCCTCGCTACTGCCCCATCTTTAATTACAGATCCATCCCACAACCCCAGCAGCATCTCTCGGCCCAAATTTTCCCTGATTCCAGACAAGGCCACTCAGAGCAGCCACGCCTGCCTGTGCTCTTAGCCTGCTGCATCCTGTATTTCTGGTTTTTAATCCGCAGCAATACAGCTCAGCTCGGACCCACGTTTCCTTCCGCCCTCACCTCCCGACCCTGGGTCAGGCTGGGATGTGGAGATCCTTTACTCCTGTGGCAGTGACCTCCTGTCACATAGGTGCTGTGCATTGTTGCCCAACAAAACCCTGCAGCTCATTGTGCAAGACCCTTTGTTTCTTTGTCTTGGTGTTTTCTTTTGAGATTTTATGCTGGATTGATCTCCCCTACCCTTTTCACATCCTCTTTGCATCCTGCTTTGTGGCAAAGCCAAGGGCTGCATCAAAAACTTCCTGGACATGATGAGAATAAGGGAATGATTTATCCTGTTGTGCTTCTTCACTGTACATCACTGTTAGTTAATGGAGAACGCTCTGCCAATGCCCTCTTAACCTGAATAATTAGGAAGTTGAGGCTTTAAGAGCTACCAGAAGCCATGCATGCAAACTAGGAGAGCTTTGCTTTAAATACACTATACAGAGCCTAAGCCACTTCCTTTTCCATGCCAAAGCTATGAAAGGATGTTTTAGAGACATATGGATTGAATTTATGGCAGAGGGAGAATGAAAACAGCCTGATTTGTCAAAACTTTCAAATAGAGGCACATAATTCTAAAGAGGCGAAAACAGAAACTGGCAGCTCCACTGCTGAGCCCGGCAGAGGGAAAGAAATGGGGCACATTTTCTCTGCCAGCCACTTTCAGTTGGTTCTGTTTTCTAACAAGGAATTAAAAATAAAGATCTGCAGAACACTTTGGCTCACAAGAGGCAACATTTTCTCAGTTTTCCAGTTCACAGTTTGTCAGGTAGTACGAGGAAAACAGGGAGGATTTATTTACCTTTGGAAAAACAACTCCTCCAAGACAGCTGTGGACAAGATTTCTGCTGTCACCTGCCTTGGCACAGCTGAGGAGCATCCTTTACACAGCAGAGAGGAATAGGGAATTCACCAAAATTTTGGCCGTGTACCAAAGCCCATTGGTGATTTCCCCTGGGATTGGAGAAGGGGATGAATGACAGAAGGATTCAAAGGCTCCCCACGTTTGGCAGGTCTCCATAGGTCTGGGAGAAGGCTGGGAATGAGGACACACCTCCCAGCACTGATTTTGAGGCAGTGGGAAGCAAACCAGAAATGTACTGCACAACTATTCTGTCTTGCAGCACCCTAACCAGGACTTCCTCTCTGATCTGCTTCCAGTAACTCCATAGAGTTGGAAAAACATCATCGATGCTCCTCAGATCAGAAATTCAGGCACAAGGACACCTGCAGTCAAGCTTTGCCCAGGGATGCTGTAAGTAGGAACAGGACTTAATTTTTAATACAAATTTTTAAAGAACTCTTTTTTTGATAACAGGCAACTGCCTTGTGCTGATTATTTGTATCCCAAACTATGATTCTTGCTCTCCTGCTTCCCAAATCATAAAATTTTCAGTCAAAAGGTGTTACAATGGTATAAACCATGGGGCAGTTTCTGTCTAGCATTCACATTCCTGCATTTTTGTATTAGTGGCAACACTGGTTTTAATCATGACTAGCAAGACAAGCAAAACTGCAATTGGAATAAATCAATCTACATCAAAACACTCTCTGCGTGATATCCACCTTTATTTCCTGACTTTCCAAGGTGTGTTTTCCCCACAAAACAATGTGAAACAGCACATAATTGCTGTGCAGGAATGAACCACTCAGGCAGGTTTTTTTAAAAATTAAGAATTTAAGTACAAGATCCAAGCCCTGGTGGAGTTAAGGAGAGACTGTGAATTCAAGTGTGCCTTAGCTCAAACCTCAGGAGCAGCAGGAGCTCAGAAGCCACCTCTGGAATGGCCTGATTCTCAATTAAAGCATGGCTGGCTAACAATTTGTTCCTGATCTTTCCACAGCCCTTGAAACAGCAGCTGGAAATAAAGCCATATTTATTCTGCCTCAGTTAAACATGAAACCTGTTCACGAGCACTTGCTGCCAGCACTCTTAAAAGGCAGTCACGACTGGGTGAATTCCAGTTAAGCAGTTCCTTAAACTCAAATTATTCTGCTTGCCTAAAGAGTTTGAAATTGTTGTCCGTAATCTGATGCTTTTTAATAGCAACTGAAAATGTTTCCAGCCTGAGCAAGATCCAGGGAAAAGTCTGTTCACACTCTTGGGCATCTTTCTGCTTTAGGGGGTGCAGCAGCTCTGTGGAGAGCTTTGGCTGGAACATGATGGCTCCCACAGGCAGGGCTGGGCAAAGCTCTTGTGTGGTTTCCAGCACGTGCTGGAACACCTCTGCTCTGGAAACAGGCTGGGAGAGCTGGGAATGTTCAACCTGGAGAAGGGAAGGGTCTAGGGAGAACCTAGGGGCTTCAAGATACCTGGAGAGGGGCTTTGGACAAGGGCGTGGAGTGACAGGATGAAGGGGAATGGCCCTAAACTGAAGGAGGGTGGATTTAGATGGGATATTGGGAAGAAATTTTTTACTGTAAGGGTGGGAAGGCCCTGGCACAGTTTCCCAGAGAAGCTGTGGCTGCCCCATCCCAGAAGTGTTGAAGGCCAGGTTCAACAGGATTTAGAACAACCTGGGATAGGACAAGGTGTTGGAAAACCCCAGTTTGGGGGGTTGGAAACAAATTATCTTTAGAAGTCCCTCCCAAGCCAAACCACTGCCTGATTCTGTGATTCCCCAAGCTGGGCAGTCAACCCAGTTCCTCAACCAGGACAATTCCTGTAAGGAACCCCAGGTCCATCTCTGAATGTCCTTGTAATTCAGAGGCTGGCATCAAGTTCTGTTCTTTTGATTTGAAGATACAGGAAAATGCAGACCTTTCCCTGAATTTTGCTCTGAGATTGGAATGTCTGACTTTCCAACTACCCATGGCCCCTTCACACCTCACACCATTTGCAAGCCAAGGTCATGCAAAGGGACTTGCCTTCATTTTTACCTTGTTGTAATGATTTTCTCTGGGCTTTCTCCAGTCTGGACCCTTGATGTTGGCAGACAACTTCCTACAGATTAACTTATCAGCCATTTGATGGCTTTCAAACACTTATATGATGTCTAGAGGTTAAGATGGGGCCACTCACAAGTGGCAAAGGGCCAAGGAGTCTTGGCTGGAAAGCACTTGAATTCTGCTGTCTGGGATTCCTCATGGAAATTGCCCAGGGTACTGATTCCCTTATTTCAGAAACACACACTGGCTCTGCTCATGACAGATTAGGCAAAGAATCAGGAATATAATTAGGACAGGGATATACACCACAAACTACTGACACAGAAAAACTGCTTTTTAAAAAAATAAACCTAGCAAAGTGTATGGGACAATACAACGTGCTATTTATACCTAAACACTTCCATAAAACAAATCAGAACAGTAGGAAAAAAAGCACCTATTTGGCCAAACCAACCAGAAAGCCCTTGGAAAATTCAAAATCATCTCTATACCTTATAAATTACTGCAAAAAGCCTCATGTGTGAAACCAGGAGCGCTGTGAGTATGCTTGAAAAATGCATCAGGAAACCAAGTAGGAACCCCTACACCAGTGTGCTTTTGCAATGTTTGGCTTGAGATAAATTCCTCAAGAAGCATTTGGCGGGGGTGGGAACGACGGCTGATGCCTGTGAACTGGAATTTTGGAAGGCCAAAGTTTTGAAGGCGGACGGTGATGTCCCAACTACGCCGCAGTTGCCAAATCCCACCGATTCCAATGGAGCCGGGGGAAACCTCAGCCAGCTGCAAGTGCAGTTCCCACGTTGGAGCATGGCCATGACATCAGGGTGGCTGTCACCTTGCACAAAGTCCTGCAATTCTTCATGGCCAGGAGCATTCAAGGCTCTCCTTGTTTTCCGTTCCCCGTTCTCCCACACAGCACAATGCCCCGCAGTTCCCTCTTGCCAATCAGTTCCGAGTGCGGGGCACCAGCAGGAATTCATGCCAATTCCTGGAGCTCTGCTCTCTCCTTGCTGACCTACCGCTGCTAGGAAAGCTCAACCCCTCTTTATTTTGTGAGATGAGGCAGGAACATAAACAAACCTCTCCTAAAAACAGCAAACAAAGTGTTCCTGATAGAGCTCTGTCAAAATCTAAACACATCAGGCTCTATAATCAACTGCAGCCATGCTATAGATGGTGAGAGAGGCTTGTGATCAGGGAACAACGCACCTAATTGCTCACATATAGGAAAAGAGTTTGGCTTTCTCAGGCATCTCTCCCAGTTTGTCAGCAGTAAGAAAAATCAAACACAGTGTCTTATATCTGCATCCACATTAAACAGTAATTCTGTAATTGGAAACAGGAGGAGAAGCTTCAAGTGGGAGCTTCAAGTGGAGGAGATTTTTAAATTTTCTGCAAGTGCTATGCTGGATCTCTCCATCAATGGGGACACTTCTGGACACCTGAGAGTCAGACAGCCCTCAGTCTTGGTCCTTCTGCTCAAAGAGACAATATCTTCTCCAAATTAACAAAATAAAGTTTTCCTGGACTTCAGGAAAGTTATTAGAGATGCGCTGCCTTCATGCTCCTGTAGCTCAGTATCAACAGGCATTGCCTGAGCAAAGCACCAAAACACCCCAGGAGAAGGTTATAAAGCACACTCAAAATTCACCACCCCTTTCTCCTGGGGTGCAGGTCACTGCAGCAACTGGGAATCTAAAAAGCAGGAAAAGCCAGGGAACTCATAGAAACACCGCCAAGGAAAAGACAGGAGCCTATGGACCATCACTACAAATGCCTCCCTAGTCCTATGAAACTCCCTGTGCCTGTCTTCATCCCACACATTTTGCCTCCTTTTTGCTACGAAAACAGTGGAATTGGACAAAGGTAGCAAGTATCTGTATTCCATTTGAACCCAGCTGTGATGGACGGGCTTTCAAGTGACTATAAATGTAGGAGAAAGGCCTTGGTTTAATACCGAGTCAGAATTTACTGAATCATTAATCCCACTTCCATATCCCTGTGGTCTTCTGGACAACCACTAACCTGGCCTGGCCCCAAACACTTAATTGAACACAAGCACAAGGGAACATATCCTGGGCTTGCATTGTCATGACTGCCAAAAAGCACAGCACAACGACTGTCCTCATTCCCATTTCTGAGATAGAGAAACATGGACAAAAAGAGGAGAAGGAACCACAAAACTCCTGCACCAGAACCAGCCCTTTGCAAAGCCCAAACCTCCCAGTTCAAATTCTCTGGATGGAACTAGGGAGCACAGAGCCATTGCTCCCTGTTCAAAATTCTCACTTCAAAATCCCTGTATGGAACTGGGCAGCCCAGAGCCAATTGCTCCCTGTTCAAAATTCTCACTTCAAAATTCCTGTATGGACCTGGGCAGCATGGAGTCATTGCTCCCTGTTCAAAACTCTCAGTTCAAATTCCCCGTATGGAATGAGACAGCACAGAGCCAATTGCACCCTGTTCAAAATTCTCACTTCAAATTCCCTGTATGGCAGCACAGAGCCATTGCTCCCTGTTCAAAATTCCCAGTTCAGATTCCCTGGATGGAACTGGGCAGCATGGAGCCAATTGCTCCCACAGCCCAGATCCAGAGATTGGAAATGAATGGAATAACTATGTGGCTTTAAGTCTAGGTTTGTAGAACTATGCTTCCTGTTTTATACAATCTAATAAAAGGCCTTTGGGGATATAATCTGTAAATATAAACTGTAAATGCTTCCTACTATTATTACTTCCTGCAACTACTTCTGAAGAGGAGTGTGTGTGTTCATATGTTAACAACTACATCCCTAAAACTCAGCTGATCCTTTTGGAATTTTGTACATGTGATTTTTCAGGCATTGGCTCTTCTCTGCAGGGCCCAAGGGCAGGCAACAACCTGCACTACGCTGTAGTATCAGTATTAAAAAATCCACCAATCATCAATAAATCCATGCTTCCAGGACTCTTACTTTCAGGATCCAGTATGGCACACTAAAGAGAAAACCCCATACTGAGTTAGAAATAGCAATGAAAAAATGAAGTTTTATGAGGAATGGTATAAATAGATTACGAACACTGTGAAAGAAACACAAAACCAGAATCCTGTGCCAAAAAATGACTGTGGTCCAAGAGGCTGAAGACTTAGAATTCCCTACTTGTGTAAACCCTGACCAGGGGTTTGATTAATCTCAGTGTCTCAGTCTGCTTATCTGGGAAATGAGGATATTGCTTCATTCCTGGTAAGGGTAGGGTGACAGCAGCAGTGTTCTTGCTTCATTTCTCATCCTCAACTTACTCCTTCATGCTATTCACAATGTCCCCAGTTCCCATATGTGTCAACAGCACATTTTTTGCCCCTTACCAACAGCCCTTTTTTCATTACCAAAGCCCTTTTCACATCCACAAAGCTCCCCAAAATGCAGCTACTTCTGAGATAAAAGGACAAATATTGTGACAATATTTAACTGCACCTCAGTGGAGCTTGTGACATCAGAAGAGAAGCTTTACCCAAATGTGAGAGTGTTAAAGCAAGCACAGTTATTCCAGCACTGTAGAGATTTGGATGTGGATACAATACTGGACAGTTATTCTGATAAACAGAGCAGAAATACCATAAGAAATTATAAAGAAACAACTACATATATATATATATATATATATATACACATATATATATACAAGCAAGCTAAAAAACTAAGCTTTGTTTTCGAAAGAGGATGAGAGGTATGACAGGTAAGCAGTGGTATGAGTCCTTTAGAGGCACTGCTGTGGAGATCAGAGAGCTTAGGAAGAAGAGGGTTCTGTCTCCATTCCCTTGGAATTCTTTAGAAGTTTCCAACTGAGGTGCTTTTACAGTAAAACCAGCTTAATTTGGTGTAAGCAGTGGGACTGCAGCAACTGCAGGCACCAGCCCGAGCCCCCATACCCTCCACAATACCCTCTTCTAATCCATTCCTTATTGTTCACTGTCCTTCCTGTAATCTGCCCTTTGAATCATGCCCAGTTCCCCAGATGTGCTCTGAGTAAGCTCTTTGTACATCCCATAATGACCTCTCTTTACTTGCCTTCAATTCTTCTATTTATACGTCCCATGATCTGTATGCTTGCCAAACAAAGAGGATAGTAAATTTATATCCTCTGTCACTCCCAGTTCCTTTTCTTAGGGGATGTCAAGATGGAGAATCTGACAGTACTCCAGAATAATCCAGTGCAATTCCTTCTAACATATTCCAGAGCAATTTTTTTTGAAGAAATTACCCCTGCATGGCAGCTTCTTCATACAGGTGAGTCCCTGGCCTGATAAAATCTACCCTCCTTAGCCTCTCTGGGCTCTTGCAAGCCATCAAAATCAGATTTCAGAAACCATGGTCACTTAATAATAAACATCAAGACTACAATTACACCAGTTAATGACCTAAAATATCAGAGTGTCATGAGAGCTGATTACTCTCAGTTTATTTTTAAAAAGCCATGAGGAAATAAGAACTCAACTTCCTGCTCCTAAGGAATTTTTTAGGCAAGTCAGGGACTGTCTCCTTCAGCTGTCAGCAACAGCAGCTTGGGCTTTGTCAGGGTGAAATATGCATCTGTCACTCAATACAAAATTGAAATTTTATCTAAGAGAAACACAGCGCAGGGCTGAGACCGTGAAGTCTGACCTCAGGAGGGCAAGGCTTGGAGGCTCACCAGGATGAGCACATTCCTACCCTGCCTGCAGACAAAAAATGATTCAGGTTTTGAGTCACCGGCCAGACAACACAAAACTCGGGGCGGGTGCATCGTGAGCAGTTCACGGGGGAAAAAAGAGGCAGCACCACTGTAGATTGGATACCTCCAGTTTAATCTCCAGTATCATTTCAGCACAGTAAATTGCTCACAGCAGCGTTTACGTGCATGAGTAATTCATGAATCACAAGCTTTGTCATTTTTAGCCCAGCTCTGCCCGCAGCCCGATATTAGTGCGAGCTTTTGGGACAAGGCAAACACAAAGCTCCACCATCCTGATAACAATGTTTGTGTTTGACAAGCACCATTAAGCAGGGTTTGCTCTCGGACAAGGATTTTGATAGCACTAAAGACCAGCAGCAATTCTAGCCCAGGACAGAAGCTATTGCCTCTCTTAATTTTCATTTCCTCAAACAAACACTTGGAAGTATTTGGCAGTTTTCCCCCTCAATACAGCTGATGAGTCTCTTACTAATGACAGTATTTTGCAACTTTCTGCTTCCTCACATCAAAGCATCCTGGAGATCTTGTCAACAATGACCAATTGTTTAGACACTCCGAAGTGAAGCTGAGGAATTCCACTTACTCACCAACCGCTCGGTTTTACCCTCGATCTTTGCAACACTTTAGCCCATTTCTCGCATCGTGTGTGGTACTCAAGGACCATCTTACACCATCTACATTCAGGCCTGCCTTCCTTCCATGACGTCTTGCTCTGGCTTCAGCACCTTTTACTCTCTGCTTCTGCATCTGAATTCCTCTTTCTTGTCCCCTCACCTCTTCATTGTGCACTTGCACTCAGAGTTCAGCATTTTCAAGCCTCCACACCAGTCCCAAACGAGAGCAGATCCAACATCTATTTTTGAAAGTGACCTTTAGGGGTGGCAACACTAAGAATTTGGTAATATTTGTAAAGCTGGCAGGAAAAAAAAAAAAAGCCGAAAAACCCAAAAAAACCCCAACAACCCAACCCCTCAAAAAAACACCACCAAGAAAAAAACCCAGAAAAAACCCCAACTGTACTACAAGGCTCTGGCCTGTCTCCCTCACTGCACAAGTGCCAAGAGCATTTCAAAGTCTAAGTCTCTTGGTTGTAGCCATTTATAGTTTGTATAAAAAGCATAACTTGTACACTTCCATTAGAGCCCTAAATATAACTGCCCTGAGCAAGTATTCGCTGCTCAAACAGGACCTCTTTGAATTTTGTTTCCAAAAGAATGCTGCTGCCACTATATTATTTATAGACATTTACATTAAGATCTGAATACTTGCTCAGGAAGCCACTCTGATTAATGGATCCCCAGCATTGTTTTATAACTCTGAAGAAAACCAGTATTTTTATTTTAAAACAGCAAATTTTTTATGCACAAGGATAAAAAGTAGCAGTTCTCAGGACGGCCATGGTTCTTTGAAGAATTTGGAAACACTACCACATGTTCTGGGTTTTTAACACAGCATCTGCGTAGGGGATGAAAATCAGAATCCCAATCTTGTATTTTATTTTAAAAATACACTTTGATATCTCTATCACACCCGTGCAGCAGATCCATAATGGATTCAAGCATTCAGCCCAATTGATTTTGACAGCGTGCTCAGGACTTTCCAGTTATCCTGGTTCAGAGCATGCAATTACTGTCCTGACACTTTGAACATTGTTATCTGTAGAGTTGAAATGAAGGAAAAAAATAATAATAATTTCATCATTTCAGGCAAAATTATGGAAAATCAGAGAAAATTGCCTCACAGCAGAAGCAAAATGAAATAATTTTTTAGAGCAAGATCCTTTAATTGACAAAAAAACCCCCCAAAGCTGGAGAAACTTTTTTTATTTTAATGAACAATCACAGCATTACCTTTGTCCATAAAGCTTCTGTGGTTATTAGGGTACAAAATAAAATCCTTGTTTTCTATTTTGTTGGTTCTATGTTGCCCTAAATCGTGATTTTCTCTCTGAAGGCAGTGTGGAGCATCTCCACTGCTGCGAGGCAGAGATCACAGCATGGAAGGACTTGAAAAGCAAAGGTCCATCCCACACAAATAATCCCATCCCACAGAAATAATCACTTCTTGGATCCAGCTGTTTGTCTGCAACCACTACATCCCAGCAGTATTAATAGCTTCGATTATTGCCAAGGGAAAAAAAAAAAAAATTCTTAGAGGACTTTTTAAATTTGTCATGGAATTAAACAAAAGGCAGAGCCATGGCAGAGGCAGATTTGGGGAGGCTCAACTGTCTAAGACTGCTTTTTTCTGTTCTTTTCAGCAAATTATTGAAGTGACAGCTCGAGTAAGAGACTTCTCTGTTAAAAAAGGACAAGCTGGTAAAGGCTAGAACTGGGCTGCCCTGCAGCTCCACTTATGGCTGGGAACAGACTGGAATAGGAGATAGGGAACATCACTTGGATCTGAAACAGAAACTTATTTGGAGTTCAAATTGTACTTTAGAACAACCTTTTCCCCCAAAGTAATACAGTAATAATAAGGAAGGGGAAGGAGCACACAGAAGGCTCAGAGAGGTTGGGAATAGATACATGGAAGAAGGATGGGGAAAAAGAACAGGAAAAACACCTCCAAATCCTAAACATTCCCTGATGGAAGAAATCAGTGAAAGAATGGGAGAGCACTGGGAAACAGTCCTATAAATAAGAGCCAATTCTGCACCTTTACCTTGGAAATATCTTATTTTTCCTAAAATTTCTTGAGGAATGTGTAACACTCTCCATCCTTTAACTCCCAGTATCATTTGTCTCCCTTCCTCTCATCCCATTCCCTGAGAAGTGGCACAACAAACAAAGGGTGATTGAGCAGAGCTGGACATGCTGATGGAACTTGATACCCACTGTAGCTGTGCGGGCAAAGTCATTCAGCTCCCAATGCTCCTTCCCCAGCTAATTTCAAGATCACCATAAAAAGATAAAAAAATAAATGACTCAATTTCTTTAACATCGTGCTTTGAAACCTGAAGTTACTTGCGTTTGATTTGAGGGTTTTTTGCTGTTTAAGAGTTCTTCAGGGCAGAATAATCAGACAAACAGGAAAATTTAGCAGTCTCCTCACTACCTATTTTCAAGATGATCTTCACCTTCCTGCCCTGTTCTTCCTAATAAATCACTGATTTACTGTTAGGGCCCTGCAGGCCCGACCATTGCTTCTTCATCTCAGTGGGAGCCAAATGATGATTGAGATGCCAATATATTAGGCTGGCCTGATTCAAAGCAGGGTAAGGAACAAAGCATTTGTGCAGAGCAAAGATAAATGAATATAAATCAAGTGCTAAGCCATTTTCTGTGATGGATTAGCACCTTTCTTTGACCCAATAATGTCAAGGGGTCTCCATGCTGACAGGAACTAATGTGGAAATCTGTGCTGTGCGAAGCCAGGAGGAATCCTGATTTCCAGCTGCACTGCTCCTCTGCTTGCATTTTGCTCTCACTCAGGTGTGAGCAATCCATCTCCTCCACCTCCCCTTGGGAAATGTCACTGCAGTGCCCACCAAATCTATCTCTAGAGTATAAAAGATTTCTTCTATTCTGACTTTCTCCCTGTAATTCCCATTCTTACCAGTAAACCAGCAGGTCACAGATGATAACTAGGCAAGGACCAGATGGAAAAGCTTTCTCAGTACCCCACAGAATGGTCTGAGTTGGAAGGGATCATCTCAAGGTATCATCTCATTCCAACCCCCTGCCATGTTCACCTTCCACCATCCCAGGTTGCTCCAAGCCCTGTCCAACCTGGCCTGGAAAAATTCCAGGGACAAGACAGCCACAGCTTCTCTGGGCAACCTGTGCCAGGGCCTCCCCACCCTCAGAGGGAAGAACTTCTTCCCAATATCCCATCCAACCCTGTCCTCTGTCAGTGTGAATCCATTCCCCTCATCGTGTCCTTCAAGCCCTTGTCCAAAGTCTCTCTCCATCTTTCTTGTAGCTCCCTCCAGGTGCTGGAAGCTGCAGTTAGATCACCCCAAGCCTTCTCCCTGGTATCTGGTGATGTTGCCAAAGTACAAAACTATACAAAGCCAGCAGCAAAAAGCAGATGTTTGGATCAAACGTGGCAATTTTGCCGAAAACAGATGTGAGAAAAAAAATTAGCGAGAAAACTTCAGTGGGAGTCGAGGCCAAACCTCTCAGTTCTGGCCACGTGCAGTAGCTGGAGCTGTATTGTATTATATTAAATAGTGGTTAAAATGCTCTGCATCACTGACTGGTGGCAAAGCTGCAGGATTTGAGAGCAGGAAACACATCCAAGTCCTGCAGCTCCTGCAGCCTCCACCATTGGCATTTTCCAGATGCAAAAGTCGTGTATGACTTGTCCAAAACAAGAAAAGAGCAATGCTTGTCCTGTGTTTGTAACATGAGCCTGGACACTTGGCTTTGTAAAAACAAGGGTTCTGTGCCTGGGCTGCTCTCCCAGCTCACTCTGGATCCGGGTGCAGACAGCCTGGGATGCTCTAATCCCACAGGTGAGTGGCACTTGTTGAACCTGCTGGAGACTGAGTCATCTCTCACCCTCTCTGATGAAAGATCATTGATATTATGTGCTCCAGGCTGGATTCCACCCTCGTGTCTCACTGATAAGAGGCTGTATCTCAGAGACCCAAGGCATTAAAAACGAGTTGAAGGTGCTCTCATTACCACCTACATAGTTTTAAATTTCCAGTGAGCTACATCCTAAAGTGAGAGCAGCCCTGCTCCTCTTTGTCCCAAGCTTTATGTTCCTGGCCTCTGCTTTTGTCAAAGTGGGAATATTCTCCCTCAGCAGGCTCAGCTTTGGTTAAATCAATCCCTTGCTTTAGTGTAAGCACTGTATGAACACATCAATGCAAGTGCAGGCATAAAAGGGCAGTGGGGAAATATTTGGGGGCAAAAAAGTATGGGTGGGACAGCAGCA
The DNA here is from genome assembly GCA_013400435.1 of Pycnonotus jocosus. Classification (NCBI taxonomy): domain Eukaryota; kingdom Metazoa; phylum Chordata; class Aves; order Passeriformes; family Pycnonotidae; genus Pycnonotus; species Pycnonotus jocosus. The sequence goes on along the minus strand of VWYP01003913.1, from coordinate 241,388 downwards.
CCCCCAATTTAGTTCAGCTTAAACTGCCACAAAAATCACATCCTGACAGCACCACCACATCTTGTAGAAATAACAGAAACTGCTGAAATGCTGAAAAAAAAAATCATAAATTCAGTAAAACCCCTTAAATTTAATCTCTTCTGCTTTCAGAGAAAATAGTGAAAGACTTACTTTTAGAAGTCAGTAGAAAAGTTATCCACAGTTTTGGCATTCTGAAGCAAATGGAATTTGCCAAGTGCAAGAAGTTGTTTATAAGAAAAGAAACAGAGAACTGGAAGTGGTTCCAGAAAATTTATTATGACCCACCTGACTCTAGCCAAGAATATTACATCAGCCCAGATAGCCTGAGAACTGGAACAATATTGCTCTCAAATTAGCAAGTTGCTGGTACCACAGGCAGGGAGAAATGGTTTTGCAGGAGGTCTGGGTTCTCTCCACAGCTCTGATGGGCAAGGCTGCTTCTAAACTCACTCCTTGTGACCAGAAACAAAGGACTTCTCTTTATTCCTGAGGTTGGTTGCTTGGCTTTGGTGGGGGTGGGGAAATGGTGTTTGTTTTTAAAACACCTTAAGATTCTTAGGGCAGTGAGCATCTCTCAGTGACACTTTCAGAACTCACTGTACTCAACATGAGCTTTCTTGGTTCATGCTGGAAGAGGGATGACTACAAGGTAACTCCAACCCAAAAGCCACAAAGCCCCTGGTGCTGCTGATGAGTTAGAATTAAGTATAGTGCCAGCAAGTCAAGGAATTCTGTGGTGCCACGGTCAAATAAGGAAAGCACAGCACATGCAAAGAGGGCAGCTGACACTTAAGTAATTCAAAGATCATAATTAGAGAACACCTCTGCAATACTTAGACAATTTCCCTCCAAAATAAAATAGAGCACTGAGCAGTTACAACATGACAGCTCATCCAACAACCTTCTCTTCCTCTCCCACTGCAATCAAAGCCCGAGTGTTCCCCACTGCAGCTGCAGGGTGATTTCTCTCATTTAGCAGCTCTGATAAATTACCTATTTTATGAGAGTCTAAGAAGCCAAGACTCATAAACTCTCTGATGGAGCTGGCATGACATCATTAATTCTGAAGCAGCATTATGGATGCCTTTTATCTTGAAGCATCTAAAAGAACTTTCTTGTACATTAAGGAAGGTAGTTATCAGCAGTGCTTCCTGGAAAGAGGCTTTCTCTCCCTTCCCTTTCCCTCCCTTCACACTGGAACATTCTGAGGAAAAAAAAGGTCTGAAATGAGGTTCTACTTCTGAACATTCAGTTCTTACAATGATGAATCCTCTTTAACAGCTCCAGTAATCTCCTATTAATCTCTCACCAGAGTTAACACTCTGGGGCAAAAATATAATCATCTTTAATCCTTTTGGGCTGGGGGAAGTTCCAGCATACAATCCTGAACCAAAGCATTTAGTGCCTGAGTTAAAGCTTTTAGTCCATCATCCCAGGATGAAGATGCTCCCTCCAAGTTATCAGCATATCCTGACTCAAAACCTCCATGAATACCATGGGCATCCCCAGATGGAAAAATACCACTTTAGCATTGACTCAAGTAAGAACCACATTGCATCCAACCACAGAGAACTCAGTTCTTATAAGCCTGGTCACATCATCCATAAAGGCCCATGTTAGGTCTAAATCATACCATAGTTCATATTTTATGTATTTTTTTTAATCTATAAAATACATAAACCACATAAGCAAATAGCTAATGAAAAGCAGAACGCAGGAAATTTTACAGGGCAAACAGAGGTCATCTGTTTCAAAGAGGTTATGTTGTCATTTGTGTTTCTGCTGCCAAATGTCTTCTCCACAAATAAAAGAGCATTTGTTGCATCAGGTTTCGTTCCCAATTTCACTTTCTGTATTTTGTAATGAAAGGAAATGCGCTCTAGATACATCAGCGTTTCTCTTCTCCTCACCAAGCACTGAGGAGGAAAATGATGGGGGGCTGGCAGTTATTTGTTTAGGTTTTTTGTTTGTTTGTTTTATCTATACCTGCCTGAAACCTGAGGTGTGGATTTCAAACTATCACCAAAAGTTGTGAAGGAGCATTTGGGCCCACTACACAGACACAGTGGATCTGTCAAAATTAGGTTCAGATTTAGGCTTCACTAAAGACATCATCACCACCACTCTCATTCCAAACATGGTTAAAAAGCTGAGCTTTGGGTCTAACTGGAGCCTTTAGGAACTATTTCCATCTCTGCATTTCTTAGGTAGGAAGGAAAAGGTCTCTGAATTTCTTTTCATGTAACAGACTGAAAAAACAGACAATTCCTCTTTTCTTCTGAGATGCAATGAATAGACCCAAACCACTCTTTGTAGAAACACTGATCTAGGGATTTGAATCGCCTTGGCCCTTCCTCCTTTTAAAGCAGTTTGAAGTTTCAAACAATACCTGGTATAAAGCAAAGATCCATATCACTGTCTTTGTTTTCCAGCAGGAGAAACAGAGGCACAGCCATCAAAGCCCTTGGTGCCCCAGGAAACCCAGTGCCTTGGAAGTCAGGGGAAAAGGGTGGGAGAACAGAAGGGGTTATCAATAAATCCTTTCCTGTTTGCACATCTTTGGTGACCACAGGGCACCTGGTGCCATGTCCAGGTGAAATCCATCTCCCCCGAGCAGATTTAAGCAATATCCTCTCCATGGAACCTGCCTGACAGCCTAAAAGCTCAAGGCATTTCCATATGGATATGGTTTACTCAGTGTCTTCAGCTGGGAGGTACAACAAAAAAATAAATCATTTCCATGCTAGTCTACTTCAGTATTGTTTTAGTTACCCTCTGGCTTGTTTTCTTTGTGTGCCCTTTCTCCTGAGGGATAGTGCCAACAAGACATGCACCTCTACTTAAAAACAATGGAAGAATCCAGAAGGAATGGACACATTCATTCTGCCACTCTCCTATTTTCTCCCTTTGTTAAACAAGCACCCCTGTTTTGCTTCACTGCTCCTGTGCACCAGGCTAACGACTTCCAAGATTTTTCCACAACAATATCCAAAGCCCTGTTCCAGCACAGTGTTGTAGATGGTTTTTCCAGTGCACACACATATTCCCCCAGCTGACTTCTTTAATTTCCAAGTTATTGTACCATTAGAAGGACAAGATGAGATTTATTGCATCGCAGACGTATCTTAAATAACCCAGAGAGGCGCTGACATTCCCAGCTCTGGATGGAGCCTGTGCAAACCCTTCTCTCCTGCTGGAAGGACAAGCTGAGATCAGATTGATGTGGAGGTTTTCAGCAGGGAATGATTAAAAATTTAAAAAAACCCCAAAACCAACAACTGGGGGAGGGAAGGTATTTTGAAGAAAAACTTCTCTATTCTCAGAAGACAAGGGCAACTATTTTGAGGCAGCATTAAAAACCCTAAGCCTGTGCTGAAACAGAGGCTGGAGTGGGAAAAGCCTTTGGAGGCTGGAAAGGCAACAGTAGGTTCAGTACACAGCTCCTGGGACCCAGCAGCAGAAATAGTGAATTTATTCCAGTCTGCCACTACATCATGTGACCGAGGCATTTCCCTCGGTCCTCTCATCTGTTAAACAGTTAACAATCCTGCTTCCCACAGACGATGCCTCAGAGATGCTTGGAAAACGCTCCGAGATGCGGAGGAAGGAAGCGGCAGGGCAAGACAAAAGCGCTCAGTCTGCACAAGGGAAAAGCTCTAAACTGAACACTAAATTCCTGATCCACTGAGACCAAAGGCTGAGCATTAGTCTGCTGCTTTATATACAACATAATACTGTGTATATCAGCCTCAAAGCAAGGCAACTTCAGAATTCTGGATTTCCTCCAAAGAACTCTTGGGAGGAAAAAAAAATCCAACCAACAGAGCAAGACAACTCTCAGTGAACACAGCCATGACAAAGTCAGCAGCTGCTTCAAGACAAGTATCAACCTGAAAAACAAGCACTTTCTTGTCTGTGGCGAGGCAGGTGTTGTTGCAATTACAGATTTCTGGTATTTGCAATTAAATCCTCAATTCTCAACCAGTGCGGGGATAAGGAAGAGCTTGGGAAGAACCCAGAAGTTCTGTCCAGATCCACCAAAGGGGCTGCTCATTGCCTCTGCGTTTGTGGCAACATCTGTGTCCTGATAAAAACACAATTTTTTTTTTACATTTCCAAACCAAATTATGCAGCAAAGAAGCTGTTTTACAACAAATTATAAGATAAGGCTAAATCTCTCTCTGCTCTCCCCCCAGCCTTTAAAAGCCTGAAGGGAGATGAAAGGCAAGCCAGGGCACGCCAGTGGGAGCAGGCAAATGACTTCAAGATCACCAGTCACACACAGAAAATTCCCTTTATTGGCCCTGTCTGACCAGAGAGGGGGGGAAGAAAAATCAATTTAAAAAGATTAAAAATTAAGATCAATCCGTTGTGGTGAGACTCAAAGACACCCAGCTTCACCAGCCATCTTCACTTTGAGCTTCACACAAAGCTTCACTTTGTTTGAAACTCGGAGCCTTGGAGCAAGAGATGAGCACGAGGCTTGGTCTGTCACAAGGTGGAGCACAGAGGGATGTTGTTTTTCAGGGATTATATCCCCCAGTCAGGATATTTTACTCCATGCCTCCTTTTCCATGCCTGGGAACTGAGGAATAACATGGGAATTTTTGTTTGATATTCACAGTTTCAATTCTTGATGGGCAAGGTTCATTTCTGCAGCACAGCTTCTCTCTGAGCAAAGGCTTTTTCTGCTTCAGCTTGACACAGAGGCTGCAGAGAGGACTATTTGCCATAATTCTGCAGTGAGTAATGAACCCACACAGCTCCCATCTGCAGCATGTGATCCATGGAACCTCCCAGAGGAGGAAAAGGCCTTTCCCTGCAGCCCAGCCTGGCTGGACAGCATCAGCAGCTATTCTCAACCCATGTGCTCCAAGAATCACCCTCTTGCATAGAACCCATCCATGCTGAAATTGTACTTATCACCCTTAACTTTTACTCCTGACTTCAACTGTCATCTTTAAAAGAATGTTATTTCTTTCCTTGCAGTTTTCCACATTTCCTGCCTGGTTCTGAGCGGCTCCAACTCCATCTGACATTAATAACATTGCCCCTGTGAGGACCTGCTGCTCCATCCCTTGGGGCTGAACTGCAGACAAGTTTGTGACAGGCAGAGCCAAAAAAAAAAAGCTTATTTCATCATGTAAGAGACTGATTTTTACTTTAATTCCAGACCAATCCTTTCCAAAAATAAAAGGCAAGTAAATGGTCAGTGCAGCTTCTCTGCTGCCTTTCCCAAGGTCATGACCAAGGGCTGGCAGGCTCACAGCCGGACTGTGAAAGGGATGAATTTCCCCTTCCTGATCTCTTAAAAAGTGTAACATCTTGGCTCACCCTCGTGCCTCTTTAATCTCTTTGCTGTATTCATACACTCTCCTCACCAACTTGAATGCAACTGCTGCTCCACAGTATTTTTTTTTTCCCCAATAAACATTCCTTGTTCATTTTATGATTTAAGATCATCTGATCCTGCACTTTGGAAGCGGAGTGATTTTGGAGAGCCCATAAATCACATTACAAACTAGCCTGAAATAGCTTTTTCAAAAAAATTATTATTCCTGATATGTTTTACAGCCTTTTATTGCAAGCAGCTTATCCTGCCACGTATAAAATCCAGATGAATTAACACACAAACAAAAATCCCCAAAAGCCAAGAAAAAAACAACAGAAGACCCAGGTACTACCTGGAGCTCCTACTACTGGCAGTAAGGGCTGAGGAAGTTGCAGAGAGGCAGCTCTTGCTGTCATTTCTACATTTTCACCTTCACTGGAGCATTTTCTGCTTTGTGCTGGCCAAGGAAATAGGAATCATCTTCTCACACAGTATTTCACCAACTAAAGCATGCAGGTTTGCATAGCTCAGAACCACTAAGGCAGAAATCAGAAGTGAGAAAGGTTGCTTGGCACTCTCTCTACATCTTCTGAAAAATAAACCATATTAAGACAGTGGTTCCCTTCCAGTTTAAAGCAACAAAAGTCTAACTGGGAGTCTGCAACACCAAATTAAAGGGCTAAAATAAGGTATTATGGATAACAAAGAATTGGGACAAAAATCCTCACACCAAAAAAGCACTTGTTATCTTTGGCTCATTAGATAACAAACTGAAGTCTCATGGAAAGGGGTGGAAGAGGCTTATTCACACTCAACTCTCTTCCAGTTTTTGTGGTTTACAAATGACATTTCTCTTCTTCTCTGTACTTGTCCTCAGGGGCAGAGCCTTGCAAACAATGAAGTGGCTTAAATGACTATGCAGGGTTTCACTGGAAACAATAAAATTCCAATGGGAATCCACACTGGGCCACCAGAATATCTGTGCTTTAGCTCTACCCCAAAGCCTCTCAGCAGATGCCTGAATCTAGGTCCCCTCACAGTGGGATGGGGCACTGCATAATCAGCAATCAGCCAGAGAAGCTCCTGTCCCTTTGAGTAAGGACCATTGGCCATGTCCCAGAGCATCTCCAGGAAGAGCATCCAGTGCAATGCCACCCTCAGGGCCACGTTTGGAACTTGTCCTGATGAATCCCAGAATGAAGATGAGGAGCAGGATCCCATTCCAACAGGGATAGGCACGAGCTCAATCCCCATGATAAAGAGGCCATGGCAGGCAACTTTCATGTTTAATTCCTGTGAGGAAGCACTTCCCTTCCGCATGGGAATGAAATGGCTGAGGATCAAACTGTGAAGCTTGGAGATGAGAGGAGCAGGGACTGTGCAAATGAGCAGCCAGGCTTAAGTCACCAATGTCACACCAGCACCAGCCTGGTGCCTTTTGAAGCTAGCACACACAGGCTGTGTTAGAGAAGGCTGCAGGAAGGTGCAGAACCTGCAGGAGGCTTCTATTAACAACTAGATTTGGGTTAGTAGCTGAGGAAAAGTGGAAACAGCACAGGGATAGAGTGTAATTGGATCCTGGCTTGGGGAGGAAAGACAAGGCTGTACTCTTTGTGCAAACACACATGGAGGAAAAGCAAAAGGAAAGCCAAAAAAACCTTGTCAGAGCTGACCACACTTGCTTTCCACAACTGAGGTTTCCAGCCACCCTTTTATATTACAAAAGAAACAAAATAAATACAAGCAGAGCAGAGGATTTCTGTGAGCACTGTGGGTGTGGGAGCAGGACACCTATGACATAAGCTGGTGGCACAGCAGGGCTGTGAATCATATGGTAATCAGAGAAGTTCCTGCCCAAACAATGCACACAGTGTTGGGCTACAGGTTGTGTAGGCAGCAGCCCTGAGCTCATGGACTGAGAGCTGGAAAAGGCCTCAAAAGACTCTGAACAGCGGAAAAAAAAAAAAAAAGTGAGAGAACCTGGGCTCTGGAATGGCCACACTTGATCTGTCTCCCCAAACAGAAGAACCTCAAATCTACAAAGAAAAATCTGGCTCCTACTTCACCCCACCATCCTTCTCTGTTGAAGACTTGCCTCAGAAATTAGTACAAATGAATTAAATAATAAAAAAAAAATTACTGAGATGCTTTTGAGCACCACCAAACTTCTATTTACTACATTAAACTGCTGACACCCAGACTAAAATAACCTACCTATTACTAAAATAGTTTTCCAGCTATTTTTCAGCAAGATAAAAAAGGCAGCAAGAACTCCTGAGTCAAGCAGGAGGTGCTGAGCCAACCTGGAATCCGCCTCTGACCAGGATCTGAAAAACCAGTGCTCAGGACAAAGACAAAGGCTTGAATGTCACCTAAAAATAACAATTCAGAGAAGAGAAAAGTAGTAACACAACAAAATGCAAAGAATATGCAAGCTTACCCAGCAAATGCCAGAGCAGGAGACCAAAATAAATCACAGCTGAGGCAAATCTAGTGAAAACCACAGGCATAATAAAAAACAGACAGTAAAACACAACATAGATGGATCGCTAGCTCCGAGTTCTCTCTGGTAACGTTTCCAGTAAGGCCCAGAAAATAAATCTCATGCTGGAAATGATAAGAACTTCTGAGTTACAGAGCCCTTCTGAGTTACAAGAGTGTACAGATGTACAGATGCATGAGGCTGAGAAGGGAACAGCACGGTCCACAATTTCTGCAGATCTGTGTAGTTGCAGTTTCTCTGAAATAACATCTGTGCGCAACGAGGGAAGGTAGGAAGGAAACATGCTCCTTAAAAACACGCTCCACTTCTTTTTCCAAGCAAAACCAGGTACACACTCCAGCTCTGTTACCTTCCACTGTAAGGCCAGTGTGATCACAGCCCCCTGGGGCCCCAAGCTCTCTTATTTTACATTCAACAGTCATGGGAGACCTACAGGAAAAGGCAGGTCCAGAAGGCTACAAAAGCAAACAAATCCCAAATTATGCTTTTCACAGCAACCCTGCCTTTCCCTAGGAGAGGTTGTGGGACAAATTGGAGTTGGATCCACTGCACTGACCACACTTTCTCAGGACAAACACTGCCCAGGTTGAGGGATACACATCTGCCAAGGCTCTCAGGGAACAGGCAGGACCAATTCTGTTGAGAGCAGTTGATTCTGCTGAACTGAAAAAACATAATTCCATAATTCTCTGTACATGCAGCCCACTTTTTTCTCTCCTTAGGCCATCTTCATCCACCTCTTTTTTACATATTTCTTCTCCCATGGTTGTCACAGCTGTTTAGCAGAGTTCATCTCAGACAGAAAACTCTTTCACAGAAAATTCAGTGTCTTACACTGTGAGTGATATACAGAAACAGTGCCCAGAGGTGAGCTTTGGATTTGGGAGAAGGCTTAGGATGGGCTGGTTCTGCTTTGAGTGCACAACAGCTCATCACATATAGAGAATCACAGAATCATTAGGGTTGCAAAAGACCTCCAAGACGATTAAGATGAAATACCCCTGTGCCCACTGAGCCATTTCATGAAGTGCCACATCTACTCTTTCACATTCCTTCTCCACTGTAACAATGGAACACATTGGATTATTAATCATTCTGCCTAAACTATCCCAAATGGAACCATGGGCACATTTAAGCAGCCCTATTAATTGCCAGGCAGCCAGAACTGAGGAGACTCCCATATGTAACAAAGACATTTCTCCTCTGGATGCTGTGACGCCAGGGACTTGCACAACTTATGTGCCAACAATCGGCGTGAGCAAGAGGAGATTGAGACTTAGACACTGTTCTGGCAGATGAAAGGCTTTGCAAAAAAGCCCAGGCAAGAGCTGAGCTATGCAGGCCACGCCAGTATCTGCAGACATGGTTATTAAAGCTCCAGCAGCCTCCAGATCTCTTACCTTAAAGAAACAACAAGTGAGAGTGTGCCAGGCAATTTGGGAATTTTCACTGGCAAGACAAAACCAGGGCGAGTTAAGGTTGAAAGTGCAACCTTTCCTCTTAACACCAGGAGAATCCCCCACCTCTCAGTTCAGCAACAGGATCCTTCATCCACTGGGCATTCAGCCAGTGCTATGCTCTGAGGGTAATACACCAGATTTGCTTTTGGTGGCCTGTGTTCATTTCTGCCTCCCTTACACATGAAAACTCAGGAAAACCTTGGTGAAACCAAGTGAATTTCCCAGTAAACCATCTGCTCGTCCTGCAGAGACTGAGAGTCTGGGTTGGATTCGTGGGAGGAAATGGTGAGAGGCTTGCAAAGCCAGCCTTGCATAACCTTGCTGACATCAAAGGCCTGCCAGGGTTTAAATCAGATCAAAATTTGACTGTGCAGCATTTGCACTAGAAACAATCAAAACTCAGATATCCTCAGAAGCAATTTTTGATTCACGCTTACATTTTAACCAAGAACTTTTCTCTGCAATTCCCATTTCTTTATTTTTTCTAAAGCAGACCAATTTAAGATAAGATTATTCATATTTAGTAAATAATTTTATAGGTCTTCTAAAGCAACTGCTTAAAATGCCTGAGTCCATGCAGGGAACACCACAATATTAAACACCTGACATGTTCAGTGAAGCATTTCTATAGAGAATTAAGAATAGATAAGAAGGGTATGAGGAAAGAGGATAGAGTGTAACCAGCAGGAGGGAGGAGAACCCAACCTACTACTTGCTGGGTTTTTTGAGAGTCAAATAACTGGCCTGAATGAAACCACAAATACCTGTTCACTGTGTTACGTTTTGCATCCTGAATAATACATACACATCTCCTGTATGTTGAAAATAAAACGCATTTGGAGCTGTCACAGTTTCTGTGCAGATGGAGAGTATCAGGATTAAATGACATCTTTAGGTTACACCTGGAAAACGTGCAGAGGTGTAGCTTGTAAGGGAAATAGTTTTGTGTTTTAGCTGTTGTCCCAATTCAAGAAGAGTATGGGGTGCATCTAGAGGATGTTTCACTGCCTGCAGAGAGGGAGAGGTCCTAGCAGAGACAGCCAACCTAACCCAAATATCACAACAGCTCCCAGCATCCAGATTCGCAGGACAGGCTGCATTAAGGCACGCACTGAAAAGCAATTCACAGCACGTGTGTAAAGGTAAAGACATTATATTACAAAATAAAAATATACGTGCTTTAGAGGAGCTGAAGTGACTGATACCCACAGGATTAAAAGAATAGTTTACTCGGGGTCACTTTCTGCATTGACAGGAGTTCAAAAATGCCTTTGTTCTTAGTCAACTGGCTAAGACAAATTTATTCAGATGGAACAGATATGAACAGCCACAAGGATTAATTACAACATAATTAATTAATGGTAACGTCTGGATGAAATGATAAACCAGTGGAAAGATTAAAAAACCCCTAAACTGTGATACAGATCCTTGGTAACCAGATCCATTTATTACCATTAGCACCCAGAGCCAGCATTGCTGTTTCTCTCTCTGCCATATAAAGTTATAATTAATTATGCAGCGCAGCCGTTGACACCTGAGATCGATTCCCAATTCTGCTCTTCCAGGACCAGACTCCTGTGAGAGGAGAGAACTTTGGAGACACCTGATACTGCCTCAGCATCTGCTACCTTGGCACAGTGTGTGCTGGAACACAGTGATCCCCTTCCCTGACACAGTACAGATATGGGGAAAATGGGGGGGAAAGGGTGTATTTAATTTTTTAAAAGTGCAGCACTTCAGAGTTGATCACGTGTATTTTATGGGTAAAACCAGCAAGGCACAAGGAGCTCACAGACTCGTGGCAAACTCTTTGACTGTGCCCTACTTTTAGCTGGAGCTTCCTTTTTGGATTGCAAAGTTCCTGGAGTTTGTCAGACAGACAGACGTGAGCAGGTTGTGCTGCACAGCACTGACATGAGGCACTTTCTGCAGTGGGAGATCCAACTTTCACCTCAGACAGTCCCCAAAAGGAATAATAATGAAAGGGCTGCAAGATTAAACCAGCCCAAAATGATAATGAACTGCAGGTTTGTTTTGAAGGAAGCTCACTCTTAAATGATGTCCCCTCAACCAAGTGACTCAGGGGATTGGTTTGGAAGCAGGAATGGTTTGAATTGCTACCTTCTGGATTTCATTATTCCCCTCTGGGCAAGTGGATGTGTTTCAGAGCCTGAAACTTCATTTGGAGAAATCCTGCTATAGCTGGAAAAGCAGGAATCAAACCAACCAGGATGGGATACATACTCTGAGTCAGCATTCAAAATTCCTGTTCCACTGCAGCATTTTACTGAGTCTGGAAAGGACTAGAGGAAATAAAAGACAAGAGGCTTTCCTTAACACTGCCAGCAGCACATAACCATGTGCGTGCTATAGGAAACAGTCTCGGACTCCACTTTTCAGAGAGTCTCTTTTCTACATGAAGCAGCTCATTGTATAATATCACAATTCTATTCCTGTTCCTGGTCTGTTCTGTGCCTCACCTTCCTACCAGCTGGTGGCTGTAACTGCTGCTATCTCATCTGCTAGGGAGAGGTGAGTGTTTTGCCTTTTGACAGGAGACTTGTTGCTGCAAGTCTGATATATTTAACATTCCTTCTACCTGGTTCATTTACTAACACACAACAATTAGCTTCCAGAAACAATTGGCAGGGCTCAAAGGACTCCTCCACTGAGATTTGCAACCAGAGTTTTGAGTCTGAGCAAACACAAAGGAAAGGGGGAAAAAAAAAAAAAAGAAAGAAGAAAAAAGGCAGAGCGTGTGTTCAAGATGAGACTTGAAGCAAAAGCCTCAGCCCAGTGCTGAACCCCAGGTGACGATAGTGAAGGAATGCACAGAAGCAGAAGGTTAAATCTGCAGCACTAGCAGACTCAAATGTGATTGCAATTATGGGGAAGATGTGCTTCTACTCCTTACAACTCTCCTTTCTCTTGGCTCACTCCCATCAAGAGTCATAGATGTTTTATGGGCAACTCATATTTGAGACCAAAAACTAATGGAGATACTGACCACACACATAGCATACATTAAAGTAATTTGATTTAAAGGACAACTATTAGTGTTTTCCTTTTTCCAGCTACCTGCCTAACCAAGAAATACTCAGGAGACAGCAATTAAATCACAATTTGTTGATCCTTAAGGACTAAAACTAAAGAGACCTATGTAATAGAATCATAGAAATCTAGAACCGTTTGGCCTGGAAGGAACCTTAAATATCATCAAAGTTCCATTCCCTGCCTTGAGCAGGGACACCCTCTACTACACCAGGCTACTCAAGAGACCAATCCAGCCTGGTCCTGAACACCTCCAGGTATAGGGATGTGTGTCATTTAAAACAGAAGGAGAAAAGTATCTGTTTTGGGAGGGGTGGACACAGACAGAACACTCTCAAGCGCTAAAAGGCAGAGGTGAGAAAATGAGGTGGCGAGACAACCATCAGGTCATGGTTTTATACAGTAAAAGGCCAAACTAAAACAAAAACTCTTGCTCAAAGGGATCATCACTGGGGCAGATTCAAAGGAGAGATTTTAAAAAGTTCAGGCGAGGACAGATCCTGCTCAGGTAGAGCTGTCAGTGCTGCTGGTGGAGCTTCATTTGGAAGGCAAAGGTTAAGATGATCCCAAGGTTCAAAGAACAGATTAAGAAGCAAGAGATCTTGGTCTTCCCCCCATCTCAGACATGGTTTCATCTCCCACTCCATCACAACTTGCTGAATTGTCAAAACTCCTTCCATACAGCACCTCACACTGAAAACAGTAAATGGCCCTTGAGAAGCAAGAAATTCAGGATCTGGCTTTGTCTTTGTCTGGCACTTCATGTTTTCATTTGTGAAGTAGAGGCAATAAACATCTCTGTTACTTCAAAGCACTGAAGTGCTTTGAGCTCCTCCTCACAGAGAAAACAGTAGGTACAGTTATGATCTGCTATGTGATCATTTCAGGAACAGCATAAGCTTAGCTCTCCCAGATTTACAGCTCCTTTACAGACCATTCATTTTATTTTTTGTGTTACGACTGAAGGAGCTGATGACTAACTCGCTGAATATAGAAATGCTACTGTACTCCTCGGAGTATTCCTTCCTGCATCACTTTCCCCACCCAGAGACATATGTTAGTAGTTAGAATCAGCTTGCTGAAGCTCCAAATTTGACAGAAGAAGGAGGAAAATGGGAGTATTTCTGTTCAAAACAAAACAAGATTCCTAAAAAGACTGCCCTTGTCTCTCTGGCTACATATACATACACACACTTTCTTCCTCTATATGAGATTTTTAGTTAAGGCCAAGGAATTTCTAACCAGCTGAAGCAATAAATAATTGAAATGGCCCTCACTGTGTATATCTCTCCTTGAATAAAAATAACTACTAAACAGTGAAAGAACTCAGGTTTTGGTAATGCACACACACTCATTCATATGGATCAGAGGGAGTTATGCCTCAGAATATCCCAAGTTGGAAGGGACCCACAAAGATCATCAAAGTCCAGCTCCTGAAGACAGCATGAGCACAGTAACTATTGTAGCTTATCCTGTGTTTGTTCGATGCAGTGGGATCATCACTGGAAGGCTGAGACCTGTATCTGAAGCAGAGCAGCATTTCCTAGCAGATCTTCTGGGGAAGAATGGAGAACAACACATAGAAGCAGTAAATGGAAAGGGATAACACTAGCAGCAGGTTTGCCAACGTCCAAAAGACAACAGAAAAAGTTTTCCTGCTTCTTACTTCTCTCCTGCCAGAGAGATGAAGAGGGCAGAAGGGAGCAAGTGCCAGACAAAGACAAAGCCAGATCCTGAATTTCTTGCTTCTCAAGGGCCATTTACTGTTTTCAGTGTGAGGTGCTGTATGGAAGGAGTTTTGACAATTCAGCAAGTTGTGATGGAGTGGGAGATGAAACCATGTCTGAGATGGGGGGAAGACCAAGATCTCTTGCTTCTTAATCTGTTCTTTGAACCTTGGGATCATCTTAACCTTTGCCTTCCAAATGAAGCTCCACCAGCAGCACTGACAGCTCTACCTGAGCAGGATCTGTCCTGTAAGAGGCACTGACCACCTCAAGCCAAGACCAGGGACGTAGAGAGCCTAGGAGGCAAAGGAGAATAAAGCTTGGCTGGTCCTGAACATGTCACCCAGGCAGGGAATTCCATCTGTGAAGAGCTCATTCCAGCTGTCACCGCTGTGACAGATAAAGAAACCCCAGTGCTCCCAAGCAGCAGAGGGCACAGCCAGCCCTGTGTGTCTGTACACATCCCTTGGGAGCCGTGAGCCGGTGGGAAGCAACGCCAAAGCCGTGCCCACGGTGAGAGGGGCTCCTATCTCTGCCCTGCCTCAGCAGCACAAAACCCCCGGCAGAGCTGGCACCCTGCCCACAGAGCACTTACTCAGCCAATTCAATTTGTGTTATCATCAAGCCACAACACAGAGCCAACGGGACAGCCAAGCCACCCTTCGTTATCAGGGCACTTCTCTCTGGACCAGTGTCAGTGATGGGGTGTAGGACACACGGGCTGACGTGCAGGCCTGGGAATAGAATTGTCACCTTGGATTTAATTTGCACACCAGACTTTCCTTCTGGGAAGCAGCGAGGCTGAAGCGAAGAGTTGAACAAACCCCAAAATACTACAGGCTTTTCAAATTTTCAAATTTTGGTTCTTGAGTTAACCAGAATTACATCAGTACTCTGGAAGCTTTTTCGTGGCATGTGTATTTTTATTTTGAAAGAATAGAGCAAATACACTCAGCTCCAGCTCACAAGGTTTCCCACATTTAGTGAAGTGTTTGGCAGCACTTAAAATGATAAAAATGCTGCTGTACGTGTTCCTGTGTTGGAGTTAACTAGCACAGGAACAGCAGGGAATTCTTGGGAATTTCAGCAACACTAAATCTCACTGTTTTCATTCCGCCAGGACTGCTACCTAAAAACCCAGTCATCTCCAAGTTAATGCCCCAAAACAGAAATTCCTAAGAAAAGGTTGAAATCCCACATCCACATCTCCCTGGATTTTAGAGCCTCTATCTGAGATACCCTGAAGTTTCATATTGTAAACACAATATCCTGCTAACCACAAATCATGACCACAAGAACTGCTCTGTCATGGCTGATGCTTGGTCTGGCAGAAAGCTGTAGATCAGTCATGAACTGCTGACACAGAAAGGGAATGGAACTGAAATTCCATTCCTGGACTTACAGGTTGGGAATAAAACCCTGGAAGTTTTGTTCATCAGCACAGAGAATGGAGCTTGGCAGATCTCATGAGCTTATCAGAGATGTAAAAAAGTTAGTTTTGTGTTGACCCTTCAGACTTCTTTCCCCCAGCAGTTGAAATGGTCCTAGTTAACTCACTTCAGTATTTCCCACGCAATATGATTACAGCTTCAGAGCTGTCATTGCTCACATGTGGTTTCCAATGTGCTGTTTTGTTTACAAAGGACAATTTGATCCAGCTTTCAGATCAAACCCAGTGTGTGGCAAAGTTAAAAGCCAAGAGTGTTTAGGCTGACTTCTTCCTCACTCTACAGAACAGAGCTCAGGATTTGCCTGGTCTACATAAAGTTCCCAGAGTGGTCTGATTTTAGGACTGCAGCTTATTTAGCTGGCAGAAATACTGATTTTTTGCTGATACTGTTTTCTAGAAAAAAGGCTCAGCTGACTGCTGAGCGCTGCAGAGATGCTCGTGATAAGCCTAAACAAGTTAATCACTGGGAGTGCAGTAATTGCAATAGCACAGCACTAAATATGGGTTAATAAACCCTGCTAGGACTCCAGGATAAATCTGCCTGCAAGGAACTCCAGGGCACCCCAGCTGTCCTTCCTCAAATATTCGGGTCAACTCTGCTGTGTGCTGCACCATAGGAACACCTGGAATCTGAGAGAAACAAAAATATTTAAGAAGTGGGAAAGATGTTCAGAATTAACTGGGTAGTTAACTGAAGTAGAAAACCTTCAGGAAAATTAGTTTTTCTCTGTAGCTTCTAATACCTTTTCTTACAATTCCTAATCAGAAGGACTTTGAAAGCCTGGGACAGCATTTTTGGGTTTGTGAACTGTAGTCTAAACATGGAGAATGAGTTAAGGAGCTGTATTCCACTCTTGGGTACTCCAAAGTAGACAGAAACAGAAAAGGGAGGAATATCCAGGGCTCTGGCCCTTCAGGACTGACTTCTGAGTCAGTCGAGATCCAGATTACTCTACGGGTTTTATGACAGAGAGGGAAAGGTTGTTTGTGAGCTCCTACAGCACCTCTCTGATTTGAGCTCCAGGGCATTACTGCTGTATCAATCGTCTCTCAAATTATAGTAATTGAAACAGACAAAACTCACTGGGTTTCATCTTTATCTCAGCTCAGGATTTCTCTTCTGTTGAGGAGACTTTTATGTTTTCAACAGCGGGGCTTTCAGCACTTTCCTGCAAGTCTGCTTGACAGAGCAAGACATCCACTGTCAGGAAATCCTTTGGTATTCAACTTGAAGTTCCCTTTTGCATCCTCTTTCCTCTGCCAATTACCTCTCCAGAGCACACTAAGCAAATCCTTCCCCATTTACATCTTTCAAATAATATGGCATAATTAACTCCAGGGGAACAGCTTTCACCAAACTACCTGTATTTATCTCTTTTAATCTTGTGCTATTAATTTAACCCCTCCAGCCAGTCCCCGAGTTGTTTGGTTTGCTCCCCTGTGAGCTCCTGCCAATTTGTGAGCTTTTTTCTGATGACTCAAATGCATAAAGCTCAGAGCAATGTGGTAGGTGTGGTCTGTGCTGAGCCACAGGCAGAGATCTCTACCAGTAAAGTCCATTCTGAGCCATGAAGGACGACAACACATTAAAATACTTTGGAAGTGGAAGCTAATTCCCACATGTCTCTCTGAGAGGGGAAGTGTCTGACCTGTTCTACGCATTAGAAACAACAAAACATTTTACCTCTGGCCATAAAGGGAGAGTCAGCACGAAAACAGTGCCTGAAATTCAGCATTTCACCATTAGTCTTTGACTTTAGATCATTTCCATTGGTCCATAAAGGAAACTGAAGGAGTTCCAGAGAAAAAAATTTCAGAAAGACATGAATTTAGCCCCAGTTGTGCTGTAATTCTGCTTCTGGCACTCTGGTCATGCATTATTGTATTGGCTCTGCTGCAGAGTACCACTGTGCTTTCCCAGGGTTCTGGTTTGATACTTGTCTTGCCTCTCTCATTCTCATCCATCTGAAACTGGAGTCTGAACCTCCAACCCTCTGGAACCCAATGCACTTCAGCTTTGAAGCCAAATGTCAAAATACAGGACATCAAAGCACAAGGCCAAGAACACACCACACCTCAGCAAAGCCACAAATGCCTCTCCAAAACTACAAGTCAGAGGTGCAGATTTGTAAGGAGGACTGAACATAAAGCATTTAACTGCAGGATCCCTCTGTTTGTGGGGGGGCAAAACCCTGTAACATTATGAAGTGTTGGCACTATTCAACTCGTGCTTCATACATTTCAGCAGTGCTGTGTTGTTGTTGGTCTTGACAGACCGAGCAATGCCAAGTCCTCAGGGAGCGCTGCAAGGAAACTGCTGCATGCCTGGCTGGAGAAGGAGCAGCTGTAGACTGAGGCCAGAGACTAAAGAGAACGTGTTTCAGCTTGATTTTTGTTTTTTAAAGCCATTTCTACACATTCTACAAGCAGCTTGTTTCCTTTGCACTCTCACTCATGCTCTGAGTATGGCTCTTTTTCGTGCCTGGGTTTTTTTTTGGGCCATGACTACTTCTGTAATCTGTCTTCTTCCCAAAAAGTTTGGCAGAATTTTCTAAAAACAACACAAATATCACAGTCTGTCTCACCATGTTAGTGGCAGCTGCAGATGATTCTGGTTTAATATACCTTTGATCTGCTAAATAGATGAGCATATCTACATGCTTGATAACTAATTTTATTCAAATTCAGTATTCGAATAACCTGAAGCAGTCCATAAAACATGTGTACACTTCGCATCCCCTGCCTGCACAAATTTGGGAGCTCACACTAGATTTAAGGCTTCCAAAGCCAGCACTTCTCCAGCCACACTCCCTTCCAAAACTCCTCTGAAGGTGGAGAGACACCAAAATGTGGGACTCACACAGTGCTGACTCTGTTCTCTGCACAGTTTTGCACTGACTGTGGAAAAAGTCTGGACCTTCCTCCAGAACTACGCACAGAAAGCTGTAAGAAAATTAAGAAAATAAATGGGAGGAGGTGCTTGAGGGATCCTGCAACTCCCAGAAAGGCAGACTCTCCTGATGACACAGCATTTCCAACCCAGGCAAAAGCAAGACTCTTGTACAGACATGTAAATTAGAGCATAAGTGATAAATATTTTCAATTCTGCTTCCTCCCAGGTAATCACTAGGCCTGTACCCAAACAGGGAAGAACTACTGAGGTGAGATTTCATTTCTCCTGGAACCTAACCTTTCCCTGGGGAGCCTGCTTCACGAACTCAAATACAATACCTCTATTCATTAACCTCTCTTACTTGCTTTCCTTGAGGGGTCCATTCCCTGCTCAGCCCTTTCCTCCAACTCCCCTCCTCTTCCCTCCACTGTCGTTCCATGAGCCACGTTCCTTCCACCCTGTGATCCCTGCAATTCACATTTGATGTGCTTGGCGTGGAGAGCCGGTGTCTGTTTAGGTTAAAACCATGTTGTAATTTCAAGGGAAAACATACAAAGCCACGGCCGAGCGTGACGGGAGAGAGCCATTCCCAGTTCTGGAAGCTGCAGGATGTCCCTCTTGGGAGCAGCCCAGCCTCGTGTTTATTACTTTAACCAAAAAGAGGGGAAGTGGCTGAGGGTTTGCTGGGCTTTCAGCTTCACACTTACAGAGGCCAGGGCTCATCCCCCCACCAGCTATGCTGGGGTGAGCATTTTACACATGCTCTCATTCCTACTTAATGGCTCTTCCATCCTTTCAAATAACCCTCTCCACTCTGGCAAGCAAATGATTTATGAGAGCCCAGCAGAAAGGAATGGATTACAGAGCCAATGAATGAATCAAAGGAACCCAAGAGGGGAGATCCTGTGATCAGCTGCACGGGACTCACTTTTTGAAATGGCATTTCTACTACTTAGGGTTTTGTGCATGGTTACACTGAGGTTTCAAAGGGTCAGAATCCAGACAGATACTGAACTGTTTTAAAAAACCTCCAAAACCGTGGAAGTTTTCAACATGGATCTGCCCCCACTGACATCTTTCATCAGTGTGGTCTCCATCTGAATTAGCTGCCACTGATGCAAAAACTTCTGTGACAGCCTTTACAAAAATTGGAACAGAACAACTTTGGGAGCGTTTCCCTCTCAAATACACCTATGGCATGAGGCAATCCTAACAGGACACTTCTCTTGGCAAATATCCAGGGCTGTGAAGTTCTATTTACTCAAATTTTGCCCATTTAGTCACAATATCAGTCTGAACCTCTAAGCTGGTTTGCACCCTAAGTATGGCCTGGAGAGGTTGGGATACCTGGAGACTCCAGCAGGAGCAGCAGACTTTGCTCCAAATTTCCATTCCAACAACCCTCTTTAATAAAAGCTTTGCCTCTCCATCAGCCCAAAGAAGCCCTTTCAATATCTGTTAGGTTTGTGTCTCAGCAGTAAGAAAAATTCCAACACATGCATCTTCTCATACTACTCTTTTATGTCCCAGTAAGCCTTTGTGGTTTTTACCTACAGCTTATGATGAAGCAAATCATCATTTACACACACACACAGAGCCAGTGGTTGGGTTGGATTTGCTAAATCTTATCCTGCATGTTTTGCTTTTATGTGATCAAAATCATAGATGAACTTGATTCAGGTTTAACTTTATTTAAAAAGTAAAGGTGGTTTTGCATGAGAGTGGAATTGAGGGTGGTGGTTGAAATATTGTTTAATTTATGACTGTTTTTGAACACTGAATGCATATGGGAAAGAATGGAAATAAGTCTAGGTCTAACTCTATCAATTTACTTATTGAGCTATGAATACAACTTCAGGCTTACCATCAAATTGTTTTTACAACACGAAAAGCTGGTTTGTTTTGATTGAGTTTCTTCAGCTTTTATATTAAATGCAGGCAGATTTAAAATTTTAATTCATATTGACATTAAAAATCTTTGCTTTTCAAGTCTAAAATGGAAATGTTTTAAACTTTCCAAATTTTAATCCTACTTATTTATCCAATGCTCTGAATTTGACAAATACCAATTTTGAGCTAAAATTAAATTGCACTTTTGGGGAATGAACTATTTGATTAATACTTCCTAGTGTTCCCTCAGTATTTGTTTCTTCCCTCCTGCCAAAGGAGGGTCACCAGAGGGAATGAAGAGATTTAGCTGAGAATTAGTTTAAGATAATCATACTACATCTTGCAGGCTCTTTCTACATGCAGGTAAACAAATATTGTGGAAACACAAGTTGTTTTGTGTGTATAACTTGAGAATATATTTTGTAGAGTGAGTGGGATATTATTTCATTTGGATAATGCCTACAGACCTAAATTCATTAAACTGGCTTTTTTTTATTAATACTACTAAGAGAAATGCTCTCTTTGAGGAATGCCTTCTGTTCATCATACCTAAATACTTCCCAACACTCACCTTTTCACTGCCCAAACTCTAAAGTTGTTTCTATTTTAACCAGTCTTGTGAGATTCAGCACTTTGCTTTCAATCAGATTTACTGCTAGCTACCAGCACTGAGATGACAAAACCTGCTTCTATTCTTGACTAATATAATTGATTGGACCCTGCTCTGCACTTTATGCCATGTGGAAAAATAAGTGGCAAAGAGTATTTTCCCCCTTTCTCTCCCCACAAAGCCTGACATTTCATTTCATCCAAGCCTTTTATTGGTTCTCACATCTGGATTATATAAATTTAAAGCACAATTTTCAATATCTGAGATGCTTAAGGTTACCATATTTGACAAATCCTATTCGCCAGGCTGTCAAATTAAATTAACATGGGCAATGGAGAGGGAACAAAAGAATAAAGAGGCTGAATTTGATTCCCTTGTGTTCGCAAAGTGAGACAAAATTAACCCCTCTGAAGGGGAAGCACCAGCCCTGACAGGCAATCTTGCCAGAATGGTAACAGGCAATGTGACAGAAATCCAGGAATTTTGTTGGCTGGCATCCCAAAGATCAAGTGGCCTTTTTGTTGTGCCATCAACTCAAGTTTTCCAGCAAACACGGCAGGTAGGATCCATCTCCAGTTATAAATTAGCGGGCCACAAAGACTAAGCGGTCCCATATATTTTTAGCATCCCAAGGGATGCTCTTCCTATCACTCCTTTAAAGATTCTTCCTCTGTAGCTGCACATAATCCTTTTTATTTTGTGCTCCAAGGTGGGTTTTGAGGGGACACCCCACTTCAGCAGCCAAATGCTGTGGGGGGCACTTACCAACAGCCAAGAAAAAGGCACACAAAGCCCAGAAAATTAGTAAGGATAGAAGGAGAAGTCAGAGCACTGCTCTGCTTAATTCCTAACAGATGTTTAAATCCAGTATAGTGCTGCTTAGACTTACAGGTGAGACTAACTCATAACAGCAGTCCTGCACGGGACTTTTATCTGCTTTCATCCACTTGGAAAAAATCCCAGATCGAAGGCTGTGCCAAGATGGCACTTGAAGGTCTCTGCAGGGGGCAAGAGGAAGAATTCTTTTCTCAGAATTACCTTCAGGCTCTGCAATTTCCACTGCATTTCTGAGATAAACTCAGGCAGCCACATCCCAGAGCTGAAACCTGGAGGTCTCATCTTCCCTCTGCTCTTCCCATTTTTGTCTCTGCTGGTTTCCAGCATCCCTCTCAGGTATGGATGGACAGACTCCACACACTCTTCCTCATTCACAGTTATTAATGCTATTTCTTCCTACTATCTGCATGTAATTTTGTTGCCAGCAACTGTTTAATAATTCTATGTAAAAGTAATTAATTAAAGTAACAACTTTGTATCTTAAATATCTTTGTGTCCACTTTACACAGATTACACAGACCCCCTATTGAGCAGCCCCATTACACTGAGCAGGCCTCACTTTTTAGGAAATTAAGAAAACCACATGGCTTTGTTATCGTCATTTTTGCCACTGCCATGCTGCAGGGCGATGATGATTGCTCCTTCCAGCTTCCAATTTGGAATGTGCTTTCGCTTATCTCAACTATCTGCTGACAGCAAACACGAATGTGATCATCTAAATGTACATATTGGTACATTTACTATTTTTTTAAAAACCACCACTTTATGGCTAAACCAAGGGACCAGCAGGCAGTAAAAGAGGATAGAAAATGTATCAGCAGTGATGTTGTTCTGAAGCACAGTAAAGCAAGACACATCTGTCATGAGATAAGGGATCACAAGTGTAAATCTTTTTTTGCATGTACATTCATGTAACTGTCTATTTGACAGTGATCATGATGTCAGTGTGGTACCCAGGCTGTCTGGAAGTCCTGAGAAAAACTGGCAGCTCTTCCCCATGATCAAAACCACCTCTCAGCTGAGTTCAGTCAACACTAGAGCCACTCCTTGGGGATATTTTTAGGTTTAGAATGGTGACATGAACTGATGAATCACACTTTCTGTCCTCACAACTCATCGAGTTTCTGCTTTTACAAATTATCTATCACACTCCCACTGCCCCCAGAGTGGTGTACTACTCCCAGGCATCTGAAACCTCCAAACCAATCCTCATTAAAATCAGTTTTAGACACCTATTATCTCCCTAAGAAGATGACAGGTTTCAGACAGCACATGATTGGGCCTGTGGTTCAAAACTGAACCAGCCATGGGTGAAATCAGAGGCACAACAGGGACAGGCAGCTCCCAGAAGTTGTTCTATAACAAACGTTTACCAAGGGCTGTTTATGGGCAAAAGGTCATACCCCAAGGAAGAAAACTAAAATAAAGCTGCAATAATCCAATCTGGAGTATTTGCAGGTATGTGGAAAGGAGCTGTGAGAAGGTAGAAAGAAATCAGTGAAGGAAGATGCTGGAAGGAAAGGGAACAGAACCTGAGAAAGTCTTAAGAATAGAATGAGGATTTAGGGCAGGTCACTGAGGTCAGTGCAGTGGAAGAGCACTCAGCCTGCACAAATTAAGTGTGTTTGGAGTTGTATTGAAGGAATCCACTGATGAAGGCTCTCAGCTGTGGAAAAGTGATGTTGAAATGGAGGAGGAAGAGAAATACAGGTATGTTTGGAGAAGGAGAACCTCAGAAACACAACAGGCAGGATGGAAAGCATTGGGAGCGAGCTCCTGCCTCAGAAAAAGGCTTTTGGACAGTGTTTCATTTGTGCTTCCTTAGATTCCAAGCTCAAATTAGCACAGGCAACATTTTGAGGCAGAGGTATCAGATCAGATTTTCCTTTCCCAGTGGGAATCTAAAGTTTCAAACTGACTTCAAAAAGAGGCAAGACCCTGATTTATTTCCTTATCAGTGGTTTCTGAAGTAGTTCCTTATCTCTGTAGGAGAGAGCACTGTGAGCTCAGCAGCCCCTGCCCTCACTGATACTGCACTTCAGATGCCACAGCTGAAGGACCTGGCTGTCCAGTTCTGCTTTACACCTGCCTCAACAGCCTGCTTTGAACCTTTCCTAACCAGCTTTTGTGTGGAGATACACGGCTCCAAACCTTACAGAGCCTGAGAGACCCGCCTGGCAGAGCTGAAGAGGCAATAAAGCAGCAGGGGAGTGGTTCAGCATTTGTTTCTCAGAAGGATTAATTCTATGGAAGAATCAGAGCCACAAACAGAAACCCTTCAAGCACCCACAGCTGATTGATTGGTATCTGGGATTGTTGAGGTTGTAAAATTCCAGTGAACGAGGGAGATCACTCAGGGCAGATAGGATGAGAAGTTCCTTCTATGCTCTACTAGGATGGCTAATGTTACAGAAGGCTTCTTGGGAACATTAAAGCCCAATATAATGTTCATTTATCTGCTCAGATCTGCACTTCTGTGGAGGGCATTATATCCACTTGGCAAAGGAGAATCTCCATCTCCACTACACCCAGAGGAACATAAAATAACAGCAGCACATGGCAGCACTCATCCTTGTTTACAAAGATTTTAAAAATGAGATGGTTTAATGGACTACTTATTCTAGAAAAATTATTTTTTCATTAAAATCAGCTTTATCATAGATCCCTCACAGAGGAATTCAAAACAAATTGAAAGAGCAAAAGCGTAGAAAGCAATATGAATATGCAGCAAGGGACTGACCAATACAACAGAATTATAAAGTTTTGGAACTTAAGAATGACAACAACCTCAACTGCTGGTCCTGGAAATGATTACATTTAAATCTGGGAAACGATGTGGGGAAGAAAAGCCCCACAACATCCCAAACCAAGAGCAACCTGCACTCCCACCCCTGAGCATCAATACAAAGCAGGGCCACAGGTCACCACAGCTACTCCTGCATGTTCTTTTCCACACAATTATTGGTTCTACTGTCACAGGATCAAAGGGAGAAGGCAAGATTCCTTCTTGGGTGGCTCCCAATCCCAAATGCTGCACATATGGCAAAGCACAGCAAATAAAAACCTGATCCCATCACCCTCACTTCAGTATCAAAAGGTTTTTTTCCAAATCTGCTTCTTGTGGTTTGCTCCAGTCTGACGGGAAAACCAGGAAAATGAACATTCTACAGGAGGGAAAAAAAAAAAATTAAACCCTATTTGACAGGGATTGAACCAGGAGAAGGAAGGTCAAAAATGCAGGGGAACTATAGAAAATATTCCAGCTTTTGAAATGATCCACATAGCAGCTCTTTATCCTACAATACCCAGATGTCATGGAAGCTACATGCAACACTGTCAGGCATTCCCCATTTCTCCTGGACATTTATTATTTAGACATCATTTCTCTTTTATGGCTTCCCTGGAAGGTCAAGACAAATTTTCTCTCATCACCTCCAAGGCCCAAGTTGGTAATGAAACACCTACCCAACAAAATAATTGCTGCATTATAGGCTGTAGTGCTCCATTGGAATAGGAGGACATGAAATAACTCTATCCTTCAGGGAGCAGGGCTTCCACTCACAACACCAAGAGCTTTCACATCTCTCTCATTTTTTTCCTTCCTGTTCTGTAATATCATGAATTTCTGGCCAGAGGTTATGCTGAAAGAGATCAAAACAACTTTGCCGCTTTCTGTCCCTTTCATTGAGCACACCTGCAAACTGCAAATTAAGAAATTTAGTAACTGTAAGGAAAAAAAGCACATTAAGGAGAATTAATTGTATACAATAATGGTAATTTTTTGAATGTAAAATTCAGTACTAGTAAACAATACCTCCAACAAAGGGCCAGCCAATCAGAATTATACATCTGAATTTCTTGCTCTCTTCCCAGTTTCAAAGCACAGCCTCTGTTCTTGCTTCCAGTGTTGTGACACTAATTTCAATTTTCATTAAAAAGCCTGGAGTTTGGCCTTCAGATTTGCATTTGTGCCTTGTATATTAACAATGAACTACATTAACATGAAAAAGCAGCTTCAGAAAACACACTTGTGAGCCACGAGAGGCTGTTTATGATTGTTATCCCTAATTCTGTACTTGAACAAAAGCAGGTGAAGCACAAGGATTTGCACCATGGCCATAAGATAGATATTTTTGCATGCTTTATATGCCAAACTGGGATTGTACATTTTGAATTCCAGTGGTTGGCTCGTATTTGATAGCATTTTTTAAAACCAATTTTTTTACCACAATATATGTGCTCAGGCCAGTTAAAGTGAGTGCCTGGCAAAGGAAATTGTGAAGAGCTGGGAGGAGAGCATTTACTGGGAAAGCTGTTCCATGCAAACTATTGTTTGTGGGACACCTCAGCACAGGCACAGCTGCAGGACTGGATTGTCCTTGCAACAAACAGGGAAAAGTTTAAGAGAGACAGATGCAAGAACCAGCTCCAAAGCAGAGTAACCTGATAAAGCTCTTTTCAGCAGTGACTGTAATAAAGAACCTTGATCTGCAGCGCACAAAGCAAAGTGAATTTTGTAACAGTCCCCCTAAAAATGTGCAGACATGGGCTGAGTGTGGCTTCACTCCTCACAGTGGTGAGAACTTCCGAGGGCAGCTGCACCAGGCTGGGCTTGCTTACAGGTCTGGGATAGATCTTATAGGGATACTGCTCTCTTAAAAGCAGAAAATTATTTTATTTATTCTACTTTCCCCTGCTGAGAGGTAGGAGAGTGATACAGAGAGTTTTAGAACAGTCCTATATTTGTTACTATATGCTTTCTATAGTATTTATTCCCACTATAAACCTGGTCCAAAACCACACAATTCCCACTGATGTAAGGTTTGATTCTGCAGTGCATATCCCCCAGGTTACCTGTAGGGACTGTTTCCAGGAATAAAGGGTACTATTCTGCTTTATGAGCACCTTGACTTCAAACAGAGTTACTCCTGATGTATATCAGAGTGAGCAGAAAGGGGATGAGAACGAGATGGGATCTCGCATAAAGCTTCTAAGAGAAAAGGAAGGAGTGTGTCCATCTACTCCTTCACGTAGCACCCATCAGGAAGATGAGATTAGTTCAAAGGAGATGAGAGGATAAAGCACTTGTTTTCATACTGGAAATTGCAGCTTCCTGCTGGTTAAGTCTGTCACTAACTCAAGAGGAAGCGCTCACCCAGAACTCTGACCTGAGCTGCAGCTTCCTCCTGCTTCTGACTCAAAGAAAGGTGTTTCAAGACTTGTTCCACACCCTCTGATAAGGCTGCAGGGAAGTTTCATGTTTATCTCTTCTTTCTCTAGGAAATACCCATGATGTAACAGCTGTTCAGGACTGCAGGTGATGCATTGGCAAGGGGTGAGTCAGTGGTACAAAGGACGGGATATTTGCCTGGGAAATTCCACCCATTCCAGGGCAGCTCACATGCAACAACACAGAAACCAGGACCTCACCTGGAGGTACCAAATGATGTTTGACCAAATTATTCTGTAAACTTCAGCTAGGTGTTACCAGAATTTAATCACTGAGGTCACATTACCCTGGCTGCTGTCAAAGAGTGAAATCCTATTTTCTTTTTCCCTTAAGGAGCAGATTCGCACCCTCAGCCTCTCAGAGTTTTGTGTCTCAGAATCCAATCCAACAGAAAAAAAATTGCTTTTACAGTTTGGAAAGCCAGTTTTCCATTAAGTCAGCAAACTGATCCAGCTTGCCCACAGTCAGAGCTGCCAGAGCAAACACAAACAGAGGGAGCACATGGCTGGCCCAGGGAGAACAGGATCTCGTTTCACTGGCAGCCCAAACTCGGCTGAACTCGATGTAACACAAACCTGCACCCTGAATTGTCTCTGACTGACTCACAGGACACTGAAGGATCTCTGGACAGCTACAAAAGCTGCTGTGCATGAGGCTGATTCCTCTCCTCTCCCACTTGAGAAAACTGAACAGATGTTAAGGATTTTGCTACAACAATTTTCATATGTAAGTGGTGACAGAGGTTGGCACAAAGCTCTGGATAAACAGGAACAACAGAACCAGAAAGCAATTGTGGAGACTTTCCTGATGAAACCTTGTCCACATGCTACGGACTCAGGAAAAACAAGATTTAGCAAATTACTAATTATTATTATGCCTGTGCCAGCTGTTAGCAGTTTTCAGTGCAAGGCCAAGGGTCCAGAACAGTCAGGAGTTGCCACTCTATTGAAAACTTGGGTCTTTCTCCAATTCTCAAGCACGCGTGTTTTAATGAGCAGAAAAACATTCTTTAGAAGAACAACAACAAAAAAGGCAAAACACCCATCTTTTTATTCTTCACAGGTAAGGACAACAATTGAAATATTGCAGGCTAAAAATAGCACAAAACAACCAAAACTAAACAACCAAAATCTAACCCAAAGTAAGGTTTTTTGTTTTGATCTGTATTAGAAAAATCAGGCTCCTAACTTTTGAATAGCTAGGCTAGGATTCTGAAATATTGAAGATGCTAAAAGAACCAGGCCTTGATCCTGCAAATAAGAACTCTTTAGCATTCCAGGACTATGATTAATATCAAAACCATATGTAATGTATTTTCTGCTAGAAGGGTCCTTCTGATTTAGTTGAAAGGCTCCAGTGATTTATATTACATTTCTTATATTAGTGCTCTTTTCTTCTGTGGTTAGTATCTTGAATATTTAAAGGATACCAATTATAAGCATTAAAACTTTTATACCATCATCTATTAATGTCTTTTTTATTATTTTTAATTTTTGTATTTGAATCTTATCTAGCTCTGAGAAAAGCTGGAATTCAGGAATTCACATTGTAATTATCTTATTTCTGCCACGCAGGTCTTTACTTAACACTGTCCAGGAAACTCACCTGGTCAACAGAACCTGCCCAGCTTAAGTTAGGGGGTACTTTAAGTTCAAGTTGGCCTCTTCAAAACTGAGCAAAAAGGTTAAGCTGCTCAAGATGAACTCCCCAGGCAACACCAGCACCAGCACACCCTGAACCAGGGCACTTTCCAAGGGAGGAAAGAACCCCAAATGGCAGCAGATGCTCATTGTTCAGATGTATAATTCTGCCGCGGAATATTAAAGTTCTTTTTCAAACTCAAGTTTCTAAAGATGAAAAGAACTGTTAAGATTAGAAACAACCCAGTCAATCTGACAAGAGAGTCAGATTTGGGGTCTAATTCTAGAGGACAACATCCTTTAGCACACAGGCACGTTCTACACAGGCTTTTTAAATGGCTTTCACATTTATTTTGCCTCTCCATCACTGACAACACAATACAAAACTGCCTGAACTTAAAATATGCATTTCATTTCCACTACAATGGATTTATCTTTCCAGCAGATGTTGTGTGGAATATCCAGTGATTGCAAGATGTTTTGATCTAAAGTGATGACTAAAACGTGCACCAATAACCCCCTTTCTTCAGGGAGATTGGTTTTCTGCAAATCTTGTTCCTATAATTTGTGGGACAGCCTTAAAACTCCCAGCACCAAGATGAAATGTCCACAGCACTATATTCTAAAGAAATATTGATTAAAGAATGTTGTTTCTGATCTCTAGGCCAAGACTTCTCAGCAGATCAGGTTTCCTTATTTTGAGGAACGGCTTATTTGGAAACCTGGAGCAATATTCCACCTGGAAAACAATGAAGGCAGTTGTTTGAAAAAGCAGAAGCTGACCTGGATTATCACTGTCAGGGCAAGAACTTCATCTGCTTGATGTGATTTTTAGTAATTTAGCAGGCCAGGGGAAGTGCAGAGCATTTGTGACAATAATTATACAAACACCCCTCTAAATTTTTGTCTCCCTGGCTTTGAAAACCTCTGCTGTAGCAGTGGAATGTCTGGAAGTGTCATGGAGGTATTTGTGTAAGCAAAGCCCACAGTAATATGATCTCTTATTAATACAAGTGTCTTACATTCAACTGTTCCAAGAGTTTTGGTCAATCTTATATCCAGGATTGCTATTTCACTCTCCACAATTTTTCTTCCAAACCCTCCAACCAATTTTTCTTAACCAAGAGATGGTTATTTGACTTCTGTAACTCTCAGTCTGACCTCTACCATGACAGTGTCCAGAAAATGTGGTGTCTGTTCTTCACAAGCATATATATATATATATATATATACACACATACATATGTATGTTTTATATATATAATATTAAAAACATCTTAAAGACTTGAGCAGTTTGCACTTTCTGGCTAATTTGGAGATTTTCTGAGGGGTTTAATTGCTTCTGTTGGCAGTGATTTGATGCTTCTGTGAGAACTTGTCTTTGTCCAATGTTTGTTTAACAAGCCTTCTTCAACAGACTGCACATGTCAAGAAATACATTTTTGAAAAATTGTGAAACAAATTGATTTGCAAGTTCAAACCTACTTTAAAATAATCAGACAGAAATCAGCTATAAGCATAGAGACCAGAATTAAATTAACTTCCATCAAAAATTTTACATCTGGATTTCAATTAAGCTCAGAGTTAATTGTTAACTGTCTTAACTCCTGACCCATCAAAGAGTTAAAAAAATAAAAAGAAAAAAAAAAAAAGAGCTCAGGCTTTGATGCCAGCCTGGAAGTTGCTGAGCTATTAATCAGTGGTTATCAGTTTGCCTTAGATGACTAAAACTCATTAATATAAACGAGAAGCCTGAAAGGATCACATTAGTGTGTTATCAGTTTCATCATTTACAACCCCGGAACAGCTAAAAGAGTTAAGCTATCACACACTGCACTGAAGGATAATTTGGCATCATTAATTTTGTTCTGCCATTTGCCAAACCTAATTGGGAATGATAGGGGCTTGGAAATCTGAATTCATAGCTTTCACCTACATCCCTTTATTTTTTCCCCAGAGTCCTGGCATTTAATGAATGAAAAAACACCAATACCATTCAAAGGTTTTAATAACTTGAATTTTGGTGAATAAATTTCACATTGCTTTTGATTTCAGAGATATATCCATCATAAAAGAACAGCGCTGCAGCAATTATTTCCGAAGTTGTTAATTCTTAAAGGGGCTTTTACACTTTTGGCACACAAGGAATGTGATGAAATGGAAACAGTTTCTTCTTTGCTAGTTAAAATTTAAAAAAAAAAAGTGTATGTGGCCAGTAGTGAGTTAAATGCACTCTTCTCCTCAGCCTCATTCCCACTGCCTTTGAGTAAAAGCTCAGTATTTTGACAGTTTATGAACAAAATTATAAAAAGTAATGCATAAACATTAAATATGACTCATCAGATCCAATCTGCCTCTGATTTCAGACTTGCAACCAGGTCAGGGAGAGCAATTCTTAAGTAAATTAATGTGTGGAAAATGCCTGTTCCTGGTCACTGTAATTCACTTATAGGTGTAGGGAAAGCTAAAAGAAGGAAGGTGTTCCAATGGCAGAGGTGGATAAATGTGCTGGATCAGGATTATAGCTATTTATTTACACTCCAGATCTACATTCAAAATAAGCTGAATTAGCTCCACGGTAGCTGCATCCCTTGGATCTGAGAGGCTCTGCTAATTTCAAGGAATCATTCCCAATGAGACAAGAACAAATCATACCTGTGCTTTCTAAAGAGATGTCATTCACTGCACAGAAGGAAAGCATTCATCTTTCACATTTTGGCACTTCTCAGATAATCCCTTTAGCCTTTGGGTTGATGCACTTTATAGAAATTCAAAGTAACCATCCACCAGACTTATTTCATCGTGCAGCCTTTTATGATGCTCTTCAGAGAGCATTCTTATTCCAAAGAGATAAGGGAGTTCTTTTGTCACACTGACAGAGAGACTTTATTATCCTTTAATGGAAACTTCATCATCTTTGGCAGTTTTGAACCGTAAGGAGGTTGTGCTATTAAGACACAACAGATGTGCTACCTTTAACCATTAAAAGTTATCATTCAAGGAAAGTGTTTCCCACTTTTCTTGATATATTTTGATGTTATGCAAGACATTTACTCTTTTCTCGCATGACAAGAACACACAAATTACAGTCCTCATCTCAAAACTCCAAAGTTTTTTCTGTTTTTTTTAATACATTGTTTTGAAAGCCATTTTTCAAGACAAAGGATAAACAAGGGCTTCTCACAATTCTGGATCCTGAAATTCTGTACCAGTAGCTCACCTCAAAAACTGAGAAATAACCTTCTGCAAGCCAATAAAGGATTAAGTCCATGGAAATC
This sequence comes from Pycnonotus jocosus, assembly GCA_013400435.1. Lineage (NCBI taxonomy): Eukaryota > Metazoa > Chordata > Aves > Passeriformes > Pycnonotidae > Pycnonotus > Pycnonotus jocosus. Next base: position 209,466 of record VWYP01003913.1, on the reverse strand, counting down.
TATTTCAGAATGTCTAAACTAAACCTCTTTTGGTACAGCTTGAGGCCCTTTCCCCTTGTCCTGTCCCTGTTCCCTGGGAGCAGAGCCTGACCCTGCACTCTCTGCACCTGGGAGTTGTGCAGAGGCAGAAGGCCCCCCTTGAGCCTCCTTTTCTCTATGCTGAGCCCCCCCAGCCACTCCAGACCCTTTCCCAGCCCCATTCCCTTCTCTGGACTCACTCCAGCCTCTCGATGTCCTTTCTGAATAGAGGGGCCCAGAACTGAGCACAGTGTGATTCCTTTTACATTGGCAGAGATTATTCCTCAGGTAAAGAAAATTCCCATTTTCTCCACACTCATGGCACAGCCCATTCACAGCTTACACAGAACAACGCAAGATGTTAAGGAGGAACAAATTCTTTCCCAGGAATTCACCAACACTGAAGCTTTGTTAACCACAACTCCTTGGATTTACATAATCCCAGAGAGTTTGAAAAACTCTGAAAAAGCATCCACTACCAGGGTGGTGTTTGTGAAAGCATCTCAGGGGAATAATTTTGCAACCTGCTGACACCGTGTAAACACAGAGAGTCTTGGGGAAAACCTTTTCAAAATCTTGTGGTGCATTTTCACCCTGGCCAAGTAATGCAGCTCACACCAAACCAGCCCAAGGGGGGTTAACAAACACCCCTTATTGTTCTGTTTGTTACAGACCTGTGCTCAGTAAACAGCAGGTACAGGATGTTCCTTGTAGCACTAGGAACTACACCAGCAGGAAAGAATAAAACCAGTAACGCTCCCACGGTAGCAGTAAGTTCATTTTGCTTGTTTGTTTTAGAAGTGAGGACAAATTTCATGTAACTGAGATTCTGAAAGAGTCACAAAGTATCTTATTTTCATTGATGTAAGTGGCTGAAGGGGAGCTGTTCCCAGAACATGGAAAAGTTTAACTTCATCTCCCACTGAGTTTTACTCAGCTCGAAAACTGCATCTTCACATGCAGCAGATATTAGGGATGCCTTTCCAAGGATGAAAACAAACCTCACCAAACCTGCTTTTGAACCCAGTCATGCCTTACAACCACACACAAGCACTTCAAAAAACCACAGTGCTGCCACCAGGGGTTAATGAAGAGGTTGAGAGAGAAGCGCTAATTACCAGGGTCAGAATGGTATCAACACCCATTATTACTTTATACAGTATAGCAATTCCTTATTTCTATTATTTCCAACACTGGACACTAGCTAGTTTCTTGAAGAATGAAACAAATCAAGCTGCTCTAGGGCAAGGTGTCCCTGCCCACCATGGCAGAAGGTTGGGAACAAGATGCTCTTTAAGGCCTCTTCCAACCCAAACCATCATAAGAATCTATGATGGCTTTTTTTTTTTTTGTAAGTATTTTTCTCCCCCCCTCCCCTGCACTTGCACAGTAGATTTAACAGAATCCAGACTTCTTGGCCCACATTGCTACAACTCCCATTACTTCAGAGGGTCCAAGTCTTGCAAAAACAGAACAGGCAATATAAAATGTAGGATTAAACCCTGGCCACACCATAGAAGCAAACAGGTTTTGACAAACAGAGGGCAACTAAGGGAGCATGGAAGCAGAAAAATGAATAAAAATGGAAAACTGCAAAACAAGAGGTTCCAAGGGAAGCAGACTCTGCTTCCAACACAGCTGAGCAAGTGGAGTAGTTTAGTACAGGCAAAGCCACTTAGGTTTGGCCTAAAACTCCAATTCAATCCAGAAATTAGATTCAGAACCCAAATTTCACTACTGCATTCTTGAGGGGTGTCAGTGACTCCCACAGCTCCAGCAGCTCTGCCAAATACATTAGCTCAGCATGGATTCAAGTCAAGAGATGGCATTTCAGAATTGCTCATGTGATGTCTCCAATTCTACTCTGATACCATAAATATAAGTCTGTTTGGAGTATAAATCCATTCTGGAAATGTACCTGATGATAAAAGATGACAGCATCTATTTTAAATGCAATTTTTATTTGAAAGGTGCTCGTTACTGCTAAATGATTCCTCTTTGATAGAGCTCAGTACCTGCAACACACACTGGTATTCCACTGGAATTCCACGCTCCCAGGAGTGAGCAGTTCCCCAAACTGCTAATTAAAGTGATAACACAAGGGCTCCACTCAGATACACTGTAATTAAACTCAGGGTGGGGAAAAGAATAAGCTCTGCCATCTGTATCTGTGCAGAGGGAAGTGCTTGATTTAGAGAGAGATGGGGATTTTTTTTTTTTTTTTTTGGTCTCTCTTTAGCCAAAGGGGAACCCTCTCACAGCAGACTGACTGCTGAGAACTTGAACTCAATTTGTTTGTGCTGATGGTGTGTCAGCCCCCGGTGTGCTTCGTGGGAAGTCTGTCAAGCTTTGTTTGCAAATTTTCTACGTATTTTTTAAAAGCATTTGTGGCACTGTTCCCTCCCCTGCCACCTCCCCAGCAGTTCTGAATAATTAAAGCATTTTTACAAATTTTGTAATTAAAAGACCTCCTGGAGTTACTATAGTAACGGGGCCTTTAGAAATCAATTCAATAAAACAAAAAAAAATGGGGTTGATTGGTTGGCTTTGATCTTCTCTCTTTGTTCACTGGCATTAGGAATATTCTGAAAGATCTTTTTTTTATTATTATTATTTTCCCTCCTCAACTGCAGAGTTGTTGTATTCCAGGATGTGAAGTGTGTAAGCTTTAGTGTTCATCATCAAACCATGGCATAAATGGGGCCAACTTTCTGGGTACTGTTTTCTTTCTGGGACCAACCCTGACAAACTCCATTTATTCAGTTTCAAGACAGCCTTATCAAACGTTTACCACTGCTTATTTTGCTTTGAAATCAACACCTGGAAAAACTCTCAACCATGATATTCACTGTAGTGAATATTTGTTCAACAATACAATGTAGTTCAAGTTACAAGAACGAAAGTCAGAGCTCATGAATTCCAAAGCAGGATCCGACTGGATGGTGCAGTAAACTCGCTCTAGTGCAAATGTTCCACAAGCACCTGACTCTTCAGGTTTCTGTTTAAGGAGTGTTTCCACTTTGAAAAATCACTTTAAAGCAGTTATGAGCTCTTCTTTAACAGCTCTGCTCCCTCTCACACTGGGTGCAGAGCCCGATCATTGCTCTTAGGGCACAGATCACTCCTTTTGCACTTTCCTGTTCTTTTACTTCAATTTTCTAGCCAATGAAAAAAAATCACACCAGCAGTTTTCACTAGGGAAAATATTAAACAGGAGACAACAATTAAAAGACCAGAACAATCTGGATCTCGGGGCATGAGGAGGATGAGATTCTATTTATCAAGTCCTCTTCTGCTGCAACCTAAACACAGGTGCTGCTTGCTTTGGGATCCCAACTCATCAACAGCACAAACACAGCTCGATGCAGCTGCCACCCATGCTGGAAGGGCAGGATTTGCACTCCAGAGCCTCTCCTGGGAAAGGACAAGCTCCGTTCTCAGAGCCAAGCCTGGCCTCTGTTGCAAGCAGCCACCTCCAACACGGTTTCAATTTGCAGTGATGAAAATGAAACTTTCCCCCCCCACAAGGCACAATTAGCTTTCATTAAGATACTTGTATTATTTACTGGGATCTGCTTGGAAAATACTTTCATGAACATCTCACTGCCTTGCAGAAGATGAAACTACAAATCTGAATGTCAAAATCCTGTCAACAGATGTGGAATGCTCTGACTGTGTCTGGTGTCACCCCTATCCTGGGATGCTGGCATGGCCCCAACTTGGTCCTAACCCATCAGTCGCGCCCAAGCTCCAAACCAACACCATTCCAGGGACTCCCTGCAGTCCCATTTTCCCAACTCTGTTGCTGTAACTCTACTGGAAACTCCCGTTTTCCTTGGAAGAACCTTTGGGTGCCCAGGTAACCGGGCAGACTGGGGAGGAGGTGGAGAGATCCACACTCAAGTCCTGTCCTGCCTTGTGGTAGGAACACCAGAAGGTGTTAGACAGGCTCTGCAAGGCACATCAGGGTGAATCCACCCCACAGCTTACACAGAACCAGCGAGACCAACACTTGAAAATTATTTTTTTCTCCAGAGGAAGAGACATTTTAGAATAAATTTAGCAACAAGGAAATTCAGTCGCTCATAAATCAATAACATATCCAGAGGTTTAACATGACTTATGTAAAAGCTGTTCTTTATGTCTAATTTAGGACTGCTGTTACAAGTTTATTCAACCAGATAAATTTATGGTCACACACATTTATGGAAGGAGCCTAAATTTCCATGCAGAACTTGATTTTACCTTAAATAACCAAGTTTACTGAGTAACTAATTTTTATTGGTCTGAAGGGCCATTGTTTAAAACAGGTTTCTTTGTAGATAAGAGATAGGAGCCCAGATGCTCAATTCAGATACACAACTGGAGCTCAGATGAACACCAGATCCATTTGGTAAAGTCAGAGCCTGATCTGAAAGCAATAAATCACAACTTTTTGTTTTATATTTAAGTTATGCTAGTGAACTTCCTCAGGCCTTTGGAATTTTCTATTTGTAATTAAAAAAAGAAATCATATTCTTAGCTGATTAATGACAGAAGCTGCTTTTATCTGTGCTAAACCAGTTCTTATTTAATGCAATAGTGAATTGAGTTGCAGTTCTAAAAGGAGCCATAAAAACAATGAGGGATTGATTACTTTTTTGGTAAAGTTTTATAAAATAGACAGTAATGAACTCTCTATACAGCTGCCATAAAGAAAAATGCAGTAGCAGATGCACCCCCCCCTTCACCTTCAGCATCTACCAGAGGGCTGTAAAAGAAAGAAAAACTTCTCCTGGGAGGGACCAAATGGAAACACACTGAGATTTCACTTTCAACATGGAAAGGAGTTTTGTAATCAAATCCTGTGTGATGCACTGAGAGTTGGCTCAATCCAAGGAGGCAGTTCTCATTCTCAGCTTGCTGCAGGAGCATCTCTCCCCAGCAAAACTCCCTGCAAAATCTCTAACCAGAATAATTCCTTAAAATGAACAGTCAACACTCCATGGCCTAAGCACGGCACAACCTTTTGTTCCCTAAGTACCAACCAGACTACTTGCTGGTAACTTCTCAAGATCCAAAGGAATTTCAGGAAGACAGCATCCCATTTCTAGTCTGGGGGTAGAAGAGGATGCTAAAGATGCTTTGCTGTGTCGTGTCCCCCCTCCACTGTTTGTGGGCTGTAAATTCATGTGGTCCTGAGATTGCTCTGAAAACTCCTGAATTCTGCTGCAGCCTCACAGCACATTCAGGACACCTCTGTTTCAATTGCTAAAGAACTGGTAGAAGCCTTGAACTCACAGCACTTCTGGCCATTAGGTAGCACCACAATATCAACTCAGATTCAAGGATTCTTTCCACTTTTTGATGTCATTTTAAACAAATTACTTCCACATACATTTCGTATTTTCCTTTTTGTTTTAAACTCATGATACCTTCTGCTTTAATAAGCACTACAAAGCTTATTTAGTACTTGCAAAACACCAACAAGAAGTACTTTGTAAAAATTCCAAGTTATTTGCCATAATAGTAAGTTTTATAGGCTTATTTATATAAGGCTTGGGCCCCTGTAGTGTGTTGTAAGCAGGGTGTGAGGTAGAAGCAGCACACAAATTCCTGCGTGTCATCTTCTCCATCTCTACGCTGCCTACAACACTTGGGAATCTGCACAAACACCCAGAGAACCCACACAGCTTTTCCATAGAGCTGAAAGGGGGAAAGAGGCTTTCCTCATGTGCCTGGTATGCCCTAATTCTGCTCAGCTGGAGAATATTTTTAAAAAGAACGATGACAGCCTCTGACGTACCCAGCAGAGTCATCACCAACGCCACGCGAACTGAATCCAAAAATAGATGACTGAGCTTCAGAGAGAGAAAGAGAAAGAGACCTTCCCATCATTTGCAACAAGGAAACCACCTTGGCTTATCAGAAAGCAGAAGTTGCAGGGCTGAGCCAGCGCTTGTCACCAGGCAGATCAGTGGAGGTTGCTGCTGGGGAGCTGCACCAACATGTTCTGAAATGAGGTTTCACAGTGCTCTGCTCTTCCACAGCGCTCTGCTCTTCCACAGCATGGAAATGTTACCCAAATGCAGCTGAGTGCACACAGGGTATTCCTTAGAATATTCCATCGTGATACAGTGACTTTCAATCTGACAGAATGCCACAGCTGAGCTGAATGGAAATCCCCACTGAGTTATCTGGCTACTTAGATTTTCACTGCTCTTCTTCATGACTGTCCCAGCCTGCCAGGCTGGAGAGAAAACATCAGATGAGCAAGCAGTTCAAAGCAGCTGTGGAATTTATTGCAAACATCAGTGATTTTTACTGCAGTAAGGTCTTGCAGTTATTTGCACTGAAGGCTTGATGCTCATGGTATAAAATTACTGCTAAAGATTCCCATCATCAACTGGTGCTGTGCCAAGTGCAACTTGTCCTCTGCAATCTTAAGCTCTAAACTTTTAAACAGGGAGAGCACAAAAACCCGAAACCAGCCAGGACATCTAGAATTCAATCCCAACTTCAACACTGACTTTAAAGGTGGTGTTGGACAGTTAATTGAATTTTCAGTGCCACATCAATATAATGCGTACAGTGCTGTACTAATCAGCATCAATATTCAACTTCAATAAAGTCAGGCCTTGCTGAAAAAATAAAAAGGTACTCAAGATATAAGAAAAATCTATCCCATACATGTCTTTATTTTCCTAAAGGGATCTGCTTTCCTTTTTTCCCCCAAGGGATTAGTTTTCCTTTTCCCACAGAACAACCCCAGCAATGAATGCAAATCCCATTTTTCAAACCTTGTCACATTTATTCACCCACAATCTTCCATCTACTGCTACATTCCCTAGAAACAACGTGGATAAACCTGGAGAAGTTTGCAAATATTTTGACTGCATCCAGGCCAATCAGGCAACTTTAAAGCAGAAATAACATTTGATCCCTCAGGAAAGCAGGGGACATCCCTAGTCCTCCACTGACCTACATGCTCTTCACAGGATGCTACTACAGAACTAACTACAGTGTACTATTACAGTAAATCCATTCAGTGCTGAGTTCCCTGCTGTTTGCTCATAATAATTCTCATTCTTGGTCACCCTTCCCTTTTTCTGGGCTGAGGAGAATGAAGGAAGAATTCTGAGCAATTAGTTTTGCAATCTCCACCTCCTGCTTGGTTTCCAAACCACAGTACTCATGCATTGCTCTTCCACAATCGTATTTTTAAAAGAATGAACTTAGGTATCCATGTCTTGTCACAACAGAAAATTACCTCTGCTTAGAGTGTATGAGGTTTTTTTGTGGGCAGTAAGGGTAAGTTTAAAGTTAAGCTGCTGTTAATAGATTGTTACTAGTACCAGTGAAACAGGTTTCTCACAATGCATCACAACAAGCTTTCCTGTTGAAACTGTTTAAAGCACATTACCAGTTTCTTGGGTTTGTTATTTACGATAAAAATGTAAAGATGAATCCCCCTCAAAGTCAGAGCTAAGCTGTGAACCCAAATTCATGAGCTGTCGCTGAGCTGCAAAGAAAAAATTACAACAGAATGAAAGAGAAAAGTGCCAAACCAGATCAAAGAAATGAGTGAAGAAGCCTGGAAACACCTATTCAGCTCAGATTCTGAACAGCTTTTTAGACGAATAACAAGAGAGCCCACTGCCTTCAGAACACAAGCTGCTAGGAGGGTATTTCACAATTACCAGTATTCCCAAGAATGGCAGCAGGGGGATATTTGATATTTGTGGCATGAGACCTTTGAAACCAGCTGGGTGTACATCCACATGTGGGGAACAATGCTCCTGTACCACTTGTCCCAGCTCTAACCCCAAATCTCTCCAGCTACTGACTTGTATTTGCAACTCAAATGCTTTACTCTCCTATCAATCTGTTCTCAGAGTAATTCATTCTGAGATAAAAGCTATAAAAGAGAACTTTTTTTTCCTCTTCTGCAATCCCAAAATTCCAGTTCCACTGTCTCAGTGTCATCCCTTCAATGGTCACGTTTTTGGGAAGGCTTTTTATGCTTGTAGAGAAGACACCAGATACAACTAGAGTAGGATCAGAAACATGTAAGTCCATGGTGTGCTGGGGAAAGCTTTACAAATTCCCTCCTAATACTTGGGGAGGGGAATGAACCAGCAGCAGAGCTCAGTTCTGCAATGAGGAAAGTTTAATTAATAGCTTTCAGCACAGTGCAGAGGTGGTTTCTCCAGAATCCTGGGACTGGGAGAAGCTCACTTCTGCCTGGATTTACAAGTAGAGTACCTTTACAAACCAGCAGCCCAAAAATCCCACCAGCTAAATCCCAGGACAGAGATGACGAGTTACACGGGGAGCTTGCATGGGGTTGTATTGCTTTATAAAAAGGATTTTACTAGCACACGTTTCAGATGACTTGAGAACTCAGTAGTGGCTTCCTGAATAATGTGGCTGGCTCAAACTCACACCAATAAAACTTTTACACCGGACCAAACTGCCACCTAGTATTTTAACATCACACATTATGCAGGGAAGCTGTTTTAGAGAGCTTTAAATGCTCTGTATTTGCTCCACTTCCTTGCGTCTCCAGCGATTCCGTAGCTGCCAGGAGCAAATGGCACCCAGCTGCACACTTAGAGGCACAAATACAACATTTCTTAAGTCCCTTGAAGGGAGCTGGTTATTAAACAAAGATGAGAAGCATTGACAGGCTCTGTCTAGTCAGGAAAAGCCCATTTCTCGACCTGTGTTTAATACAGGGCTCGCCTGTGACAGATGCACAGCCTGAACTTGATTTCAGGGATGCTCTCCTGAATTAGCAGAGCTGCACCATCGGGACACAGGCAAACCTGGCTCGGAGCCACCTCCAGCTTCTGAATCCTCGTGTGTGCGAGGAATCAAAGGGCTGGTCACATCCCCCGAGCGGAATGAATTAGTTCCTGACAAAAGATAACATTTTCCTGGAGAAGGCTGCTCCCTGAATGAGCAAGTGCTGAAAGGGGCTGCATTTCTGTAACGTGAGTGTGCGTTTAAGGGTCCCCTCTGGATAATCTGCATGTAAATGAGGAAACATTTAGTTGCAAGTATCTCTCGAAACTTAAAACTGGCTGCACATTCTGAAAGTTAAGTAAAAACAGAACCACGGGAGAGAACCCCCTAATTACCACATAGCGAGGGGACTGATTAAAACCATCAGGGCAAGGATCCTGTGTTTCATTAAATAAATATACCAAGTTGAGCTTTATTGTTATTTTAGCTGATGAAGGAAAAATAAAGTCTACCTCTGCATGCATGAAATTACCTAAATTCAAAGTCTCACTGGCAACAAGAGTAGTGCAGGATTTTTTTTCCCCTAATGTTTGTATTTAAGTAGCCCAGTACAGTTACTCAGATTAATATGAAATGTTGAAGCACAGTTAACCTCTGGCATTTTTAGCATCTACACAGAGCCATTTCTTTGGGTTTCACATGGCAGGGTGTAACTAATAAATGCAACATTAAAATACTATTTTAATTATTTTTTCAACCAAAAGCAGAGAGGAAATTTGGTGTAATGGACGACAGCAACACCACACTCACTCTCAAGCACATGGAGGGTTTTTTGCTGTTTTCTGGCTACTGTATTAAGTATTCAAAACTGATTGCCAAGAGCTTGGGCAAACAGCCTTGGTGAGGTCATTTCTGGGTAGCAATTTCACAGGGGGTTTGCTTCAATTAGAGCAAGACAGACATGAATTTGTGTACAGAGAGAAAGTTCCCTCTTGCTACTACCAAACCCAATTTAGTTCCACTGCTCCAGACAGGAGAACACCATTTTCCGGGATATACCAATATTTGCAGTCTATACCTCATTAGTCAGCATTATCTCCACTGACATTTTCCAGAGTTTTTAATTACATCAAAAAGAAGTCTCTACTCTTTTCTTTTATCTTTTTCCATTCCTCTGAGAGAATCCTGCATCCAGGAATGGCACTGCTAATGGCTAAGGGGATCCAGCCTCTTCAAGGAAGGGTTCAGCACAAGCTCAGCATTTTCACGGGAGAGAAAGTTACAACTCTTATCAGTTATTTTTACTAATTGCTTCAAAAGCTCAAGATTTAGGAGCTTTGTTCAAGAGCTGAACAAGTTAAGACAGAATAACTTTCAGTGTCACAGTCTCCATCCCCCTCTCTCTCCCAAAGTTTATAAATCTAGAAGCAAAATAAATGAAAGTTGGAAGAAAAGCAGTGTGGCTACACTGAAACTTGCACAGTCACCAGCATTGCTATTTTAATTGGTATAAAATCCTTTTCAACTGCTTGCTTTTATATTATTGGTCTGTAATTTTTGATGGTGACGTTATGTTTTTTAAGGGTTATGTAAGACTAAAACATAATCCTGTACCTGTTTTCCTGGGCAAGCAGTATTTAGAGTCCCATTTTTCCAAAGAAATGTTGAATGAGCCTTTGGTTTTTGTGAAAGCTCCACAATGCACTGGGTAGAGAAACCAAAATATTTGCTTCTCACTTCTCCCATTGCACCAAGTGCCTCAATTCTCCAAGTACATGGAGGCAGCATTCATGTAAGTGACTGTAAATTCAGAAAGGGCAGCCAGTGATGAAGAATTACAAATGAGAGTCTGCTGTAACGTTCTTTCCCATCTTCTAAGCTTAAAAATCATCAGGCAGGTTGTGCCTTCAACTCTGGTTGGGGGGGGACAGGAAAGGAATGGAGAAAGAAAACAAGCACTGAAACCTGAGACCAGATCTCAGGCAGAAGCAGACTCTGAGCCAGACTTCAAACCCTTGGTTTTGAAGGTATCTGGAAAGTGAAAACACTGATATTCTCACACACTGCAACAGCTGTAACTCAGGTGAGTTTGCAGAAAACCCTGTAATATTCAACTGCCACACAGAAGACCTGAAGGATTTTTGTTGGTTTGATTTTGCTGGGTTTTTCAGGGAGTTTTTTGATGGTTGGGAGAGGTGGTGACTTTTTCATTTTTGTTTCATTTTGGTTTTTTTAAACACCAGAAATAGTTTTGACAGTACCAATGGGTACAAAGGAGTTCAAGAACCCCTGCTTGTGGCAGCAAGCATCCCAGCCATGAAATGAAGTAATTTCTCTATGGAAACTCCAAAAGGCTCTCTCAGTTTTTGTGCTCTGACAGAATGAAAATCCTACATTTGAAACTTCTCTTTTTCCACCTCACAAAGTCACAACCTCAACCACATAATTCAGCAGCACTTTCCAACTGAAAGGTCTCCTGCACTCAAGCTGAGGCAGAGATGAGAGCAAACCACACAATGATCAGAGAACAGCAGCTGGTCCTGAGGTCCAGCTTGCTCAATCCCTTCATGAGCAGGTTTGTGGGGAACACTATTTTAGGCTGCCCACTTCAAGTGGAATGTGGATAAACTGCAGAGAGACCAGATGGTCTCTGCCTGGAAATGGTGAAGGTACGGGAGCTGGGCTTGTAGAGTCTGGTTTTGAGGACACTGAAGGCCAATTTAAAAAGCACCTACAACTATCCCAAGGGTGGCTACAAAATTTATGGAGTCAAATTCTTCTCAGAAGCAGCACATGATGGGCACTGGTACAGTGACTTAAGAGCCTCACGCTGGACATCAGGAGAAACAACTTCACTAAAAAAAGTGAGCAGGTTGCTGAGCAAGGCTGTGGGATCTACCACAGGGGTGTTCCCAAGATTTAGAGGCAAAGCCATCGCTCAGCTGATGCTGATCTACTTCTGGCAGAAGCCCAAACCAGAAATGGAAATGGACTAAACAACCTCCAGGAGCAAATCCTAACCAGCATTTCAGTGATTCTAAGGTGCGCTGCAGCTGAGATTTCCAGCTTGCCAAGTATTAATTTCTATTCCTCCTCCCACCCTTTCTTGGGTTTAACTCATCAGCTCACAATACTTCCACAAAAACCGACTCAAAAATACTTGGAAAATCCTCCCCAAAACACAAATAAGCCCCCAAACACAATGAATTGCTCGTGCATGCAGCTTCCCTGATGCTGAATGTAACAGAGTACACATCCATGACATTATAGGGAGAAAAAGCCTATGAGATATTTCTATTTGAAACACCTCACTCCTTTATTAAATGCAGCTTTTGTCTTAGCTTGTAATAAGCTGAAGAAAAGAGAGGAGCAAAGGAAGCACATAATTCCCCACCAATAAAAATAAACCTAATATTCATTCAACATTTTGAGCAGACCTAAACACTTCAGCAATACTTAAAGCCTTCAACACCAATCCTGCACTGCCTGAAAGCTGCTACCAAAGAGTGGCTGATGACTTGCATAAGGAAGCTGAGGCCAAATAATAATGTATCCCAAAGAAGCCAACAGGAAAAAAAAAAAAAAATCAGTGAACAGCTGTGTGATTGCTGCACACCAGTTGTGGGAAAAGCAGTGCAGCAAGGTCAGGTTCTGATCCATTACATCACTGGGACTCAAGACAGGCTCTGTTGCAGAAGGAAGCCATTAAGGATGTGAGATAAGCACCAGAGATGTGAAATAAGCTCAGAGAGTCCAGTCCACAATCTGCAGGATGGACAGCAGAACACATTCACTAGTACAGGCACATGAATGCCATTATTCAAACAAAATTAATACTACACTGCTCTCAGCCCCAGCTACTCACTGTGCCAAGCCATGCGTATTTTAAGAGGAGGCACAACTCAGACCCCAAGAGATCTCATTCTGGTTCACCTCATGCTTTACTAACCCTTATATCCAATTAAGGCTGCCAGTTTTATGAACTCCTATATATTAACGACCACACAAACCTGACTGTACCCTCCCAATAAAATGAAAATGCTGCTTGAGTACTCTCCTTAAAGGCTGAATACAAGCTTGATCCTGTGGTTATGATCCCATTTTGGCTTGCAGGAATAGACAATCATATTATTAGACAACTACAGAGCAGGTTTCTGACCAAATCTACTGATCCCTTCCTCTGTCTCAAAACTGATCGAGGTTTTAATGGTTGATCCATTTACTCACACTCCTCAAAAAACCCCAACTCTGTAACAAGGTAACATGATTATAATGTAGTAAGCTCTTGTCATACTATTAGGACTGCACAGGGGATACATAAGAAAGACATCCCCAAGGAACTGGGGGTTTAACTACAGAGTAAGTCCTGCTGTCAGGTAAGCACTGGGATTTCCAAGGAGGAGAGGAGATGCAGAAGCTGGTTGATGTATTGAAAGACTTTTAGGAAAATCATGGCTTTTGTGTTGGCAAAACTGAACAAAGGGAAGAAGTCACTACTCCAGGACAAAAATTTATGCAAGAGGAGTGTTCAGAGCAGTTCTTTGTGCAGGTATTTATACAGCCACCTCCCACTCCTAAAAATGAGTAAAAGGAGAGCCAATACTTGATCAGGAATCTGTTTTGCTTTTACTCCCTATTATAACTCTATTTGATGCTCTTAACCTGCAGATCTGAATATACAGCATATGTCTTAGGATCCCTGGCATTTCAAAATGTACAAGAGATGCAATAAGTTTTTTAAATAATAAATTCAGGTCAAGCTAAGTGATTAATGAGTTCTTTAATGTGTTATGCTGATTTTGTTCCAAAATAAGCAGCTGCTTTATATGACCTGCCTCATTTCAACAGCAAATCACAAAAAAAAAAAAAGAAAAGAAGAAATCACTCCCACACGAGTCTCCTAAAGCTTGTGCTGTTCATCACAGAACAAGCCCAGAAAATAACCTGCTGTCCCTGAACAACAGAAAAGTGTCCTCAGATGAACCAGGCTCACACAACAAATACTACACATTTTTCCAGCTATTCCCTGAGCAAACTCCTCAGTAACAGCTGAGAACAAAAACCAAGGTTAGGAGAGCGGTTGATAATTAATGCAGATTCACATTCAGACCCAGAAGTCAAATTAGAATGTGTCTATCAAGCCCTAATTAAGACGAATCAAATACAACTTCTCTGTCGTCTTCTAGAAATCACTCTGGGTGACAAAGTCAGCTGAAGCCAGCCCATGCAAGCTCCATGAATATTTTAAAGCAAGAAATATTGTCTCTCCCCCCCACAACTGGCTCAAGGGACCTGACAACAAAAGGTCTTGTACCTCTAAGCAAAATACAGATTGAAAATACATGTGACAGTAGCTTCTCAGCATTGTGGAGTATCAGAAAGAGCTGTAGCCCACAACAGATTGTTCCAATCAGCCTTACTCAACCACTCGAGCACTCCTTTGTTATGCACTCTCATCAGAGAAATACTTGGCAGTGTTCACATGTAAATCACCAGCAGCTTTTTGGATCACTTCTTTTAATGTAGAATCAGCTCAAACTTTTCAGAATTAGGATGTTTCACTAGAATGCTCTTTCAGGAATACAATGCGCTGCTGAGGGCTCAGGCAGATGGCTTGGCTGAGACAGTCTGCCATTTGAACACTGTCTCCCGTCAGATTTAAATAAAATCAAAAAGGGAAAGCAGCAAATCTTTCTGACATTATATTGCACATAAAAAAGCAGCAGTTACTGGAAGATACAGGGTCACGAAATAAACTGCCTCAGTCGCTGATCCCAGGCCCAGGGTTAAACCCTACCGAAGTTTTTAATTTCTAATGAGATTAATTGGTAGCTCTGGTCTCATTCTTGACAGATCCATCACCAGTGCAGCCAGCAATATTTGGCAGTGTAACACACAGACCTCACCTTACTCCTGTTCACAGTTCTATTCTTCCAAGCAGCTGGAGGGGCACTACAGACACAAGCCAAATTGGAAAATGCCCGGAGAACAAACCATCCTCTTACATGGCTCCCTTCAGTCAGAATTAAAAACCACAGATAGGCCTGGGAGAGAAAGTTTTAAAGCAGGTTTTTACCACAAGAAGTCTGATGAGCTCTATTCTGTCTGTCCAGAATGCCTCCCAAGCATGATGCTCAGTGTGGATTTGCTGTAAATTTCAGTTAAGGAGCATCTCCTTTACTAAAATTAAATTAGGAACTGCTGCAGAAATTATCCTCTCCCCACATCTGTCAAGGCAGCATAAGCTGACCAGTCCTACACTATTCCTCAGACACACTGGAAGCTCTGCAGACTGTGCAGTTCATTACACACAGATTATTGTGCTTATCTCTCATAGGCAGATAAGAAAACTGTTTGCTCTCCAAAGCAAATCACTCCAGTATTCCATATTTTAACCTACAGCTCAAGGAAAATGCAATAATAACACTGACCCTGTGACCTAGAAAGCAACCCAGCTCCACTAACCAAACACCTTCTGCATCCCTGTCGCTTCATGGGCCATACACCACAGCCTCCCACAGAGAAGGGAGCTCTATAGAGCACAGAACCCAGCCTTGATGCCTGAAAATAGAACTAACCCCCAAAAAGAGCCCGTGGGAAGGGGAGGCAGGGGCTGCTCTTCTGCCTGATGTGCCCCAAAGCTCCATGTGGTTACTCCTTTCTCCTCTGCTTCCAGCCCAGTACAACCAATTAAGCGAGGGCTGAATCAGGCCCCTCTCATATATAAATGGATCACTTGAAGTTATGCACGTTACTTTACGTGGAAAAAATTCGAGCTCTTAAAAACATGAGCGTATAAAATATAAAAAGACATTTAAAGCGCGCGGGCACACACACAAGGCAGCTTTGCTTTGCCCTGCCTGGTGAGCAGAACAGATAGCCTGTTCTCTGAAACTCTCTTTCAACTGCAAACCTTATACCGGCTGTGTGTATTTTGGACCCTTTCCCATCCTACCATGATTTCCTGTCTGAGTCTGCAGCCCATGGCAACAGCAGAAAATTGGAGTTGCGGGCTTTGCAGATGGTGCAAGCCCAAATGCCCCGTGCCAGCTCAGTATCTTCTGCCATAGCTTAAGAATTATCTAAGTCTTGGCTATGTGGCAAGGATTACCTGCATGCTAATAAATTATATTCATTTTCATTTATAAATTGTGCCTGCCTTAGGGGAGCTCTGGCCTTCTGCAGTGAACGTGAAAAACCACAATCACACAGCCTTGCATATCCATCATCACGCTATAACAGGAGAATTCTGAATATTCCCAACTCCTGTGGAGGTACAAGAAAATTCAGAGTTTTATCACTCAATTCCAGCAGGTCACAGGTCACCTCAGCTGTTTGAAAACAAAGTAAGACAGCCTCCTCCCCAAATTTATGGATTTGTACATCATCCCACAAAATAACTTACAGTGAAAGCTGCATTTCCACGTGCCTGCCGCAAAAACAAGAGCCCTGGAATTACACATGCAGGGAAAAAGTGCCAGAAACAATTCCAAAGCTGCTTTCCATGAATCTTCCTTGAGTGGCTTTAATAAGAGACTCTGCATCTGGCATTGACCTTAGAGAATGGAGCTGGTGGATGGACACACTTTTCCAAATGAATAATATTAACAAAAACACACCAGTCACCCACACTGCACTCACCAGCACAGCTACAAAACTACCTCAGGGCACAGATGCTTTAAATCCCCCCCATCCAGGTTTTCCATGGAAGGATTGGTCACCAAAGCCAAAGCTTCTCCCACCTCAAGGTGTAAATCCTTTAAGTTTATTACAAAGTACTAAAACAAAACCACCTCAGACAAACACGTGGCCTCAATCCAAGCAATTTCGAACCCAGGCAACTGCTTCAGAAAGGATGCAGTCTTTTCTGATAAGCAAAAATTGATCAAATATCTATGAAATCAAGCGGAAATTATTCCTTTGTCTGCAGCAAGGTTAAACTTTGAGGTAAGCAGCACTTCCTGCATGGACTCTGCTTTTTTTAGTAGCAGGTTATTGACAACAACGCTGAAAATCTCCTGATTTTACTTCAGGTTTGAACAAAACTGATCCTCATTCAAAAGCCAAAGTTTCAACATATGCTGACAAAGCATAACAGAAATTTTCATAAGACTTTCCGGGGAAAAAACAAACTTTAAACGTCTTCATATATTGGCAATAGAATGAGACAGTTTATTAATCAATAAAGATTATTAATTGGTTATTACCATTATAGTTTTTCACCTTCTTCCCTCCCCTCTAAGTCCAGCTGTCCCTAGAGTGCAAACATCCACAAGCACACCATAAAATTGATGTAACAGCTTAAAAGTACCACAAACCACACTAAGATCGTAATACAAGTGTATCAGTGCAGCTTGGGAGAAATTTTTATGCTCTCTAGACTAAACAAAGTCACCAATGCAAGCTGAGCACAAAACCGGGTATGAGGGGGGGCTGGAATGAAGATAGCGTTCAACCAAAGAGCAGAAATTCAATGTGCAATTAAAGAGAATTTATATCCACCCCCACAGAGGAAACACATTGCATTATCTGTTATCTCTCATATTATTACAACGAACACCCATTCCTAAGGTTTTGGTTAGGCCTGTGGTGTTATCTCAGGAAACTGCACTAAAACTGGGAAAAGAAATAAAAAGGAACCTCACAACTATTTGTAAGAGGAATGGAAGATAAAGGTGAGTGAACTGCCTAAAAGCAGCTGGAAAGCCTGGTTTTTGCTTTCACCTGACATGAGTCAGTGGTGCCTGGAGTACTGAGTAGTAGTCATTTAAACAAAACAAACAAGAAACTGACTTCTGCTAAATTCTAGTAAAACATCAAAAATCTAAACAGTTTGAAGAATGAGTATGAGGCAACACTGGCCCTACTCCCTACTTTAACTGTCTGCCAATATTCAACTCTTGTCCTTCTGCTCCAGTAGTAATGTGCTTTATTCACAAACAATAAAATGTAAATATTAGAAGAAAATCTATTCGCTGTCATCTTGGAATTAATCAGGAAAAAATCCAGAGCTATATAGGATCAAAAAAAAAAAAAATTATGCCTCTAAATGCTAATCTTTTTAATGTATAAGTCCCAGAGTAAACAGAGTTGTATTCTCTTCTTTATTCTCCAGGTCCCAGGCAACAGGCTCCAGATTGGGATAGAAATTAAAGTGACAGAAGTATCCAACATGGACTGTGATGTTATAAACACTGAAGAACGGGACAAGCAGATTACGTCTTCTGTAGTGTTCCCTTCCTCTCATCCCCAAAATATCATAAACAACTTTTACTTTGAACTTGCACAGCCTCACAGCAAATTTATCAGTTGTTATAAATCTACAACCACAGACTGAAAAGCTGCTCTGAAATGTTTATTTGGCTTCAGTTCTTTGCCTGCATCCCAGAATTCTACCACACACACTCTTGATAATCTCAAGCATTTTAGTGTCACTACACAAAAACTACAGGAATTGTTTAAGCACATTTTCTTGTCTTTTTTTTTTTTTTTTGCTTATGTCAAGGCTTTTTAATTTTTGGACAGGAAGAACCAAATGCATTCTCATGACAGATTGCTCTGGCATTTTGCTCAATTCAGACTTGAAGCAGGTCAAGTACAACATGATGTGAACATCAAAAAGGCTTTAAGAAAGAGGTGGTCCAGGTGTAATAATTAAACAAACCAGAACAAGACTGACAAGTGCTCAGGTGTACAACTGACCTCTGAGTGTCTGGGTCAAAGCCACACAAAGAGCACCAAACAATCCCTGAGACCCAATTTAATGATGCTCCCAGGCTGTAGCCCAGCACCTCAGCTCTGCTGAGGGGCAGTCAGGGAATTGTTTCACGTAAAATCACAGCAAAGACCAATCTAAACTGCTGCCCCACGAAGGAGCTCATCAATTACCATCAGCCAGAATAGGAATCACATCATTAAGGAACAGGGTTTGAGCAGATGAGGAGGAGGAAGTCTACAATTCTAAAGGGCTTTCACCTGCAAGTACCACTAACAAGTAGGTTTTAACAGACAAGGATTTTATAGCTCAGAATTCCATTTAATCCTTAGTGTCCCATCCTGAAGAGCACAGCAGC
Source organism: Pycnonotus jocosus (assembly GCA_013400435.1). Taxonomy (NCBI): domain Eukaryota; kingdom Metazoa; phylum Chordata; class Aves; order Passeriformes; family Pycnonotidae; genus Pycnonotus; species Pycnonotus jocosus. The sequence goes on along the minus strand of VWYP01003913.1, from coordinate 190,648 downwards.
CACATCATCCCCCTTCCTCAGAAGTCACTTCCACACTATTAATTCTACCCCACATCTCCCAAGCTCACAGAAGTGCAGCCACCACCCCGGCAGGCTGCAGGCAGACACTTGAATTAGGGCTTGACAAAACCACCTCAGCCATGCCCTGCCCATGGCTGGCCTCTCCTGGCTGCCTTGCCAAGCTCACCAGGTCACCTGCTGCATCCAAACCCTTCCCAAGGACCAGGCTGAGCTCACAGATCCTGCCTGGCTTGTGACCCAAGGCCAAAGGCAAGTCTGGATGTGTTGGGGGTGAAGGGAACAAACCTTTCCTCTTTCTAGGGTTGCTTTCCTGGGACAAGTCCTGTGATGCAAACAAGGCAACTCCACTTCAAAGGCTCTCCTCACTCATATGGTCAAAAGGTGATTCTTCAGGTCCCTTCCAACCCGGTATTCCAGAAAAATCCACAACTTGGAACCCATAAACTGACTCATACTCTCAACAAAGTCCACCAGTTTTATATATATGTGTGTATATGTGTGTGTGTGTGTGTGTGTATGTATGTATGTATATTTGGTTGGTTGTGTTTTTTAAAATGTAGCTGCTCTTCTGCATGGAAAAGAACCAAGAGTTCTGTTGAAGTACTTTGGCCCCAATTTGTAAATGAAGAAAGGACGAAACCATCCCTGTCCTGGATTTACTGCTGCCTCCAGCTTGTTTGGATTTAATCAAATGTCATGTTAGGCACTTAGGTTCAAAATACCACATAAATCAATCCCATTAAAACAAGAGGAGCACCAGAAATTACTGGTTTTAGTCTTTTGTTCATTAGCCTGAATTCTCATAGTTGACATGAGTAAATGGACATTTCCTCCTGCTGTCTGCTGGTGGGGCAAAACTTCATCAGGGAGAGAGGTTTTCCTTAATGTCCAGTTTGCAAAATCCTGAGCCTCCAACAATGGGAAATGTTTATAATAAATAAAGACCACATACACTGACTTGGAAAGCTCAGCCCTGACCAAATGCAAAGTGAGAGTTCAAATGTAAATGGAGAATTATTTTCATCTTGTTTCCAAATGTTCAGGAGAATTAAGACAGCTGAGAGATTAACTGGGCACTGCAGAGTATCCAGTGGGTTTATTGTGTTTACAAGCCTCTGTTTCTCTTCTGCTGAATTCTGCTGGCACAACTGCCAAATTGCTCAAGAAAAAGTAAAATGTAAAATGCATTAGCCTTTAAGAAAGGACAATAGGCTAATTTAGTGAAGATCACAGTATCAATACCAATTCTGGCCCTATTCCATTTCTTTGCATCGCTATAAAATGAGTTTTTTAACAACTTAGTTCTATTTCAGCACCAAGATTTTGGGTTGAAGCTCCCAAGTGAAAGTGGGCACTTTGGAGATTGGGCTCTCCCTGAAGTTAATTGTTTGACTCCTCACCCATCCTCCTCTGCAGCTTGGAACTGTTTATTGTAAATATGTGTTTCCAGAATTTTACTTATGTTTCCTGCAACAGAGGACTTTATAAACTGAAACATTTCCTTTGAGTTGTTGCAGACCCATCCATTACAAAACCAAGCTGGGGAAAGGGACAGAAAAATCAAACAGATGAAGAAAGCTCTAAATGGACCATTAACTGGAGTAATTGAATCAGATGATGTATATCAGCAGAAACAAATTATTACAACATGAAAACATTGCAATAACATTACTACCCAAACAAGATTTTTCAGTGTAAAAAGATGTTTCATCTCAACTCAATTATCAAAACAAAATTTATTCAAAATTTGCCACTATCATTTGTTACTACTGCAGTTAGTTTTGGAATAACCCCAAATTCGGGAGGATTAAGATGTCAAAACAGCCAAAAAAAAAAAAAAAGCAACATCCATGCTCTGGATGGGTGCTGATCTCAAGGAAGAGGAAGATATCCATAATCCTAGAGATCAGTTATGGAAGTTGACTGACAACCAGCAACTTGATCATGTGAGCTGTGGTTTGAAATCATGTAAGAAATTAGATGGGGTACATGAGGAAAAAAACCCCATTCCAGTGGCCCAGTTCAGCAAAATCCACTGCAATGTCTCCAATCTAATTCCAGTTATTTTGGTATCAGAAGACATGTGCATCAAATACACTGCATGTTATTACTAATAATATGAACACTCAGAGCTCATTCCTCATTTTCTGCTGACATACACACACAAAATAACATGTAATAGCACCCCAGATACTGCATTGGTGTTTGCTGCTAATCTTTGAGCTAAACCAGCGTTATTTTTCACCTGAAAAATCAATTAATCAGTGAATCAAACACCAGAACTCTGTTGTCACTTAGGGATAAAATTCTGTCCTGACCCCAACAATATTTGCTCAGTTTAGCACTAACAAGAGACTTCAGCTTCTACAAAACAGGTCAGAGTTTTCTCTCCAAGAGAAACAACTCCTCCGTTTCACAGGGCTAAGTTGCCACCAACACTGATTCCACTAAAAATCTAAACACCAGCAGCATTTGCTGCTAGTAGTTATAGACAGAGGGATTTCAGCACTTTAACCAATTTTACTGAAAGGACACAAATTTTACTGCCATGGGGCAATACCAGCAATGTGAAGGATTAATTTAAGACAGCATCATTGCATCATTATTTTCCTTTACTATAACTAATATATATATAGATGCACAATGTGGAAAAAAATAGGCAGGCTACCCTTACTTGCTCTGCACTTTAACATAAGATGCACAACTAAAAACACAAACATCTGCAGGCATGCACCTGGTGGTTTGTTTTTGTAGGAGAGGTGAACATGTGTGTACAAGCACTAATATTTAGGCTTAAAGAATTTGTCCCTGTGGGTTTATGGATAGAAATCCAAGCTCTTGGCTGTGTAGGAGTAGAAGCACACAAGGTGGGTTGGGGGTCCAGAGATGAATGAAGCCAAAGTTGGAATAGGATCATAGCTATAAGCCAGCTCACCCAACATGGAAATGTGTATATAAGTTACCAAATTCCTGCCCCAAGAATCCCCAAAAATTGCTTCAAACTCCTGCTTCAGACAGAGAAACACAGAAGACAGAGTTATTTGATTATTTTTTTTCTGAAACAATTTGCAAGCCACCTGCTGTACCACCATATGAGCCTTGTATCTCCCCTCAGTTTCGTTTATCGATTGCATTTGCAGCTCTTCTCCCCAAAATGCCCCCCTTTCCACCATGCAGTGCTTTCCTGAAGACTTGTGGAGCTGATAGCTTATTAAAATTGATGAGGCTCTTGATGAGCACATCAGTTTGTTCAGCTCAGATAACAAAAGGACATTCTGCTTATTGAAATGTCATTATTTTTTCCCCCATGCTGCATTTCAATACAGTACCATGACTATGCAGAAATAAAAGAGTTACTTCAGACCATGTGATAGGTATAAAAAGGAATTTTCACCACAGCATAGCTCTAAAAAATCCTCTGTTAAAATTGGCTATCATTTTTAACCTGTGTTAGTGCAGCGAACTAACACAGCTTTAAAATTATAGCCAAAAGAACACGGGGTTGGTGACAGTAAATGCTAAGCCCATGTTTGATGTCTGATAAGGTTTGTCAGTATTTAGTATTAGAGAGAAGAAAATTCATGCTTAATTTAATTTTATAGAGTCCAAACCACTCCCTCACACTGTGAGGAAAGGTTATACATTTCCCACCTCAACCCTTTCTAAGAAACATACCTCAAAACACAAGCAGAATTATTTCAGACCCTATTTTTCTTCATCTTCAGCTGAGCAAACCACAAGACTCATTTGTGGATTAGTTCATCCAGGGAGAACTTCAAGTGTTTGGGCTAAGAGGTACATGAAGAAACAGCACTATCAAGTTAAATTCCAACCCTTCCCCCTCTCCTATTTTTTTTTTTTCCTCCTTTGGCAAAACATCTGTCAACACTTCTATCTCCAGAGCACCAGGATGTGCTGATGCATTAAACAGCACAGCAGGTGGACTGGCAGACACTGGAGTGCCTGACCATAACTAGAGAGTTCAGTACAACCCAAGTGCTGTAATTAACAGGGCAATAATATCGAAATGTATTTGCAGTGCTGACAGCTCAGAGTCTAAAGAACCATGCACCAAACAGGCAGATCAAGTAAAAGAAACACATTCCCAAGGTAAGTTCAGATTTCAACTTCTCTCTCAAGCATCTGCAATTAACAGACTGTAATATTCCAAATTAGCATGTCTCAAAATCCCTGTGAAACCACTGGGTGCATTCTCTACCACTGCATATATACATCTCCATGTAAATAAAAATAGAAAATAAAACACATCTTCCAATTTACACTTGCTTTACCTTTCCTTAGCTACGTTGTTCATTACCTGCTTATAATTTTTGCCTCTTTTGTCTCATTTTCTTTCCAGCATTGCAGTGTTCTTGCAACATCCCACCTGAACTGTGCCTAAAAGGACCTTACCCTTGGAGGCATTAACACACCCAGAGCCTGGCAGAACTCAGGGCCACAGGCTCAGGTCATTCCCCCTCCTTTTCCAGGGCAGAGCCACCAAGTCCAAAGTCAGAACTCGCGCTAAGGGCAGAGAATGGCTCACAAAAGCAGCAAAAAAAGTTGATTAAAGACCAGCTTCACAGAAAGGGCAAATAAACAAGCAAGCCACAGATTATTATTTATTTTAAAATATTATTAAAATTCCCCCTTAAGCATTTACAGAGTTTTAAACTCTACCCTTCACACAGAAGGTGTTGATTAAAACACATTTGTTGTAATACACAGGACTGCTCTTTCAGCCTCCAAAGCTTCAAGACCAGTGACTGGACTGTGGTCTTTGATGGGAGATTAGTCACTGAAGAAATACAGGTCTAAATCTCAGTCTCATGAGAATTTAGGAAGATTTATGTATTTACTTACTGTTTCTTTGACTCCAAAGCAGCAGGCTGTCCTGATCTAATAATGAAAATGGTATTCAATAGATCATAATGCCAGAAATGTCCATTATGATAATCCCAAGCAATCTTCTGCATAGGACAGCGCCATGGATTTCATCCAGGGATTACAATGCTTGACTGGAGCTAGAACTGAACCTCTAAGTGCTTTTTATCTCTGACATCAAACTCAGGGCTATAAAACAAAACCTAACACACACACACTCCCAACTTCGCAATTTACGAGTGCTCCACTAAATGCTTTTACTAGAAAAGAAACTAAAGTGCCAGTAAAGCAAGTTTTCCTGTTCCTTAAGCAGGAATAAATTCAGTTATTTCACTGCCAGATCTACTTCAGATTTAAATTAATGTAAAAGACAAGATCATTTGAAAGCACTGTGCAGAATGATGTGAATACCACTCATTTACAATTCCTACAGGGAGAAGAATAGAGAAGTTATTTCAAGCTTTTTTGCATCCATATAAAACCATTTGTGGCCTTCCAACTGCAAGAAAAGCCATTTAGAGGATTCACTGACTTGTGTCAGGTAAAACACTGGTGACAGACTGTCACAGGAAATCACAGGATGCCTTCATGTGCGCTTTTATTCAATTTCCAGACTTAAAAAATGCATTCAATTATTGACAGGATTGATCTGAAAGGCAGGAACAACAAAAGAGGCAACAGAAGCCAATCCTTCTGTGGCCACTGACTGCTTGGCTTTCCAGTGTGTGGGAGTGTTATCATAACTGACCATTTGGTGGCCTGAATATTTATAATTTCCCTGAACACTCACCCTGCTTCCCATTCAACACCAGCATGCATTCACTCACTGCAGTTTTTCCAAGGAAATTTCTCTTAAGAAGTAGATTAATGGGAAAAAAAAAAAAAAAAAGGCTGAGTGAGGGTCCAATTCTTCACTTTACACATAGAACCTGTGTGGCAAAAGCACTGAACAGAGAAGAGCTGAAATGTACATTTCTGTTCCCAGAATCATAATATTTTACTCCAGGTTCTCTAAATAAGGAACAAGGGAGGGGAAACAAGTCCTGTTCCCGGAGCTGGTGGCAGACAAACATTCTCATGATAAACGAAGAATGACAAGTGTTTCGGCAGACACGGCATCCTCATACCTCTCTATTCACCCAAGCGCTTTTAGTTAGAAGTGTAGATGTCTGTGTTTGACCTTGAAGCTTAGTGCTACGCCTTGAACTGGAGCCAACAGAACATTCAAAAGGCTCTTCACATTTATTTCACTAATGTTTAGTAATGCTGACCCAATGGGGACAACTCCCTGCAGTCACCTGCTCGTGATGTGAATCACAGAATTGCTTGGGTCTAGAAAAACTGCAGGAAATCAATGCACCCAGGGAGGAGAAGGTGAGTCAGCCCATTTCTGACAATTTCAGAGTTTTTTTCCTTGGAATTAAAACAGCTCCTTTATTTCTCTCGCTACGAGATTCCCTTTTGAAAAGACCAAGCCCCTTGGTTTTATAGAGTTAAATCACAAACGCGTTAAGCGTGGAATAGTCGACCGTAACAGAGGCCAGCGAAAGTCATGAAACCGTGGGTGGTACACAAAATACTTTACTAAACTGGATGTTTCCCTGAATTTTCCATGGAAAAATGTGGTATTCCTCAGTGTGACAATGCAAAATAAACAGCGCAGCTCCTTAACACAACTGTCACGGCTTAAGCCTTCCAAACTGCTCCTCGCTCCAGTAAGAAGATGCCAACATTCCTTTATCTGCTTAAGTGTTCGGAAACTTCGCTTTCCAAACAAATGACAGCGGTAAGCACCTTAACACTGTGTTACTCTCCTCACTGAGGCACCATCCTACACTCACACACACGCTCTTGCTTATGGCAGGAAAGGATACCACAGGTTTCTGCTGAATTACAAAGAATTCAAAAGTATACAAGCTCAAAGTTTTTGGTCAAAAAGTAAATTTTACTACCGCAAAAGAAAACAACAAAAATTTTAATGTTGTTTTCCCTCTCCAGGCTGTACGTGGCAACAGCATCTTTAAGATGAAACTACAAGATACTCGCTGTAAGATAAATTTTGCATAAAAGAAATATAGTAGGACTTTCTGGACAGCAGCTTGTAAAGCACATTTCATCTTAAGAGTTACAGAGAACATATCTGCACGCCAGTTAGAGCGAAAATGCTCAAAACAGCAGCTGGTGGAAAGTCAGATGTTTGTCAGGACAAGAGGGCTTGGTTTCCCACAACCTTTTATAACCTGGTACATCTTAGGAACAGAGCAAGATTCTTCCTGCCTGGCAAGACCGTCATGCCTGCTTTACGCACACACAAACCACGACCACGACGCAATCCAGATGCAAAGAAAACCCAGAAAAACCCCAAGTCCACAGAGAGACTTGACTGCAAAGCTTGCTGGTACGAAGTCAACAGACTGTAAAAGCTGGATCTTACCATTAGCGTTTTTCCCACAGATGAGGTGCTCGTAAGGTTGCAACACTCCCCAAAGTTCCGCATCGTTGTTGATAACCATCTCCAGGATTTCAGCCGAGATCTCCCCGCCACCATCGGGGCTCTGACTCGCCAAAACCCTAGCCTTAATCTCTTCCACTAGGTTCTCCATGCAAGCGGTTAAGGAGATGGCCGCGTACTCGTGGATCCTCACCGAGATCCTCGTGTCCACCATCCACCTGAAGAACCTGCCCACCGAGAAGGTGAGGCCGCAGCGGGCGGATTTGCCTTTCCGCAGCCCATCGCCGGCGCTCATGCTGTACAGGGAGAGCGCCTTGACAGTGGCCAGGACGCAGCTCTCGGCCAGGGCCCAGCTCTGGATGAGTTTGACGGCGCTTTGCACCTCGAAGCGGGTGCACTTGGAGTGCATCACGCTGAGGCGCTGAGCCTCCCTGGACACCCTGATCAGGGCGCGCCGCAGCAGCTGCGAGAGCCGCCTGACAGCCTCCTGCGAAAAGCTCCTGCCCTGGCCGTCTCCCTTCCCTTTGCGCAGGATTCGGCCGATGTCTTCATCAGTCCAAGGGTATTCCTCGAGATCCGGCAACTTAGGGCACTTGGAGAAGATATCTGCGACCTCGGGGTCTTCCGGCAGCACGGTGTTCACGGTGTCCCAGCTGTTATTCCTACTGTTCATGGAGCCCGAGTAGTACCACCAGTTGCCTCTGTGCTGAGAAGAGGTGAAGGCTTGCGAGTTGGACTTGGAAGAAGAGAGACTAAGGGACCTGCAGGAATCCCCTGCCCCATAACCAGAGTCCAAAGTTAAATCCTCCAGGGTCTTCAGAGTCGAGCTGTATATCCCAGCCATAGGAAAGACGGGTTAAGCCAAGCGGCAGGACAAGCGCGAAAGGTGAGGCTGGGGCAGATCCCTAGCGAGCCCCGAGCGGCGCGGCAGGATTGGCAGCGCAGCGGGCAGGAGCCCCTCCCCAGGGCCCGGCTACCTCCATCCCGGCGGGAGGCTGCGCTCAGCCATGTCCCGCTCGGGCCGGGCGGAGGACGCGGAGGCTGCGGCGGGGCCGGACGGGACGGGAGCTCGGCGGCGGCTCCGGCGCAACTTCCCCGCCGCGGC
>VWYP01003913.1:138886-182123 GCA_013400435.1 Pycnonotus jocosus | reverse complement strand
CCCCAAAGGGAGCTCGGGCCGGAGCCGCGCGCAGGGCAGAGGAGCCCAGCGCGTCCCGCCGGGGTGCGCGGGCCGAGGGCGCCCCCGCGCGGCCACGGAGCTGCGAGTCTCGCTGTGTTTCGGGCTCGGGTCCCCAAATCGGTAGAATTTAACTTTAAAACCTCGCTTTGTGCTACTTCCTACAAGACGCAGCTCCCACCGAGATCTCAAAACCGCTGCTATTTACGGCCCCTCGATCCAGGCAAACACGATAAAGCAAGAAAGAATGCGTATCCTTGATAATGCTAGCACTGTGACGAAGTGTGTAAAAACCCTCCTGGTCAAAGGACGGCATTTTTGTCTGTTCATTCACGGGGATTCTGAATTTTGCTCTCTATTCCTGCCACATTCTTGCTGTTTGTAGGATATATGTGAAAGGGGATGAGTAGAAGCCTAAAGAGAGTAAGTTCAAAACTTCTCACAAAGGATATTTTCACATCAAAAAGTACTGTCAAGACAGATCTTACACAGCCCTTAACTACAGACTGAAATATATATATATACACACACATCTTTTCCACAGTAATGTTCCTTACAAGATACAGCTTCCAACTATTATCCACACCAATACCTGGATTTCCAGAGTTCAGTTCAAAATGACAAATTGTCTTTGCACCATCAGGACAAACTTTTCAGAAGGGCCTGTTGCAATAGGACAGGGGGGAATATTTTTTAAGTGACAGGGATTGGTTTAGATGATACAGGGAAGAGATTTCCTGCTTCAAAACTACAATACCTTACAGGAGATCCCTTTGTCTTTTTTGTACTGCCGTACATACATTACTTAGTGTCAATAAAAAGCTATAATAACTATTAGGCATGAATTAAATACTTGAAAAATCATTTATTTTACTTATGCACTTCTGCTCACAAGGTCAAGCAACTTCTGTTTGTATTAAAAGACAAAATACTTAACAAGGCATCCTAACTTCCACTAGGTGAACCCCAAAACTGATTTTTTTAAAACATAAGATCATCTTTTATTTTTCTTATATTGAAGTCCAACTATAATGCAGCTCTCAGCTTTTTCATAGCTTCTATCCATGAAATCATGAACACAAAGCAAAAGTTGTCTAATAAAACCAGACCTAATTCTCTCAAAGTAATTCCAATTTATTTGGAAATCCTAACACCTCAGCACCTCATTTGTGCTCCACTGTCAGCTTAGAAATGGATATTTTTACTGTACAAATGATGCCTTGCTCAGGTGTTATTTTACAGATCAAAGCTAACTCTGCTATTTTGGTGTACATTTTTAGGCTATATTTTTAAGAGCTGACAGTACAAAACTGACAGTAGACATGGTAAATAGGTCCCTAAATGTGTCAGACACGGCAGGACTGATTCAAATCACCCAGTTTTAAGTCTCGTGTGTTCAATCAATACACTTCTTTATAAAAAATTAACATCTTTTTTCTTACATCTGTATTTAATCCCCAGTCTTAGAGTGCCATGGGATACTGCAGGCCTTCTAAACAAGACTTTTGTTGGGTGCCCATGTGGTGCCTCCTTAAAACCAGGGTATTTATTTTATTCCCTGTTAGTTCCTCTAAGATCATGCACAGAAGACTTGTGCCTTCACAAGGATCACTGCAAGAATGGGAATGGGGCAAAGAAAGGCAACAGAGTTGGCCTCTCTCACCAAAAATCCTTCATGCTTTGTTTTGTGATGCCTCTTTGCAAAAGCTTTCTCTAAAATTCATCCTCCTAGGATTCATTTCAATCACAAAAGCAAAGCTAAATTGACACAGAGAATTGCTACACAGTTGGCAAATAGGAACAGTTGGCAAATTATTTTGGAAAAATGCAGCTGTGCAGGCACTCAAAACTTCAACACAGAACTTCTGTTCCTTCCCTTTATCACACTTCTCCCATACTCCCACACAGTTTGTTATTCCTGCCATTCCATGGAATTTAACAACACCAAAAATGATCTGGTTTAACAAGCAGTGTCTGCCTTCCCACTTCCCTCAGACAGTTTTCTTATTGTAGTATTTATTTATAGAAGAAAAAACTGCCAGATAAATCCTTTTCTCCTTCTGCTGCAAAGGTATCACCAGCCTTTTCCACAGGGTAAAAAAAACCTTAGAACAGAAGCACCCCCAAATGGAAAGGATTTTCCTTACAGAAGATTTAAACCTCAAACTCCAAGATGTTGAACCCAACAATGACAACAGGTCATACATCAAAACACCCATGAAAACAACTTAACATTCCTTGATTTATAAGGCACAATAAGTACTCGGCTTGTTTGTTTGTTTGCATATGTTTCAACTGGAGCCAACAGGAATCCCAAGTTATTTTCACACAATAAAAGTCAACTTTCCACAGACAGATTTTCTCATAATCATTTCTTTCTAAAATTAGTGTTAAAATAGAAAGCAACAGAAGACTTCCAGGAACGTAAACAAAACAGATAAAACATGTAACAGTGGAAGTTCCATAATAAACAAAAACATAAGACTCTGGAAACTCCATTTTCCTTCACGTAAAAGGTTCAGACATGAGTTTTTCTAGCTCTGATAAACTACAGGGTTTTGAAATTTTCATTTAAAGTACACCAGAATTAATTAGAAATAAAAAGCCTTTACATTCTCAGATACACAAAAAGCAACAGGATAAATAGCAAATCTGCTTAAAAAATAAACCCTTGTTTTAAGGAACTACAGCAGACAAAACAAATATAAAATCCCTATAAACTTAATCTGTACCAAAGACTCCAAATCAATACTCTTTAAAGTAACCAATATTGAGATTGACCTGTTCAAGCCACAAAGTCCAGTGAATTTCCAGGAAATAATATTCATATATTTGGTATTGAGCAGCATAAACATCTCTTACCTCCAGGTCCCACATAAGCTTATTTTACTCACTTGAAGCAAAGAAGACTCAAGAATTTCCAAGAGGAAAAGAAGAAAAAAAAATTAATAACAAAACTGGCCTTAACAAAACCCTCAAAGAAGCTGCTTGATTGGTGCAACCAACCCCTCAGAGCAGTACCAAAAAGAGAGGAGCCCTTTCCAAATCTTATTTAAAGCCGTTGTGGGAGGGAGTGTTAATGAGCCCAAAGACTCAACAGCTGGATGGGCTTCCATGGATGTGGCTGGAAATTTCCTTCTCAAGCTGCTATCTCTGTTTTGAACACGTGCTAATGGCATTTTCCTTGTGTAGCTACTTCATTAAATTGCATTTTATCTGCGAGATTCAGAACTATTTTTTGTTAACAAGCAAAGATAGCTGCTGTCTGATACCTGAAAATCAGTGTGAGCCCAGACAGCAGGAGATGTGGGGGGAGCAGAGATGAAGCATGACTAGAGAAGGTGAATCACACATCAAGTCTAAATTAAATGGAAAAAAAAAAAAAAAAGGTGTTAAGAGAATTAATTTTGCATATTTTCAAAGCACCAGTGATGGAGAGAAAATATTCATCTGATGTGTTTTCTACCATGCAGCAAAATCCCATCCACCCCTCAGCTTACTGTCTAAATGGAGTTGCTGAATATTTGGAGTGACCAAATACTCCCTGCTGACCTCACCACTGCCAGATTCCTGTGTCTTTCCAGCTGGAGAGAAACTTTATTCAATGTGTAATAACTCAAATTCTTCCCCCATTCATTTTGTGCAAAATGGCCTTTGCCAAGGTTACAATACTCACCTTTCAGAATGTCTTGATTGGTAATTTAGGTAAATTTACTTGATAGCACTAATTAAAATTTAAAAAGAGAACATAGAATTTCATGAATGTAGAATTGTAGGAATAATACTGTCCCTTGTGTAAGCTTTTCAGATGGTTAGAAGTCACTGAAATCACAGAGTGTGCTGAACAAATCTTCAGGCTGTTAATAATAAATGGACGTCTCACCTTCTCCCTGTCTTGGTTTTTATCTGTGCTTTAGCATAGCCTAAAACTACATTTTGCTATTAACAATTCTCATCAAGAGAAACACTCCTGCTTAACAAATCTTGCCACATTTTTTTCCTACTCTACTATTTAGTCTAATAAAAGACATTTCTTGTCCTTACATAACTTGCCTCGCTCGTATCCTTAGGCTGTCAATTAAAACATAATTTCTATTTAAATAAGATCAGGAACTTAAATTTGCTTAGCATAAGAAATCAGCCCAGATCAGCTTTACTGTTATTTATAATGACAGATAAGGCAGAGCTTCTCAAAATTAATACTGTCAAGAAAGAAGGGGTCATGTCTATCATGACTAATAGTGACTGTTAAGCAAGGCCATTTAAAAAACTTTAATTGCTGAAGATTTTATATTACAGCCTGCTTCTGACACACATTTTCAGATATGAAAAGCATAAGAAGTACTGAGAATCTATTAAGAATATCTTTTCTACATTCAAGAGCTGCCTTTTGTAGTAGATATAATTGCAGTTATAAGGAATTCAGAGTAAAATCTCCATGCACGAGTATATCAGATGCCCAAAATGAACAAATAAGTGGTTTTCTGCTGCTATACAGACAACTTCTTCAGAGATCTTTCAAGGCAAACTGGTCAGGTACAAACTGGTCAGCATCACCTTTATCCTTGGGAAAGGGGTGGAACAAATAAGCCTGGAAAGCATTAAGGACAAAAAGGTGATTCAGAATCAGAGTTTGGATTGGAAGGGTCCTTCCACTTACTTCCTTCCCCTGCTGCCGTGGGCAGGGGACACCTCCCACTAGACCAGGTTGCTCCAAGCCCCATCCAACCATGCCTTTGAAGCCTTCCAGGAATGGGGATTCCACAACATCTCTGGGCAACCTGTGCCTGTGTGTCAGCACCCTCACAGGGAAGAATAAATTCCCAACATTTGATGCAGGATACACTTGTCTTTCTGGATTGCAAGTGTGTGTTGCTGGGTCTTGTTGGCTTCTCATCAGCCAACACCCCCAAGTCTTTTCCAGGCTGCTCTCAATCCATTCTCCATCGATTTATGAAGGGGAAATGATGCCTGACTAAATCTGTCAGCCTTCCATGATGATATCAATGATATGATGGATGAGGGAAGGGCAGTTGATATTACCTTCACCACAGCAAGGATTTTGACACTCACTCCTGCAACATCCCCATTGACAAATTGATGAAATTTTGCCTGGATAATTGTCTCCTTTCAATCTAAGTGGAAAACAACTTTGGATAAAAAGACCTATTGGAAACCAAGTTGGATGTGAGCTGGGAATACATCCCTGTGGCAAAGAAAGCCAGCAGAGTCCAAGGAAAAGCACTGCCAGCAGGGGGAGGAGGTGATCCTCTCTGCTCAACTCTGATGAGACTCGGATGGACTCGGAGTCCAGCTCTGGGTTTTCCAGTACAAGAGAGGTGAGTTAAGCTGGAGTTAGCCCATCAAAGGGACCAAAGATGATTAAGGGACTGGAGTTTCTGTCATTGGAGAGGCTGAGAGGCTGGGACTGTTCATTCTGGAGCAGGTGAGACAGTATCTCTGTCTATAAATGAATGAATAATGAACCTGATGAATAAAATAAGGAAAAAGACAGCTGGACTCTTCTTAGTGGTGTCCAGGGAAAGAAAAAGAAGCAGGAGGCCCAAACTGAAATACAAAATATTCCATTTAAACTTTAAACCCCCCCACCTTTTACTGTGAGGGTGGTAAAATACTGGAACAGGTGAAACAGGTGAAAACCTGCAACAGGTTTCCCAGGGAAATTGTGGAATCTCCACAGTCAGAAATATTCAAAACCCAACTGGACACAATCCTGGACAAGCTGTTTTAGCTGACCCTGCTTTGTGGGCTGGATTAGGTGATCTTCAGATGCGCCTTCCAACCACCAGAAGGATTCCATGAATCCTGCTCTGTCCACTGCAGAGGATAGAGGAATCATTTTCAACACAACTTCCCCTTTCCAAAGTCTGCCTACATTTGCAATATAGCAAAATATTGCAATTTGCACTCTCCTCACAAACTTTAAGCACTGCTGCTGAATCCTCTGATCTTTAAACATTTCTGGTTCATTTCGTTTTCCATCTTTCTCAATTCAGCACACATTGTATAGGTTAAGGCGTCTTTAAATCCAACACTTTCTAAGAATGAAAGTAGTACTGAAGATGTTTTCTGTAGTTTTTAGATGCAAGAAAATGCCTCCCTCCCCAGCAGCTCTTCCACTTGTGATGCATTTATGCCATGGGTGTTTTTTTTAAAAAAAGTTTGAAGTAGGAAAAGTAAACTAATCTCAGAAACAACCAATGACATTTTACCCAATTTAAAATGTATTTCTTAACAAGCATTGAACATTTCTGTCCTAAAATTTGGAGTGTATGAAGACAAGAGGTGATATAAAAATGCTTTTTTAAATTTTAAGTGTACCAGACAACTGAGCAAGTGTTACAGTAGGCCTTATTTGGAAAGATTATGGAACTACATGAAAAGATAGGGATCTATGTTGGATTATTTTGCCCAATAAAATGATTGTGATGACAAAGGGTGGGGAAAACTGTCAGAATAAGAAAGATTAGACTAGAATGCATTAAATTCCTGGATAAAAACTTGGTACAGTGTCAATCACCATCAGAAATCTTATCAGTGAGAGTTGGTGGGGGGAATTATATTTTACCTGGAACGAGATCAAATGAAGGGAGTAAAAGAGTATTTACTTCATCACATGACAATATTCAAGATGAAGGGTGTACTGAAACTTACCAAGGCCTCTTTTCCCACTCCTCCTCTTCTCATTTCACTCTTACTGTTAATTACAATTTTACAGTGTCTGCATTTTCTTTCTAATGTAGGAATCAAACAACCAGAACATTCTGAGAGCCATCAGGCATTACCAAATAGCTGCAGACAATGACGTTGTTCTTCAGGATCTAACAGCTTCTAATTTACAACATCCAGCTATAAAGTTACAGCAGGAAAAACTTTGCCAGTCACCCAGATCACTCTGATCTAACACCAGGCCTGCCAAGTCTGTGTATGATAGCTGCCAGTGTAAAATAATTCTTTGGAAGCACTTGAAATAATCTCAGTTATCTGGGCTCCACTGCTATATCATGTCTGCGTGGAAACCTGTTGCAGTCCTGTGTGCCAAAATACACATTTGGAAGAACTTCATGTCAAAATTGCACTTATTACTACAGCCATTCACTGGCTGTAATATCAATCTGTCTCATGAGGCAGTTGATAGAGCAAATTACGTGTATCGATTCCTAGGGATGTGTGTCATGTTTCCTGAAACAATGTTCATATCCTCGGCTCTCCCCTATTAGCCAGAGACACAGTATTGACAAGAAAATTATCAAGACTCTATCACTGTGATTACAAAGCCAATGGAAATAACAGCCATAGAGAAAGAATTACAGCTAAATATTGTATTTTTCATAACCCTGAGCAGTCAGGAAGTTGCCAGGAAGCCAAATAAAGTATTACCCTCTAAGAGTGCTGTGAAGTGGATGCCCCAAAGCTTATCAGGACATGCTGAGACGAGTGGTTTTTACAACGGCAAACACTGCTGAAAAGAATTGAAATTATTGAGAATATTCAAGGTCAAACCCCACCTCTGCCTTGCCTGGGATCATTCAGAACCATCGGACAACAGCTGCAGTGTTTGTTGGGCTGCTGAAATACATCGAGTGTAGCAACAGCTTCCTAGCTACTACTTCATCATAATCTACACGGCTGTGCCTAAATTCTGCCTCCCCCGGTCGTGCTTAAACCTTTATTTTCCCAAGGAATCCCGGGTAGGATTAGCAGCTCTGCCGTGTCACGTAACCCGCTGCCTCCCTCTTGAGGCCGCACCAGCGCCGCATTTAAACTGCTCCAGGTTGTCCGTCAAACGTGTGGGAGCTCCAAAAGGAGCAAAATACGAGATGCTGCGGGGAAAGATGAAGGCACAGCCGTGTGGACAAGGGCTGTCTGTCACTCCTCGAGGGATGGGGATGTGTGTGAGGCGCTGCCTGCGTGGCACAGGTGATCTGTCACCACGATGTGACACTGTCACAAGGTCCGTGCCTCACAGAGGGATCGGCATGTGCGGCACCTGGCACACGAGGAGTGCAGGACGGCCAGGGTGACATCCCGACCGCGTGGCAGCAAAGCTGCCGACTTTCTGTTTATAAAACTCAAAATAGAAATCTGCATTCTTTCCTCATCCTTAGCCTAAAGCCTCTGGAAGGGGAAGCATCCCTTTCTCTGCACTGGCAAGACAGACTCAGCACCGTTGCAGAGATTTTTCCACAGAGGAAGAGCGGTGTGGTAGTGAAACTTCGCCACTGTTGGGGGTTTTTTTTCCTACCCTGCCCCAGCTGAGGAGCAGATCAAAAACACTGTGAGGCTTCAGGTGCCTCACTTTGAATTGGTATATATAATATAAAGTTCAAACATGTTTGTGGGGAAAAAAAACCCAAACCTACAATGAATCAGTATTTCCAGCAACAAAATAATTCCTTAAAAAAGCCGAAGGTAAGAATAAGGGGGAAACGCACAACAAAATATCTTTAATTGCAGAATTCTCTTTTTTCCAAGAACTTACCTTTTTACTTTATGACCCTTAATCTTCTCATCTCTGATTTCTCTAGTAAACTTAGGAGTTTTTTCATCCTTTCCACTAAACACCAGATAACTCTACCTACCTGCAAAGAAACCTACATTAGAATGCTATAAATGTTTCAGTTTGAAGTGTATTTCATATTGTTTAAATACCTCAGAACTAATAGCATATAATTCGAATTTAGTAAATAAATGAGTGGTTGCTCAAAATTAGGCTGAATGTTTAAGTTATATCTAAAATTTATATGTCCTGTGTGAAAAGCGTGATATAACTCACCCAGCATGACCATTAATATTGGCTTTTTTTAAAAGTAAAAACAAGCCAGAAACCCAAGCTTTGTACCACTAGTAGGCCACTAAAACAGGAAAGTTTGAGATAGAGGAAAAATCCTTGTTTCTCTCTCAAAGAATCTGTAAAACAGTTTCAAAGAAATCTTTTTATTCTGTATACTACTGTAATACTATTCTAGTACTCACTACTACATTATATTACCCTTATTAAAAATTTTAGAAAGCATTTTCAGTGAGAAGATTTAATCTTGGTATGTTGAGAGCAGGAATTTGTAGCTGGACATTTATTGCCAAGTGAGTGTAGTAATTAATGGAAACTTTCTAAGTGAATATGTTGGTCAGAATGCCCCTTCCATAATGCACTGGTCACACTTTTCCAACGTGTTCCTTCCCAATTTTTATGTGAATGAACCATCTTTTGCCATCTTACCCATTTTGTGAAGATGTAGAATGTGTATGCCACCATAATTTTGCTACAGCAGAAGGGCAAGTGTATTTCCAACCTCAAGAAGTAAAATCCTGGGGATTTTTTTTTTTTTTCCCCAGGAAACAAACTAAGGTTTCAAACCTAATTGTCAACTCAGTACAGGCACACGTTGTTAATTAGGCTCAGGAACCACCTTGTCAATGTGCAGCCTGAATAAACATAAAACCATCCACCTCCTCAGACCCCTAATTCCAGTTATGACACAGGGCTGCTTGTTATCACATAACCCAGGAATATTCTTCCAACAAGGAGATGGCTGACACAGACCAATTTGTTATTGCCACTCAGGATGAAACACATGCTGGAAGCAATGGGGAGATGATGACCAACTCCCTTTTTTGCCTCTTGCCTGTGTCATTGGGAAAGAATTCCCGGAACACATCACCTGTGATGGAAGAGTCACAGTGCTCTGTAGTGTTCATTGCACAGCCAGAAACCGATCCCCCAAAAATATAGGAACAGTCTGGACTATTCAGTAAAAGTGGGACTGGTGCCAGGAGCCATCAGCACTCAATAAAATGATGAGTCAGAATGTATCAGGATTGGACAAAAAGATTAAATCAAATGAAGAATGAAGGGTGGATATTGTAGGATCATAGCAAAACCTCCCTGTTCAAAAATATCAAAATAGAGGAGGATAGACCAGATCTCCCTCCAGTCCACAGGGTAATACTTAAAAATAATTCTCAAGTACAGTGGGATAGGAAATGTTGGTTGCAATCCCTGGAGTGGTGAGGAGGAAAAGGAGGAAAGATCATTGTGGAAGAAGAGAGTGAAAAGCCTCAGGAATCTGCCATGCAGGCAGAAAACCAAGATAACTCAACCTTCCATATCTTGAAAACTATTTTCAGTTTCAGGAATATGTATGGATAAAAACACCAAACTGAAGAGGGACTAGCACATTGTGAAAATAAGTAAAGGACCCCTCCACCATACTAACAGCAAAAGAAAAGGAAAATAAAGAATGATAGTCTCAAATAAGATGATAACTAGAGGACAACTGAAAAAGAGTTGTTTTCACCCCAGGGGAATCAAAAGTAGTTGTGGTCAAAACTAGGCCAAATTTCCATGCATAATATGATGTAGTGCTCTTTCTTGTAGCTGTAAAAATTTATCAGATATTTTTAGACCAAAAGTATTGAAAAAAACAAAGTGAAAAAATGTGTATTCCTCTTAAAATTGTTTGGAAGTCCATGTTACAGATGAAGAGCCAATTGTGCTGTTCATCCACTGCCTTCAATCCAAGGAAAATAGGAAATGCAACCAAAGCTGGGTAGGAATGCTGACAGATCCCTGCAGACCTGTGCAGGAGGGTTTAGTGTGTTTATGAGTTTGGTGGTTTGGAAGTTATGATCTGTATTTCATTTTTATCCCTACATCATAAGTTTCTTGGCATGTAAAGGGCTTGTAAACCTCTTGTAAATATCTTGGAAATGTCCAGCCAGGGTGCAGGTAGCAATTAGAAGCTGGAAAGAAACATGTCAATTAACCTGGTAACTTAGCATAACCTCCAGGGAAAAAAGAAACCCAAAACACACTAATAATTTGTTACAGTTTCCATGATAGGTCAAAATAATTATTTTAGCAACTTTTGTAAAGAAGATGAACATTTTAGAAACACAGCTCTTCAAACACATAAAAAGCTGGCAGTCTTTAGGATGTGTAAAAATGGACAAAATGTCTAACTAAAGACACTGTAATTAGGTATTATTTTGCTCTCTTTTTTTGTATATTTTGAGCTTCCATAATTCCAACTTACCTATCTGAGGCAATCAATTTTCTGTGAACAGAAAAATGAGGTCAAGAAGAGAATTTGGGCTTAAAGAGCAGGAAAAAAAAATCCCCTGTTTGTTTTCCATGCACCTACCTGTGGTCAAAACAGCCAAGGGCTTGTCCAGGACTCTAATTCAGAGGCAGATCCCTGGCAGTTGTGCAAATGTTAATCAAAACAGTGGCCATCTTTGCAACTCATAATGATCTAGAACTAATTGCTTTTAGGCAATGACTGGAACAGGAAATCAAATGCTGAGAGCTGGGGCAAAGGGCACCAGCAAACTGCTGACCAGATGGCAGGCACTGGGCTGGATCAATTAGTCCAGGCTGGAAGAGTTATTTTATATTTATCTAATATTTTTTGTAGCCTTTCATGTTGTCAGAATGAAGATGTTTAAGCAGGTGGTTTACTTTTTGCCACTCTTCCATCCTTAAATGTCTCCTATTATGATGGAAAACAGACTGAGGATGGCAGCTACTTCAAGTGAGAAAAGAAGGCTCTAAAATATTCACATTAAAATAAAAACAGATTTTCAAAGGTACTGAAACTCCTATCAATTCCAGCAATACTAATTAGTGTGCTGGTGCCCTAGGATTAATTATTCTCTGGGCTCTATTTGCCAGTATCTCAAGGGACAAACCTCAATGGTTATTATTCCTCCTAAACACAGCACCTCCAGAGATAGCTCCATCCATCTTCTAGAATAAAGCAGATTCTTAAAACTGCTTTTATTTCACAATTCATTGAAATTATCCTTTAAAAATCAGTTATGTTTAGCATCTATTAACCATCTGGAGACACTGAAAATGAATTAATTTAAATATATGAAAGTGTGTGTATGTATTTTAAGGATAAAAAAAAAGTTAAAGAGAAAACATTTTCAACTATATTTGGATTCTAAACACCTAGAAAATGCTGTTTTAATGGGATCCCACAGCCTGTCTCTACACTGGGAATTTGCAGCAATTCCATGGGAAGCTGACCCATCCAGTCAGCAGAGTGGATTACCATCCTTGTGGAGTGCCTGCTGATGCTCTGGCACACAAGTGCCACGTGTGCCTGCCACCATTGGCACCCGGTAAGAGCCTTTGATGTCCCTCTGCTTGCAGGGCATCCCATTTTCCCAGCTCACTGAAACAGAAAGGGATCAATCCAGCATTTCTCAGGACACCTAAATACCACTGGCTGCCTGACTCAAACCTCTCACCTGTGCCTTGGTGAGCAGATCAAGCCTGGAGAATTTCTACCTCCAGTTGGTTTCAAAGACATTTCCTTTCTCAGTACCTCACAAATCCACTTGTTTGCCTTTCCTTGTTTCTCAGTGTCCATATTTGCTGTGGTTACCACAAATCCATCTGGTTTGTTGCCATTCCATTGGCTGCTGTGTTTGTTGTTGTTGGTTTTTCCCCATAAGCTCCCTCTGGTGATATTTTATTTTCCAGTCAGCGCCATGATCCCCTATTCACAAGGAAATTAAGAAATCTCCAGTGTAAAGAACAAAATTTAACATTGTTTAGTACCAAACTAACTGAAATTTGAGGTATGAACCATGCTGAAATCCATCATCACGTAATAAATTATATCAATAATCTCTATGTATCAGCCTAGAGCCCTGCTGATGCATTCAGCTACACACATACATCCAAAATTTTCAAAGGCATGCATCTGATTTCTCCTGGCAATGAAATAATAGTCTGATTTTCCAGTCCTGCTGGGCAGACAACATTTTAATTTTCTGCAAATTCAAGCTCTGTTCATTTAGGATCCCCTTCTTTCTATGGAATTGGAACACATGAAATGACACCTATTGTATGAAGGTATCTCTTGGATCAGACATCTATATTTATACATGCAAACATCCAGCATGCTAATTAAGCACTTGACTAATTTAAAGAACATGTGACCAAGTCATACTGAGGGTTGACCCATTTAAAAGCTTAAGAGCTTCTGATTGTAACAACAGAGCAAAATATGGCTGTGTTTAGCTTTAAATGTTTTCTTCTGCAGAATGAAGGTTTAATGGGCAAAAACAAGTTCCAAAATTGAGGTTTTAGGAACTGTCACTGGGTAGATGCTTCAGACAATGCTGCAAATAACACAGAGAACAAATGGAGAAAAACATTCATGTGGGCACTCTAACTTAAAAGGAAATAAAATCTGCATTAACAAAAGAAAATTGTGTGTCTGTGATGTGAAATGATGTAGTTTAAATGATGTCATTTTGAGGAGTAAAAACACAGAACTGAGGTATCCAGGATGGTAAAGATGTTTGAATACCTCACTACATGAAAAGTGCTGCATTTCTTATCCTGTTTTTGTTCCTTCACTGACCTCAAGGAGTAGATTGCAGCTGTCCTTCCAGCTCTAAATATGAAACACTTCTTCATAACGATGATCACGAGTAGTTTAAGGAAAGCAACACATTATTAGAAACAATTAATATAGATTCATTAAATTCTATTTTTTATTAAAAAGGACTAAGTCTAGGACCACTGGCATTTACTAACCCCATACAAACCTCAAAGATTGAAGACAACTGCTCCAAAATCACTGAAGTCATTCTCATCTACAAAGAATGAGAGAAGCAAAGAAAAACAGGTGTGAAACATATTAATTACTAATATTCTAACACACTTTTCTATATTTGAGCCTAATATTTTTTTTTTCTAAGAATTTAAATCATAACCTTGCCCTAATAACTACAGCAGAGGGTGAAAAGTGACAAACAGAAAGTTTCCTATTTGCCTTTCCCTGATTCTCTTTGAGGTGATTTTTTCCCATTTTCTGTGCATCTCAGTATCTCACTCTGTCCAACCACAGTCCAATGTGCCATTTCCCATAAAAGACAGATTTTACTTCCTGCCTCCTTACCTTGTTGACCCCTCAATGATCCCTTAAAGCCCACCTCTTCTGAAGATGTATTTCAGTGTTTTCCATGTTCTCCTCTAGATCTGATGACTGAAAACACAAAATTCAAAAGGTCATGTACAAGTTACTGAGTGATAAACTTAATATCAAAGCTGCAAAAAATGTTCAGACCTGTCTTAGAGACACAGACATCCTCAGTTTACCATTGCCTCTCTCCCGCTCCATCCCTTCTGCTCACCACAGACTGTGGTGACCTTTCACAGCATGAACTCCATGGCTCTGTAATTGCCAGCTGGAGATACAAAATTGCCCTGGGTGTGTGTTGGGAATCAGCGCAGACAGAATGCTCTGCTTATTGCATTAAAGCTGACATTAATCTGTTGGTTTTATTCATAAATCTCTGCTCTTTTCTGAAATAGAATAGCAACCTAGTTCTGTCTGTATTTGCCAGACCTACCCCTCAATCCTAAGTCATGTTATTATTATTTGTTGCTCTTTCCATGTTTTTTTCTGTGTCCTGATGTTTACACCAGGCATGACAGCAGAAGGATGAGGGGGAAAGGTTACCAAGGCACTGCAAATATATAAATATTGGATATTTGTAAAGGCCAATTTGAATTTCAGGTCTTGAGAAGAGATTCATTGTATTATTTCACAACTGGTCCATGTGCAGTAGCAGAATTTATTTTGTGACTGAAAAATATACTCAGTAATATCAATTATATTTTTATTATGTGAGCCTGAACCAGAGTTTTTACGTTTTTCTGACCTCATTCCTCATGTCTCAGGGTAGAAAATGTATCCAAGCCTCATCTCTAGATGCATAATTTGGATCCCCAGGCAGATACATGTTTGAACATCTTTAGCAGCAGGGTCAATCAGCCTCCCAGTCCTGTGACAAGGGTTCTCATCAACAATCACTTTAATTAAAAAGTGAGCACTCTCTTGTGCTTCTCTTTTCTGACCTCTTATTTTAAAAGTCATCTTGTCCCACATGCTCTGTGCTGGAGTTAAATGCTCTGGCTCTGCAGGAGAGGCACTCAGGGTGTTCAGATGTTGTGGGGAGCTTGGGAACATTTGTATCTCTGAATTAATCACAGAGGAAGGGAGGAAGGACCAAGGCAGCCAGAAAGGGCTGACAGATGTAGGATGAAAGCTTGGGGTGCCTGTGGAACTTAATTAGCAAAGCAAGAGGCACTATTGACCTGCTACTCAGCTCCTTTCTAGATCCTTCCCTTGGGTCTAAATCACTGAGCTGTGTGTAAACTTTGTTCACAGCACAGTCTGTGCGTGACACTGACCTTGCAGTTTGTGTTTAAACTCCCTTTAAATACCACAAAACACGAATGCTAAGCACTCTGTCTTTTAATCTCCCCGAATCGTAATTAAGGGCGAAGTGTGGTTTGGATCACGCCTCAGAAAGTCATGTGGCAGCAGGGAACCAGTCTCCCCAGGTAAATAAAGATGATTAATTTGGAATTGTTTGAAGTCTGTTTACTTAATGCAGATACATAACGGGAGGCAAATAAGGCACCACAGGAAACAAACAGCAAGATAGGAAAGGGGGGAAAAAGGAAATAAATGGAGACACCCACAGCCGTACACCTGTGGAATTCAAACCAAAAAAGCATTCACTGCTTTTTTTTCTGAAAAGACATAAAATTAGGGCAAGATGAAGGACAAAAGTATTTGTGCCTCTGAGCTATGCGTGTGACCATTCTTGTGAAATGCAGTTACTTGGGTTTAGTTAAGCTGAAATGCAAACATATTTGCAATAGGTGCCACTGGTGTTGCCACCAGCTCTCCCCTGGGCTTTGGTTTGGGGTTTGCATATTTTCTTAGCCAATATTTAATCTCTTCTTGTTGGTTTGTTTGTTTGGGTTTTATGCAGGCATACATGTAGGCATGTGCACATATATCCATAGTATACAACAAGAAGGGTTCATAGGGAAGTAAAGAGAAGTTTTTGCAAGTTACTCTTACTTTGAAACAGGTTTGTGACTAGCGAGTTCATCTAAACACGTTGGCCTGCTTAGAATTTAAAGTGTTAAACTTTAAAGGAAAAGCAAATATTAACTGTTCACGAAAATGTTCACATGTACCCCAGCTTGCTGGTTAAGCAAACTGAAGTAGCAATTATTGATTTTAAATAAACATTATATGGGCAATCCTAATGTTAAATCTAGGCGTGGTAGGTGTCGTCTGCTGATGTATATTTTATATAAAAATATGAGAAATGTAAGTGATCTTCCTTGCCCTTCTTTATGATGTTGGTTGTCATCTTGAAGCAGAAAAGATTATGAGGCTTCAAGACATGAAAGAAATGTCCCAATAAAGGGTGAAGCAGAAAAAAAAGGAGTTTGCTGCTCTTAATTCTGAAGAAAAGGAATAGAGGTAATGATATTCCCTGTATAGTACAGACCTGAATTTGGGAGCTTTAACCCCCTAATCCATAATAACACACACTAGATAAAGCAATTGTCTTCTTGAAATAATGAGTTAGACCGTTCTTTGTATCTATTAAGAGAAAGAATGTAGATATAATCCTGCAGATAAGGAGTTTAAGATGGATTATTTGTGTTGTTCAAAGCTTTTACCTCAGAAATAGGAAAAACAATCAGCTTTTTGCCACTTTTATCACCCTTAGTACATGCATTAGGCACCAAGCCAGGGACCTTCAGTATCATCAAAACTACTGTTGTATTTATTCATAATTTGTAAGCACAACCACATCATTCAGAAGTGATTGGTTTTTTAAGGCGAAAAATTCCAGCCACCAAAGAAATTCTCTTTCCTATTGAGTGCATATGACCAAACTTAGTGAACCACTTGTACCCCATTTCAGGAACCAATACAAGAATAAGCCCATACACTTATACACTAATGTAATTTATGTAGTTATATACTGGTCGCAGTATAATATAATTGATTTTGCAATTTACAATTTTTTCCTCCGCTGAAACAAACCCTGCCTCAGAAACTCCGTGCAGTTTTTCACAGTGCCCAACGTATAACTTCTTCTGTCGACTAAGTAACAACGCCGCCACCATGAGCAACTTTAGACAGCTCTGGCATCTCAACAATAGGATTAAAGCCGAAAAATCCCTATCGTGGCTGCATATTGATGAATTTCCTTGGAATTTCAAAGGAACGCGACAGCGAGGCCGCTCTGTCCCCACAGCATGAGGAGTGGGCGGGACCTCCGCGCGTATGATTGACGTGCCTATGCACCAATCAGAACTCGCTGTGGCGGCTGGCCGTGAGTCTATTGGCCGAGGGTGTAGCGGGGGGCGGGCGCAGGCCGGAGCGGGGTTGTACTGGCGGTGCCTCCCGCTACCCGCGGGTGCTGCGGGCGGGACGCGCTGGTGGCCGAGAGTCCCCGCGGGGTGACAGCGTGACCGGGCCACCGCCTCACCTCCCCGCCGCCGCCACCTCGCCGGGAGCGAACACAGCCCCGCCGCGCCGCCCTTGCTGCCTCGGGGGTCGCCGGAGACTGCAAAATGGCCGACGGGCGGGACGACGCCGCGGACCAGCTGAAGCAGTGGANCCTCGCATGCCCTGGGGAGCGGGGAGCCCCGCGGGGTTCCGCGGCGTGCGGTGCTCCGAGCGTCCCCGGGGCAGCGGCGGAGAGCGAGGCGCCCTCGCCCCGTCCCGGCCTCGCCCCCGCGGCTGGGAGGTGTTCCCGGGAGCAGCGAGGCACGGAGGGCTGGAGGCTGCCAGCTGGAGCCGGAGCGACCGGGGCAGTCAGCGCTGTCGGGCCCCGGCCGCGCCTTCCAGGCAGCGCTGGGGCTGCGCTGCGCTCAAGCTGCGGGCAGGGATAGTGGTGTTATTTTCCGCCTTAAAAATCAGGGATTTGCTTTTCGGTTTGCTGCCACGGCGGAAGAGCCCAGTGGAAATGTGGCTGGGGAATAATAGAAAGGATAAAGCACGTTCAGCAGTGTGTGCTTGGTCGGGAGTTGGACTCCGTGATCATTCTGGCTCCCTTCTAACTCAGCATATTCTTCGTGGATTTGCTGACCAGACCGAAGTGAATTTTTTAGGAAGAAATTCTTCCCTGAAAGTGGAGACACCCTGGCACAGGTTTCCCAGAGAAGCCATGGCTGCCCCATCCCTGGAATTGTCCAAAGCCAGGCTGGACAGGGCTTGGAGCAACCTGGGATAGTAGAAGATATCCCTGCCCATGGCAGGGAGGTGGAATTCGATGACCTTGAAGATCCCTGCAAACCAAAACCATTCTGTGATTCTATGGCGTGGACTGGGACAAGCGGTTGCCTGAAATCGTAAGGGCATGTAATCAACAGCGTGGCACTCTGAAGATGTAGAATAGACCCCAGATATTTAGCTTAACATGTCGATGTTGCAAGAGTTCACTTCCCTTCCTCATCAAATCACTGTAACAGTTTCCACGTGTAGTTTCTGACAGAAATAGGTATTTGCCACTAAATACACTTTGCTCTGGTTTTAAGTGGCAGTCTTGCAAGATGCAAGTGAGTGTCTCAATTCCCACTGGAGCTGTTGTCTTAATTTTATTTTCTCTCTTGGCACGGTGTGAAAACTACCTGGTGACTTGTGACTCCATCATATCCTAGCGTGTGTCATAATAGTTCCTTTTTTATCCATGAGTAATTATTTTTGTAGGGATGCCGGCTTTTCTGTGGCAAAGCAAAGCAGCATTTGAAAAGAGGCCAAGGTTAATTTGGAGATTGGGAGGCAACCCCAAGTCTGTGTTGCATAAGGAGTCATGAGACTTTAAGATAGAAAGTGGGGAGGACTTATTAGAATTTTAAAGTGAGTTGTATAAGGTGCAAAGTATCAGTAATGCCTGGAAGTGTGTACTTTGATGTGTGCTGTTTACCCCAGCAGTGACTAAAATTCTCCTGGCTTTGCTTCCCTTCTTTTTGTCATGGCAGGTTAGTGCTGTAATGAAATGCAGATTTAAAAGTTCTTACCTATCAAGGTTTGGGCTGTGTGCAGCTCCCAACCAGATGAAAACACAGGCACCAAACAAACTCAGGTCCAAAAGTAGTATGAGAAGTTCTTCTTTCAACTATGGTGTGGGGTTTTTTTCCTCTCTGGAACTTACTTTGCGGGCCCCACATAACATTATCCTGAAACTAAAGGGAAAATCTCCTTTCACTAAAGAAATGAATATTCTTTACTTCTAATGTGAGGAGTAGAAAGTCTGCCTACACAAAGAAGGCTGTACAGCCACAAAGCTGTTAATATCAACAAGTTGTGGTTTTAGCAACTACTTCTGGTGGCCTTAAATAAAGGCATTATAGAATAGCCTTGCCTGTAATATATAAGCAGTGGAAAAATATCCTGAGAACAATTTCTACTCTTGCATATTTCCCATGACAAGCTATAGGTAACCTTTTGATTTAAGCAGATGTTTCTTTGACTTGAAATACGAATTTAGCTTTATTTAACTTGACTGTAAGTTTCTGAGCATTATGTTTATGTTTGTAACCAGTTACATATTGTCTTTTAAGCAGATTTCAGTGTAGGTGAGGGTTCCAGGCGTCCCAAAGGAGTTGGATTTATGCTTGAAGCTTTATGCTAATGAAGTGGTGAAGGAAGAATAAAGAATGTGGATATTTTGGGATTTCAAGCCAGCTGGAGTAGCGTGTGTTGCACATTAGTAGGAACACAGTGGAAATGCGCTTATCCTGTCAAATGTCTTTTATGTGGTTATTCATGGACCTGAGTGAAACAAAGGTGCCTGGAACTCCCTATGTTCTCTGCCTCATCCTGAGCTCTGGGTGTGGATGTGAATAATTGTTCTTTCTTTGCCTTTGTGGGTTGCCTTTTGGGGGAAAAAAAAGGTCTTCTATCAGATGGGAATTTTGTCTGTTTGCAGTAATTCACTCCCTTAAAGCAGAACTTAGGGTAAGAATTGGAACCCCATGAGGTCGCTGTTAGAATAGTGAATGCTTTTCTCTCAAGAATTGCTTCTTCCTTCACCCCACCATCCCTTTTCATTTATAGAACTTTAAAAGGAGAAGAACTGCTCAGGAGGGGCTGAGGGAGTTTGTGCTGGTGTGGCTCAGGTGTGTGGATGCTTCAGGTAGGATGGAGTGGATGGAGAGCCCATATGGAATTACGACACTTTAGTGCAACATGTGCTGGATTTTTCGTTAGCTGGTTGTCATCTGTGACTCTGCTATGCAAATTTTGGTCTTTAGTTTTCCCTTTGTCCTTATTTGTTTTCCTGTTCTTCAAAGTCTTTTACAAGGCTCCTAACAATAAATGTACTCCAGGAAAAACTGACAACTGTGATCATCAGGTCTCTGGAGCTGATGTACCTTTCTCACTGCATTTTTCTACAGGACCCAGTAAAATAGGAACATTGCCTTAGAGGAGTGTATAACCCCACATGTGATCAGACAAAATCTTTTCTACTGGAATCTTTTTATGAGAAGTTAGGAATACACTCAGTTCTAGTGCAGGTGTTTCTTGAAGTTGTAGGACATATCCTGGCAGTAGAACTTCTTAAGGCTTGTGTTAATCTTAGTCTTTCCATGGTCCAGGTGTCTAAAATGATGATTCCTCAGGTGTTCCTACTTCTTTTCCTTAACTCTTCCAGACCAACACTCATCATGGAGGCTCCCTTTTAGTCTGGCCATAGCTCTTTCCTTATGTCTCTACCCCTGTACTGACATTACCTTCTTCTTCTTCTCCTCATTTCTCCCTTATTTTCCAGCAGCTGTTCCTGTTTTAGTTTTTTTTTCCCCATCCCATATTTTTCTTGAAGCAAGATCAGTAGTCTTGAGAAGAAACATTTGTGAACCATGGAAATCATTCCTGGATTTTACATGACTTCAACTCCCCTTCTTAAATTGTCCTAAAACTTAGCTCTGTGATTTAGGTAAACATCTGTATGTTCTGTAAGTCTCTCCAGAATGTGAAGTCATTTTGCCACTTCTTGTTGATACGTTCTGTGACAGGTCATGGTTGAACAGTCATGCACATTGTGTGGCTCAGATCCAGAGGGTTTTTAATTTCTGGTGTTGACAGTGACTCTCTCTTGCTTCCAGAAACCAGATGTCCTGACCACGGGTGCTGGGAACCCCACTGGGGATAAGCTGAACGTCCTGACAGTGGGGCCACGTGGGCCTCTTCTTGTCCAAGATGTTGTTTTCACTGATGAGATGGCTCACTTTGACAGAGAGAGGATTCCTGAGAGAGTTGTGCATGCAAAAGGGGCAGGTATGTTTAAAATCACATCTTTTCTCTGTGTAGAATTAAAGAGCTTTTGAGTTAATGTGTAGCTCGTGACACATAAATCACATTATTTGTGATTTAGTGTTACTAGCTATAATAAATCTATATAAACAACAGTGGTAAGGCCTGGTTTAAAAGAACTCAGTGCCAAAATTTGAAGCACTGAAAAATTATTTACAAAAAAGGGAGAAAATGTGGTTATAATCCTTCAATTTTTACTGTATCTGCTGTAGTCTCTGTTTCTTCTGTCTGTTCCTCCTCATCTCTATTTAATGTTGTATGCATGTTACTTAATAGAGAATTTGGCTTTGTCTTGTAGCTGCCAAAGCAAGCTACTCATCTAATATTTAAATTTAAAAAACCTAAACATTTAAAAAATTATTATTGATCTGAGTAGGGTAGAATTAGTACCTTGATTTTTGTCATACACTGCCCTAGAAGGAGCAAACATGGGGCTGTATTTAAAATGTATGTGGGAAAAGTTCTTCTGTGGGGGTGGGAAGGGTTCTGTTGCTTCACTCATCTTACAGGAGCACCAAAAATTCTGCAACTCATGGCAGGATTAAAGAAATACCTGCCAGGCTCCCAGGTAAATACACAGATCTTGGCAGAAGAGCATCTTCTGTGCTGCTGCTGGGAGCTGCTAACAGTCAGTTAGGGAGGAGAGAATGAGCAAATAGTTTGTGTTAAATCAGTTTTGTTTTGTGAAAGTAAATTGAGTGTTTGGAGCATTGTTTAAACTGGTGTATTTCCATGTTTCCCTTTGACTTCAAGTTGTATGTTAACAACAGACAAGCAGTGAGTGGAAGGTACTGATATTTTGAACTTGCTGTTCTTCAGGAGCCTTTGGCTATTTTGAAGTCACTCACGATATCACTCAGTATTGTAAGGCAAAAGTGTTTGAGTACATTGGGAAGAGGACTCCCATCGCCATCCGCTTCTCCACTGTTGGTAAGGCTCCAAATTCACTTTGTGTCTTTCACACGTGTGCCCTGAGAGCAGTGTGTGCATTGTGGGGCACTTCAGGGTGTTTGCAATGCCTTCTTCTGCCAGATCATGTTCTCTGAAATTCACTTCTATGGAAGACCTTAAGCAGCTTTTGCCTCTTTCTGTCAGAGCTCTCTGGAGACACTTTTCTGTCTGAAATGTGGGAGGGAGGGCAGCCCCAGCTGTTTTTGTCTGACAGAAATCTTTCTAGTTGGATCACAATCAACACTTGCAAGTTAAATACCTATAATCTCTTTTATGCTGCAGGAATGTTTTGGGGATGAATGATGTAAGCTAAATACCGGGCAAAGAAAAATAAACACTCTTCCATAAATAAACCATGATTACTTACAGATTGGAATGCACAAAGTAGCAAGATCTTAAATGCTATTAGTTGAAGCTAATTGGGATCAATAGCTTGTCTGATAGAGAAGTTATAATTCATGATATGGATGTATTTAAAAGAAGAGAAGTCCTAATGAAGATGCAGTTCTGGAAGTATTGGAGAAAATGAAGTAGTTCAGAAAGGCTCAGGGAGCTGCTGGCTTTGGCCTGTTGGCTGTTTCCAGTGTTAAATCCCTTAGGATTTAGGATGTCCTGAGTGTTGCACAGGGTAAGGACATGGAGTTGAGTTTGAAATATGGACTGCTGCTGGAGCAGGTTGTTGTATCCTTCCCTTCCCTTTGCCTGCCCTGTTTGGACACGTTTCCTCCCTGCTG
The DNA here is from genome assembly GCA_013400435.1 of Pycnonotus jocosus. Taxonomy (NCBI): domain Eukaryota; kingdom Metazoa; phylum Chordata; class Aves; order Passeriformes; family Pycnonotidae; genus Pycnonotus; species Pycnonotus jocosus. The sequence continues at coordinate 159,235 of VWYP01003913.1, read as the reverse complement.
TTCTGGAATACACAAGGTTTTTAATGAGAGAATGAGCGTCCTACTGATTTCATCACAATTCAGCATTTGCTGTTCTGAGCACTTCTGGAACACTTCTGCTTAGATGTTGTGCTAAGCACCTGTGCTCTGGTCTAAATTCCCATTGAAAACCCCATCCTGGGTAAAGCAGGGAGAATTAAAAGGATTACAGCTCGTCCATAGTTTTTTTATTAGGCACGCTGGTTAGATTGCTACCTTCCAGGTGAGAGCTTTCCCACTGGGATTTGGTGCACAGAAACAAGTGTGTGTTTAGATGATTCAGCCTTAAAATCTGATGATGTCTCTCTTAACGATAATGCAAATTCCACTTGTAATTGGTTCAAGTGGATATATTTGTTTTTTCCTTCTTCTAACTGTGGCTTGAACGTTTGGCTGGGTTCGCACTTTGAAAACTCACGGTGCCTGAAGTATTGTTGGAAATATTCCTAAAATTCCTTGGTCTAGAAAAGACTGCAATCAGCCCTGCCCTTTTAGGATTTTATGGCCTATTTTCAGGTTGTATTTATATGCATTTCCTCTCCTAACACTTCTGTGTGTTCATGTGTTTCCTCAAGCTGGAGAAGCTGGCTCAGCTGACACAGTCCGTGACCCCCGAGGCTTTGCCATGAAATTCTACACGGAGGATGGGAATTGGGATCTTGTGGGAAACAACACTCCCATCTTCTTTATTCGGGATCCCTTGTTGGTGAGTAAGCACAAAAGGTGAGGGTACTTTGCGAGAAAGCCCAAAAGTTCATTCACATCTTGTTCTGGCTTCTCTCAGAAACAAAAGCTCCTGCTTTGTCACACTTAAACTTGGTTGTCAGATTGTCTGAACATTTTTTACTTGGAAAGATGTTCTTAAACAAAAGTAAATAAAGAACTAAAACTTGATAACTTATGTGGTTTCATACTTTTCACTTGAACTTTTCATTTCAAAAGCTTCTTGCCAATTCTTTTTATTAAATCAGGGTTTTTTGGTCTTTTGGCATAAGCTTGACATCTGTTAGTAGAGGGGCTTTCCTTAAGTGCAGGAGTTCAGCACAGATACTTCGTAGCATCTCTGTATTCATAAATGAGTCAAGTAAACACAGACAAATCTGAACAGTTTTATCTCTCACCTTATCAACCACAAAATGAAAGCATTCTTTATCTCTGTTTATTCTAATTGTGAATGTTTGATGTTACCCTAATTTTACTGGTCTGTGGATTAATTTGTTTGCAGGAAGGGTGTGGCAGTAGAAGGGGTGGTTTTTTCCCCCCGTGATCTTACAGCTTTGTCTTTAATTTCTTTTTTTCCTTCTTTTTCCTCCTTCACTTCTGGACAAATTAGTTTCCATCCTTCATCCATAGTCAAAAGAGGAACCCTCAGACTCACCTGAAGGATCCAGACATGGTGTGGGACTTCTGGAGCCTTCGGCCTGAGTCTTTGCATCAAGTAAGCTTCTCCCGTGACTTCATTTTGTATGATTAAGAAAATCATGTTATGACAGCAGCGTGACAGCAGTCATGTTATGACTCTCTATTTTCCATGTTTGATTTAGAAGTCTACATAGTCTTATTTATATTTTATTTAAATATGGTTTTAAATTATCCATGCTTACCTGTGCTTGGAGGGGGAGTCGGTTTTATTTCATTCACACCTCAAGTAGAAATTCCTCAAGGAATTCCTAACAACATTTGACACAGCTGCCAGTGATGCAGATTAACACAATAAACAAACTTAGTCTGAAGTGAACACTTTCTCCTCAATATGCTGAGCCCATTCATAGTGTTTGATCCTTCTTTTCAGGTGTCTTTCCTGTTCAGTGATCGTGGCATTCCCGATGGCTATCGCCATATGAATGGATATGGATCACACACCTTCAAACTGGTTAATGCTAATGGAAGAGCAGTTTACTGCAAATTCCATGCCAAGGTATTGATTTTTTCTTTTTTAGTTGAAACTATACATCATATTGGATAAAACCCCTAAAAATGTGTGACTTTTCAAGTTTAATTCAGGCTCAAAGGTGTGTGGAGTCCTTGTTTAATAACAGTTTCATACCTTTGACCAATAGGAGAGGCATCTTTCTTCTTGCTAATACAATAATCATGTACTAGACTGCAAGAAACTCTTCTTTGGGCATCTGTCTCTTGTTAATGGAGCACTATCAGTGAACTGATTTTTATCTGGAAGGCAGCTGTTGAATGTACTATAAATCTAAAGTTATTGGAAGTCAGAACTTGGACAATCTCATGCTTATATTAGAAATCTTGTTAAGAATCCATTCTGGTGAATGATCTCTGTAGTACTTTTGGCATGTTGTAACTGATGCTTTTGCTGCTTTTAGACTGACCAGGGCATCAAAAACCTTTCTGTGGAAGAAGCAGGAAGATTGGCTTCTACTGATCCTGATTATGCCATACGGGACCTTTACAATGCCATTGCCGGGGGGAACTATCCTTCATGGTCCTTCTACATTCAGGTTATGACCTTTGAAGAAGCAGAGAAGTTCCCATTTAATCCTTTTGATTTGACTAAGGTATGTCTGATACTGCTGGGAATATTCAGTTTCAGGTAGTTTTTAAGTGTATTCTTTATTGTAGAGCCATGATTTTAGAGCCAGAAATTCTGGAGATGAAGCTGTAGTTGTGTTATATCTGATGTTGCTCTTCCTCAGGGGTGTGTGGATAGGGCTTGATTCCAGGCCTGTAGAGCCCATGGCACTTCAAGAGTGTGATCTCAGATCAGAGTCACACCCTGAGCCTTGCTGGTCTCATTTTGTCCCTCTTCCAATAGCTGCTCCTAGGAGTGCCTCGTTGAAAGATGCCCACATAAACTTGGATTGGTCAACTATTTTTTACCTCTGACACTGCTCTCCCCAGGTGGCTAAAGACCTTTGAACTTAAAAGTGCAGCTCACATGGCAAAGAAAACGCCAGCTAAGCCAGTTAAGCATTTTGAAGGAGCTGAAAACATTTGTGCCACCAGTTCCACCCACGCCCTGCTTCCCTAGGCAGCTTTTCAAGGGCCTGAGGGTATTTTGTCTCAGGTGCTGAGATTATGGTGGGATGATGAAATAAGTTGCATTAGTACTCTGTGTTAATTGCAAAAGGCTTCTTAAAATAAGACATTCCTCCGTGTTTGTTAGGAGAAAAGAAACTCAGTAGTGTATTTTCTTAATCTAGACTTAAGTGAATTCTGCCTGGCAATTAAGCTGCATAATACTGTAATAATGTTGATTTTACTGGATGTGTGTTGTGTCTTATAGGTTTGGCCTCATAGTGACTACCCTCTCATCCCTGTGGGAAAGCTGGTCTTGAACAGGAATCCTGTCAACTACTTTGCAGAGGTGGAACAGATGGCTTATGACCCCAGCAACATGCCCCCTGGAATTGAGCCCAGCCCTGACAAAATGCTGCAGGTAAACAGGAGGCTTGCCCTCAGGAGCATTGGTTACTTTGCTGCTTATGAAAGCTTTGAGTTGACATGCCCCAGTCTTTTGCAAGTGGTGGTTGGTTAATGGTGGCTTGTGATCAATGTTTTAGGGTCGCCTCTTCTCGTATCCTGACACCCACAGACACCGCCTGGGCCCCAACTACCTCCAGATCCCTGTGAATTGTCCCTTCAGAGCCAGGGTGGCCAACTACCAGAGGGATGGGCCAATGACTGTTTCTGACAACCAAGGTAGTCAGGAAAACAGCTTTCAATATAATGATACTTGAGCATGGGCTGCAGCATTCTCTTCAGTTCACAGGGGGCTTAAGATCCATGTTTATTATCTTCACATGCTTGTGTCAAATGCGTGTAGATCTTCTCTGTTAATCCAATAAAGGATACTTGGAATATGTAGATATGGGATGAGGAGTTGATTTAAAAGTATGAAAACCAAGTGAAGCTTAGGATGTGTTTAAAACTTAACAAAAAGGCCTTTAACAGAAAAGGAGGTTGTGGGAGAATACAAGCAGTCAGGTTTTGAAGACTCAGTCTACTTCACTAAGCTGCTTTGCTTTCAGATTTCTGAGACATTGCGAAAGACAAAAGTGAAAATGCCAAGAGCAGAGCTGTAACCTCTCCTCTATTGAGCAGCTTCTGTTCTGTCAGGGTTTGCCCAATAGTGGCTGTTTTCCACCTGAGAGTAAACAAGGATGTACTTAAGCTGTGGCTCATGCCAAAGTATGTGTTCCTCTGGGCTATGAATTCAGACTCTTGCTGAGGGAGGAGAGGGAAATATTTGAAAAACAGGAACTTGAGGACAGCTGCTCTCGTCCCAGAACAGATAATGAGTTTATGCTGTTCTCTAGGTTCATTATGTGTTTAAAATACATCCCCTACACAGGGAAGCATTGTAGTACTTCAGGTATGTAAATGACTGTATTATTATTCTGCCTTAGACTTCAACCATGACTGTCTGTTATAATTGAGAAATATTGTTGTGAGAGTGGCCAGGTTCCCTTATTTTTGAATCAAACCAATATTCCCTGAAAAAAAGCTGTGGAAATTCTCCTTGTAGCAGGTGCTGTTAAGTACTGGCTTCAAGGTGTTGACAGAAAAATGCTGTCAGCTGTTCTTAATAAAACAAGTAGTAACTGAGTAATTTAGATTTAGATTCCTCCAGGCAGATCACATCTTCTGACTTACTTGAAAGTGCTGCCATCTGATTGACTTGGTTTGGGGATTTTTTTTTTTTTTTTCCCCCTCAGGTGGTGCCCCAAATTATTACCCAAACAGCTTCACTGGTCCCGAGGATCAGCCCCAGCTCAAGGAGAGCCGCATGTTTGCTTCGGGGGACGTGCAGCGCTTCAACAGCGCCGATGAGGACAATGTGACCCAGGTGAGGGTGTGGAAAGGCTTGCTGCTGCTGGGCACACATCAGGAGGGTGTAGGGTGTGTATTTAGTGTGAGTTCTCACAGAATCTGTAATTCCGATTTTGGGCATTGTTATGTAGAGGTTCTGACTTGTCTTCTTGCCATTGGTGTCTGGAGAAGGAGTTGTTGGCATATTTGCCAAAGAAGAGCCCTCACAGAGGGACTGCCTTTTAAACATTTTGAGTATTTTAAGTGTTGCTTGACTAGGAAGTGAAAGCTATTCTTACTCACTTTTGGGAATATCAAAATTAACCTTTTTTTCCCCAATGGCCAGGTGCGGGAATTCTACCTCAAAGTGCTGAACGAGGAAGAGCGCCAGAGGCTGTGTAAAAACATTGCAGGTCATCTGAAGGATGCCCAACTCTTCATTCAGAAACGAGCTGTAAGTGCCCTCTTTGGGGTTTATTCCAGATTTCCTACTTGTCTAGTAACGTTGTCATAATGGCTTCTGGAAAGGAAGATCAGGAATTCTCTGAAAAGGCTGGATTTTTTTCTCACACAGGAATTAAATACTGTGCCTATTTACACAATATAACATCAATAAATAACATGTTAAAGTAACTTTTTCCTGGGGGGAAGAATGGAATAGATGTTGAACACGTGTTTAGCTTGGTGTTTCTAAAGTCAGATGACTGCCAGAGTAAGTTTTTGGTCTAAACAGGAAGGCAGTGAGGGCCAAGGAGGGATTGGACCCTTCCCAGGGCAACTTTGTTTAAATTGAGAATGAGCTCTGTGTGGGATAACAGAAATAGTGTTGGAAGATGTTCGTATCTTGTTTATACCTGATCAGAATTCTTTTCCTTATGATACCTACTGCTTTTAGCCCAGGAAGTGTGCTAAAGAGTCCTTTTGAAATGGAGGAAAAAAATTCTTGTTGTCTTTTGTTTTGTCTTCCTGTGCAGGTGAAAAACTTCACTGATGTTCATCCTAAATATGGAGCTTGTATCCAGACTTTGCTGGACAAATATAATGCTGAGGGTGGGAAAAAGGTATGGTCATGATTTTTGTAGCTGCATTTTGACTGGCTGCAAATTATTTTGGCTTCTCTTGCAAATCCAAAGAAGTGAGAAATTAGTCTTAATTCCTGTTTGATTTAAAGGTCAGAAGTCAGCGCTTGTAGAATTGCAAAATAAGGAGACATCACTCTAATAATAATTAAATGTTGATTAACTGATGTACTGATGTAAAGGCTTTGTTTCAGCTGGGGTTTGCAGGGTTTCTGGAAGGTAACTGTACATCATATAAAATGTGTTCAGGTTGGTTACCCACTCTTTGTGATGGTAATGAAACATTGCCACAAGCCTTTCCTGTTCTCAGTGCTTGCTCCAAAGAGCAACAACTCATTTGATTCAATTTTTTCCTGCAGTTCTCTACTTTAAGTGGACCTTGCTCTGAGTTTTTCTCTTGCTTTATTTTCAGGATGTAATTAGAACATACACACAGTCCACAACTCGTGTGTCTGTCAAGGAAAGATCCAACCTGTGAGTCTGAAGAGGTCTGCTCTGAATTTTGCGTCCTTCCAGCTGCACAAGAACCTGTCCAACACCTCAATGAATGTAGCAGGCTTGGGCCCAAGCACAGGAGTGTTTTACAGCTGTGATTTACTGAGCTCTCAAGTGCTCTCTGTACTGGAAACCAGGTGACACAAGCTCCAATCCTAGTGCCTTTCAACACCAGTGCTTTACTGCTTGATGATAATTTAGGCGGTTTTTAAACAACTCATGATGAGAAATTGTCTTAGTTTCTCGGAGCAAACAGCAATTTAATCAAAATACTGCTACTTTTTTTGTTGTTGTTGTACAACTTTCCTGGCCAAATCACACAGTAGAATTTCTATAAAGACACTGTGATTGCCTTCATGGAGAAACTTATCAAAAAGTTGATGCTGTTCAGTATTTTTAATGATTATCTGTCTGTATTTGTAAACGCACACCTTGAATTTAATTTTTGGCCTTCCAGAAGTAAAAGGACACCCAGTATTGTGAGTAAAATGTTGGTATGTCTCATTCCTTATGATAGAGATAAAGCTAACTACAAAGTTTAATCTAAATACAGTTGGATTGTATTCTCAATATATATTAAAATAATCTTTGCTTACTGATGCAGTGTTGGGATATAACTGACATAAGAGAGGTAGCAAAAGATGTTTTCTTATGCCATGCACTGTTCAACTAATTTGATTGTACCTTACAGCCCTTTCAGGGGTAGGAGAGTAAATTATTCTTTCTAATCTGTAAGAATTTAAATAGGAAAATATTAACATGCCAAATGTTTGAGAAATGAACCTTCAAATGCATGAATATTGATATTCAAGAACTTTCAAAACTATTCCAAATGGCTGCTGAAATTCTTACTTTACTGCAATAATCTGCTGTTGCTATTTCTTGATCAAGCCAGGACTAATTTTCAAGGTGATCCTTTAATTAAAGCAGCATTTTTGTATGAATGTAGATATCTAGAAAATATGTCTAAAACCTGATTTGAAGCATGTTGTAATGTTACTCAGCATCTGCAGTTTAGTTAAATTGTGCAAAAAAATTGGGACCCCCAGTTACAGGATCATTACTGTCCAAGCTAAATGTAAAGCATTTCAGAATCCAGCTACTGCTCTTAACTCAGGCAAATGTAAAAAATTCAAATCATAGCAGTTTGGGGATGATTTGTCAATAATCACTGCATTTTTGCATCTGCCTTTTGTATTTTCACTTCCTGATTTAAGTGTGAATTCCCAGGAGTGGTGGCAGATAAAGAAGAGTAGATACTAAATGCTGGTCTGTTAAATTTTGGAGAATGTTACTTGCTCTGCAATTCATATATCTACCAACCTATTATGAAAAATCAGCTGGGGTAGAGGTGCAGTAAAATAATATGAACTGATAACCTGTTATATTCTGGGATTCCACTGACTTTTTAACTGATCAGACATGTGGGATTGCATGATTGGGTGGGAATATTTTGTGCTGGAACAGACAATCCTAATGAGTTTTGGAAAAGAGTAAACAAGGCCTGATCAAAAATCTTCTGATTTTTGTTGTGTCTGCTAAGTGATTTCTGAAATAAATGGACTGAAAAATCTCTTGGCAACATGTATTTTGTGCAAATGTCTTCAAATACTTTGTGTTAATCTAGGAAGTTCATACATTCCTTTTTTCTATTTTTCTGGAGATGGTGCAGAAGCTGTAAGTTAGATGTATTTTTTGCAGCTGCCTTTGTTTTAAAAACTCACACTTCAACCCCATAGTTGTGTTTAAATGACTTACATGACCTGGGTTCTATGCTAAACTGGCTGTGACAAGTGTTGTACCAAAAACTTAGCTTTTCCCAAAGCTGAGGAAAGTGTTAGGCAACACTGGAAGAACAATAATGCTATTTCTTCAAATAAATAAGATAATAAATCCATTTACAGCTCCTTATCTTGAGAATAGAGGCTGTTGATATGACACAACCACAGTTTTGTTTTTGTGTTCTGATCAACTAAAATCAAACCTTCCTTTGCGAAAGGAAAAACAATCAAACGTTGTTGCAATATGATTTCAGCGACCTGTAAAGCAGAATTGCTCAACATTTTCTTATTACTGTTTTATTTTAGATGCACATCTCTAGCAGTGGATTTGGGAACTAATTTGAAACTAATGTTTGGGAAATTACAGCTTCTTCAGGAGTACCTCTTTTTTTAATGGGCCTTCATTCCTAGGTTATTTTCCTTTCCCCAAAATATTTGAACTTGAATATCCAAAAAAATGTGCAGATTCCAGAATCACATTTGTTGCAGTGAGCTGTGCTGGGAGATGAGGAGGTTCATGGGATTGCTAAATATTATGTGGGGTGAGGTAGGTTTGGATCAGACTTTCAGTGCTTCAAAGTTGTTGGAAAAAGCCCTGATTTCCTTTTCTTAGTGCAGCTCATTGATGGGAATTGCCTGCTAAGCAGTGTGTGGGTATCCATGATTTCAGCTTCCAGTAAATCAATCACTTTGTTTTGCCAAATATTCCATGCCTGTTGCTCATCTTGCAGAAGAAGGCTCTTTGTTCTCTGTTTGGAGAGGTGATCCACATAAATTCTCACAGGTAGGTGTCACCATTTTCTCACAAAATGTTTTATGAGGGTGATGAGGCCCTGGCTCAGGGTTCCAAGAGAGGTGGTGGTGCCACAACCCTGGAATTGTTCAAGGCCAGGTTGGACAGCCCAGCACTGTGGAAGTGAATCGATCCAGAGATATGTTGTGTGTTCTTATCTCTTGCTGATAGCAAATTACATGGAGATCTGCAGTGCATGGTAAAGCCTGACCTTTTCCCCCCCAGTAATATTGCAGAGCTCAATCTGGACTGATGTTTGGGGTCAAAGTTGTGTGGTCATGACACAGGTCATGGCATAGAGAAGTGGGTTTGAGCATAACCTCAACTCTGACTTTGAGGATTAAACCTCAGCAATTGCCTAAGGCCGTTGTGGACAGAACTGGGAAAAGAACTGAGGCTCTATTTTGATTATTGTAAATGAATTTAAGGCAGTTTTGCCAGGTTTGTGGCGTTCATGATGATTCCAGCTGGGATGAATCAGTAAGATGAAGAAAATTCCCAAAACTAGCCCTGTTTGCAAGAGGTTATAAAGTGGTGCATTTCTACACAGTCTGGGAAAGCGAATGAAGGCCGAACAACAGGGCAGTGGTGTAAAAATAACAAGTGAAGTATTTGATAGCTGACTGTTAATGATGACACTTGCAGCCTGGATTACAGAGCAGAGCCTGTGTGGTTTAATTGTCTGATGAAAGCTTTGGCATGCTGGAATTCCACCTAAAGTCAAACTCCAACCCCAGAGCAGCTGGAAATCTCCCTTGTATTGCAGGCTTCCAAAAGCTGGGCTGAAATTTCTTCTCACATCACACACTGAAGCTTGATAAACTGAGTTATACTTTTTAATGAAAAAACCCCACGGAATATTTTTACATCCTGCTACTCAGAGTGGTTCAAATACTGTAAATCTCTAATGGACCGAGTCAGAAGGAAAACTTCATTTCCTCTTTCATACCATGTGATGAACCACAGAAATCCTTTATATAGATTTGCTGTGTCTGGTAATTTCAGTATTTATTCTTTGCTTTTTTTCTCTCAGGTTCCCCATTTTTAAACTTTGACCAGGATTGGGAACTTTGTTATTTTTTTATTGTTTGGTTGGGTTTTTTGTTTGGTTTTTTTTTCCAGTGCAACAACTCCTTGTCCCTGTGATTATTGATTCAAGATTGACACTTTCTTACCAAAACTATTGTATGATTCTCTTTTCCACAGGAGGGAATCTTTGACCTTGTGCTTTCATGTTCTAAGGTTTATTGAGGAAGGAGGGTGATGGCAGGTACTGGTTACAGACTAAGTTACAGTTGCAACACTTCCCAAACAGAATGAAACTTCAGAATTCCTACATAATCGTAGCTCCTGTGTTGTCTGCAAGGTCTCAACAACACTCTTGATTTTGTGGAGAGAAGCTAGAAAACCAGGAATGAAGAAATCTCATTTTCCCTGCTTTGCTTATTGTGTATGTGCAGAGTCCAAAGTGCTTTAGCCATTCATTACTTTTCCGAAGAGATTTTATTGGAAAAATACTTCACTTTGAATTTAAACTTTCAGTATTACTTCAAGTAGGAACTGTCTTCCCTGAACCTCTGATTCCAAGATACAACTGTAAGAAAAGAATGGAATTTTGCCTTTTAGAGTTGCAGGAATCAAGGCTATATTTTAGAATAAGCCAGTTAATATTTTGTATTGTTTCCATCATGGTTCAGATTTAAAGAAGATACTCTACTGCTGATGCTGATTTTCCTTTCACTGTTTTCATGTACCATAAATTTTTGTGGGAGTGGTTTTTTTTGCTTTGTTTGCTTATGCTTTTCTGTTGGGTGATATGACTAATTTGTATGTGTTTCTTTCCTTGGGCCTCTCAGTGATATCTTCTTTGTAAAATCTTACCCAGCTATTCAATGTTTTCCTGAGGGAGTGCAGGCAGTGTTTCATCTGAGGCTGATACTGATAAGATTGGTCAAAGATACCAGGAAAAACCTGGCAACTGCTCCTGTTTGCTCTGGCATTGATCCATGTATTGCTTAGGCTTTATTCCATATTTGTCCACAGCCCTTCATTGCAATCTTGCTCAATCCTCTTGCACACCTGTCCTCATTGGAGCACTGTTGAGTCTTTAAACAATGGGAACATTCACAGCTCTCTTTTTTAATTGCATTTTGACTTGCAGGGGTCTTGAACTAGGAGCCTAATAATGTCAAAGGTCCAAAAATCAAATCATGATCTTCAACATTAGGCCTTTCATCTACCCAGTAAACAATTTTCAAAGGCTGCTTAAGGTAATTTTTAAAGGCTTTTTAAAGTAGTGGAAATGTGTTTGTGAGTAAATGATACTGTTGTGACTCCTGCTTTATTTCTTAATTCTCCCACAGAATTTTTGGGAATTGCTTCTTTTACTCCCATGGGTCAGCCATTGTACTTTGTACTAAACATAATTGCACTTTTTCCATGGTAGGAAAAATGGTTTAATAGCAAATCTTTCCCTTGTTCTGGCTGACTGTGCAGGGTTAAAGGTTTTTAAGTAATTCAGCTAGTCATTGCACAAGTAGAACAAAGTTCCATATGTTACATCATCAGTGACTTTTTTATATCTTTTTACCGTTCAAGATTTCTATTTATTAACCTTGAACTATTGAAAAAAGTGTGGTAACTGCTAATATTCAAATGAATTTCGTTGTTCCTGTAGTTTCCTTTCTAAAAGCTGGTCTTTTATTTCAGGGTGTGAGTATGTACTCACTGTAGTACTCACTTGAGACAAAGAACAGGCTTTCTTACTAATTAATGGCAAGATATTGTCTCCTCTCAAGGATGATTCAAAGTACCTGGACCAGTCTCTTTCACTGATTCACCTTCTGCCTGGCACAGCCAAATTCTGATCTAACCTTGGTTTAGCTGCAACAGCAACTTTCAGATGTGACCAAATACGTGTAGGTGATTTTTGTTTTTTTACTTTTGGTTTACCTTTCTGTAGTATAATCTTAGTCTTCTATAGGTGGGGACTGTACATGGAGTGTGTACATCTCTCAGCCCAACTCAAAGTACAAAAAAAAACCCCCAAACCAGATACATTTTGAAGAGAGCAGAGGCCTTGAGCTGCTTTTAACCCATGTGTTTCTTGGCCTTGTGACGATGAGGATGCTCTAGAGAACAGTAATGAAAACACATTTACGTTTTTATTCACTGGATGTGCACTTGCTACAGTCTAAGTGGTGTTTGTAGTTTATCCTAATTTATTGTGGTTTTAAGCACATTGCTGGAACACCATGTTAATCTAAAATACTTTGTAGTTTCAAATTCAAGTAAGCAAATGCTGTATCAAGCACTAAAGCCTCCACATGAGGAAAACAAACCCCCACCAAACCCTGGTCAGAGGCCTCTGACATGAAGGTAAGTGTGTGCAGCTCCACAGATCTGACTTGAGCCCTTGCCCAGGCTCAGAAATGCTCAGACTCAGCAAAGAGCTCCTCCCTCTCCTAACAATTCACCTGCCCACTTCTTAACACATCTGAACCATAACCCCAGGAAAAACCAGAAGAAAAATTAAGGCAGCTTCGTCTGTATTGGAATTTTATCCCTCAGTCCTTACTCACTTTCTTCTGCCAGAAAGTCCCTTGGGGTCCCTGACCCTCATCTTGCTGGAAATGCAGTTGTGGCAGGCTGTGGATGGTAGCACCAAGCCTTGTCCTTTATTTGTGCAGGTAGGCATCATGCCAGAGCTCTCCTGAGCTCTTCAGGGAGCTGGGAGAGAGAGAAAGAGAGGACACATCACAGGGCTGCTCAGGGGAGTGCTGCTGGGACAAGGGAATGAGGTTTTGTCTGTGCTCATTTCCCAGAATCCCACAATAAGCTGAGCTGGGAGAGACCCACAAAGATCAAATCCAACTCAGCCCAGCACAGCACCATCCCCAAGAGTCACCATGTGCCCAAGAGGGTAAAAGGAGAGCAGGACAACTCTTCTCTTAGGATTCCAGTCTGTCCTGCATCCTCCTGCAATTTTGGGGGGTTTATTTTTACTCACTGCACGATGTCTGCGAAGGCTGTGAGCAGAGGCTTGCACTGGTACTCAATGCCATGCTTGGCACACAGGGACTTCACCAGAGGAGCCACCTTCCAGTAGTTGTGCCGTGGCATGGAGGGGAACAGGCTGTGAACAGCAGACAAGCAAGCTTCACAGGAAATCCTAGTCTTTAGTACTTCCCAGGATGCACCCAGCTCACAATGAGCAGGGGCTGTGGCTGCTCCCAGCTCTTCTTTCCCCCTGCTGTGCTTTTAGCACAAGGGACTTGTAGGGATTTCCTGCTTTCCCCTCTGGTCTTTTCAACAGTTTGTCTCCAAATTAAATGATGTTTATGGAAGAAAATACTTTCCCCTCCCTCCCTTTTTCCAGAAGTAGCCATCTCCATAGCACAGATGAGGAGATGAGTCCATCCTTCATGCTTGCATATCTCACCCTATAGAGTAACAGTGTAAAAAAATCACCAGAGGTGGCTTCAAACTCCTGTGGCAGACTGAAAACAGGTGCTTTAACCAGGACATTCTCACTGATCCTTGAAAACCTACTACTTAGGATTGACTCTATTGCTGTCCGTGCATGAATCCTGCCTCTGTTCCATTTTCTCTTATCCTGTGGATCCAGTGAAAGTTTTGAATTACATGATTCTCTTTAAGAATTTCAGGTTTTAAAAACAAACTTGTTGGTGCCCCACAACTATTTGTAGAATTCAGAGTGAAAAGGAATAAGGAAGGGGGAGAAAAAGAGAGAAGGGAAAATGTTTTTTAAAAAAGGAGGGGAAAGAAAATTCACTTTTGGGGTGAGTACTCACTGATGCTCAATCTGGAAGTTGAGGTGCCCCGTGAACCAGTCATTGAACAGCGACTGCTCCACGTTGCAGGTTGCTTGGAGCTGAAGGAGGGGAGAGGAAAGCAAAGTCAGAGACAGGTCTGAGTATGATTGGGAATCAGAGCTCAACCTGAATTTCCTTTTGGAGTGTGTTGTTGCTGTCCTCCTTTACCTTTTCCATGACTGAACCCATCAGCCTATTAACCACCTCCCAGCCACCAACAGATTTCACCCTTAATGCAACAGGAGACTTGCTTATGGTTAAAATTTGTACCTGTATGGCCACAATTCTTAAGAAGGGAAAAATCTTTTACCTGAGTAGACATCCAGTCCAAATTCTTGTCATAGTCGATATCCATTGGGATATGGTTCATCTGTGAGACCCAGACAAACCAGCTGCTCTCCAGCATCCTGTGCAAGGAGATGAGAGGATTCAGTGCTGGGTGAGCAGGTCAGCAAGGAGCCATTGAAATAATGGCAGAGCCAGACTTAAAGACATACTGAACACCAGTCTTGCTAAGCCAGCACCTGGAAGGACTTCCAGACCCTGAAAGGACTCCCAAGCCCTGGAAGTTTCATATTTCTTTATGAAACTCAGGATTATTTCATGTGTTTTGTTATAACACTGGCTGGTGTTCAGCTTGTTTTATCTGTAGCCAAGATCCAAACTGATTAGAATCAGTGAAATGATCCAAGGGGAGTGTGCTGTCCACTGAAATGAGTGCTGCTGGATAGTACCTGGACATTTGCATGCCCAGGCTAAGCTGTTTTGTTTAAATGTTGTCTTTATGTAGCAGCAGACCCAACACTCAAAGCACTGAATGTTATATGAGGCAAATATTTCTCAATTTGGTCAGCAGTCAGTGAGATCTCTTTGCTGCCACAGCTAATGGGGCAACATAAAACTTGCACTGGCAATTAGACAAAAGAATTTATGAATTTAAAAGTACGCAAAAAATAAGGTGGTAAAGGAGAATGTGGAAATATAAACATAGAGAAAGGCAGGCAGGTACAGATTGAGAGAATGCATAGAAAAAAGGCTGAAGAACCTCCTACAGAGACATCACCTGAATATAAAATAATATGCCAGGAGACTCTTTATTCCTAGTAAAGACCCATAAGTATAAAAGAATCTGATGTAGAAGGTCAGCATCCAGGCCAAATCCTACCAAAAACAGAGACAACAAGAGAAACAGGTCTTTATAAATTACATTTGCTTATTTCTTTTTTTAAAGCTTCATAGTTTATGTATGAGTACCATTTACTTTCAGCTTTGACAGTTTTTTTTTTTCCTGAATGGAATAGTCTGGAGCAATCCAATACAAGCTAATGATACTTTCTCAGAGGTTGCTGTAAGAGGTGAATCTGAGCATTCTTGCCCAGCAAGGAGCTGGCTCCATGCTCAGAAGGAAGATTGAAGGTCCCCATCTGACCCCTATTGGTCACACAAGTAGCACAAGTACTCACCACCCAGAATTTCTTTTTGTAGGCAATGTAGAATGTGTGGTAGTGGAAGAAGGTGGGGAACAGGAGCGGAGGAAGAGCTGCAAAGAAAAAATTGTCAGTGGTGACGTCATGGAAGGAGTGACAACATCAGTCTGGGACGGGAGGGTCCTGAATTCCTGCTCAATCTGGAGGTTAGGATGTTGGTTTATTGCCTTGAAACATTTCTAGGTCTGTCCATTAATCTGGGGGTTCTTACAACACTCAGATTTCATCTTAGGCTCTTAACTGAGGAACAGCCACAAATTATTATTTTGAGAAGTGGCTTCCACAGCCCAAAGCTTATCTGTCTCCTTATTGCTTGGTGCAGAGCAGGGGAACAACAGGAATGCGTATGAAATCCCTTTTCTATCAGGGATTTGGGTTTGAAGTCCTCCAACTCAACATTCCAAAAGGACATCTCACTTGCACTTAAAACAACCCCAAGAAACCAAAGCAAACCAAACAAAAAAAAACAACAAACCCAAACCCACAGACTTTGATACTACTGAAAGATGTGGTATGATATCATAACCCAGAGCCTCTGTGGAGGATGTGGCAGATCTGGGATAAGATGGGTCAGGTCTTTAACTCTTCCAAAACTTTAGTTATTATTGTGACTTTTTATTGTGTCCTTGGACTCAGGCACCTTTGTTCTACTCAAGTTCTCCAGGTCAAAAGTAAAACCCAGAGAACTGGAGGGGAATTGAGATACTCACTGATGAAGAAGTATTTGTGTTGGTGATTGTAGGGCATGTATTTTTTCTTTTTGATCCCAAGCTGTGGGAAAAAAAAAATAGTGTAGACCAAGCAATTTGCACAGGTAACTTTCTCTTTTCCATTTATTTTCCAGAGAGACTCTTCTTGCACACTTCCCATAATCCTCTTTCCTTGTTTCATGATTCATTTTGTGAAGAATTAGATATATCAAGGCTAAGTTGTATTAGTGATCAGAAATATATATTTTCTCTCACTTTTTTCCCCTTACTTCTTCTCTGATTCTCTAAAATTAAATGGCAGTTCCACGATGGCATGGATAAAAATATTTCACTGCTGTAGCTGCTGTGCTGTGGTCTCAAGAACTGATGGGATCTACAGCAAAAGGGGTTCAGCACTCTTAGGCTGTCACTCCTGGAGGTGTCCAAGCAGGATAAACTGGGAACATCCTACGAGGTCCAACAAATTCTGCCCAGCTGGAGTTCCAGTAACAGCCCCAGGTTTTTCAGTCCTGCTTTCACAGCAAACTTTCCTAGAAGACATGGACACACCAAAGCCACCCCTCTGACTGAGCCTCATACATTAATATTAAAATAATAATTCCAGGCTGACTGCAGCCATGCCTTCCGTCGATATTTACAAGTTATCTAATGATCATTAATTACTGAATTGTTGTTCTAGGTCATTAGGTTTCTCCAGCCATTAATGTGCTGGTGGATTTTCCACCCTGTATACAATGCCCTTATGTCATATCTAATTTACATCAACGTATCAACTGTTCAAGACATCATTAAAGGATGGGGACATGTGGGGAAATAAACCTCTTTACAAAAACTGCCACCACACCTTAGTTTTAGACTTCCCACACCCACTCACTGACCTCCACAGATAATTTCTTCCCCAAAGTGAAGAGGAAAGGGTGAATGTCAATGTCAGGGTCTTTGTGGAAGCAGTTGGGTTTGGCATGGTGCTGGGAGTGCAGGAGAGTCCACCACTTGGCTGAGGCTCCCTGTTCAAGGGAAGAACAAAGCATGAAAAGCCCTTTCAGAGCCAGGATCCCCTCAGTTCCTGACCCTAATCCTTCCCCCAGTGCTGCACATGCTCCACAGAGTCTTCAGAACACAGATTTTTACAGGAAAACCCTCAGAAGTTTTCCAGGGACTCACAATCAAATGGCACATCACAAACTTGTGTAGCAAGTGGTTCCACTTGGTTTTCCTGAATACTGAGAGGTGTCCTAAATCATGCTGTAACCAGGAAGCCTGGACCTGGAGGAGGAAAAGAAAACTTTGAAGAGGAGGAAAACAGGAACTGAGGCCAGGATGGTGCCACACTCATCCTTTGCTTTGAAATACCAATATTTAATTCTCAGATATTGTTCTAAAGTCACTAGCAGAAAGGGACTGTGGAATCCTGACAGTCTCAAGCCTTCCCCCAGAATATATCTTGAAAGAATCCCAAACTTAGTTCATTGTGAGCTCCCCACGTGTAGAATTTCTTCTTGGAATCCAGATAGTGGCTCCATTTTTATGACAAAGTGAAAACTGTGGCAAGTGAGAAAACAAAAGGACAAGAAACAGCTCACCTGTGTGTGTGTGTGTGTGTGTGTGTGTGTGTGGGTTGATGCAAGTCCATGCTGTGGAATTCATTGCTCACCTGGGAAATGGTCAGCAGCAGCAGGGAGAAAACAAAGGTCAGTAAGGACGTCCCAAAGTAGAAGAGGATGAGCCAGGCAGCTGCATCCAAGAGCAGGATGTGAGCCAGGAGCAGGAAGAAGAAGAGTTGGTTTGGCTCCAGGAGTCCCATTCTCTCGACTGTAGCGCGCAATTCCCGGAAGTCTTTCACCAGCTTTTCCTGGGGGAAGCATCGGGGTTAAAATTCTCTAGTTTTAGAGGGCACCAGTGCAGCCTCATAACCCAAAATCCACTTTAATGGGGAGGAGAAAGAGCAAAGGATCTGGCTAAAAGGACAAGAGCTGGGTCTAACAAACATTATCATTGCTCTGCTACAGCTTTTTGTTGAGGAGCCAGGGGCAGCCATCACAATGTCTGCATCCCAATTCCTAAAACAAATCCTCGGTGCTTCTTCCATCAAGTCTTTGGCAGGCAGCAGAGGGCTCTGCTGGAAGTTGTGTTTAATGGAAGTTGTACTTTGTGTGCATGAACTTCCCATGCCACCTTGTGGTAGGTTTTTGGATTAAGTTACTCCTTATATTTGCCTTTGCTTTTCCCTCCCCAGGATTAACAGGGGAGGGTTAAATGCACCTACAGCTGAAGGAGAATATTTATTCTCCAAGACTATTCCTTTCCCTATTGGTTAGCTCTTCCTCAAAGCAAGGGGAAGAAGAGGTGATAACTCTGCTATTTAAGTAGAGTAGCTGTGATAAGAAAAATTCATCTTCGGGAATCTCATTCTCAACCACATAATGTGGATTTAGACTTATATTCATTGTCATTAAGTAGCAGCCCAAAAAATGTGAGGAATCTGGATCCCATTGCTCCAGGAGCTATGCTGATAGAGAAGAACCAGCTATGCTCAGGATATTTCCCTTTAGTCTCCTTTGATCTGATTTGTGAGGACAGACTTACATTTTTAGTGGGTTCAATGGTGGGTTGGTCTGGTGCCAGCTCTCCAATCTGCAGTGGCTTCAAGTACTTGCTCACCAGCCCCTTGTCGACATGGAATGCCACAAAGGCATCCTGCAAAGGCGCAGGAATAAAGGGAAAGAAAACCAGATTTTGTTTAAAAATTTTTTTAAAAAATTGCATTTTGTATTACTCCATTCCTGGAAGTGTCCAAAGTCAGGTTGAAGCAACCTGGTCTTGTGGAAGGCATCCTTCCTTTTTTATCCTTTCTGAAAGAATACCATAACAAAAAGCAGCACCAAGAGGACTCCAAAGTTTCAGTGTGTACTGTCACCCTTTCTGAAATGGTGACATTAATTATATTCATTTTTTCATTCCTCAGGTTTCTTTGCTCGCTGAGAGCCTTCTGTGCTTTTCATCCTTTCCTGAGCCGCCACCTTTCACGGCTTTCTGCTTTTGGATAAAATCTTCCAATTCAATTAAGATAATTTCCTAATTTTTCATAATATACATCCAAAAGATTAAGCAAGATGGACAGACATGAAAGTCCTCAGATCCTGCAGGGCTGAGTTGGACATGGAACCAACCTACAAGCAGCAGCTCAGACCCCAGAAGAAAAAAACATCTGGTTCATCCATTGTCTGGGATTTTCCAGCATGCGAAAATTAAAGAAAACTGGCAGTAGTAACTCAATGAGCAATGAAATTACAGAATGCAAAGTTCAACTAATACACAATTTGAAATTTAAACTTGATGGGCTGAAAATTATTTTGATTTCCATGACCCTCCAATATCCCTTATGTATGGAAAAAAATTGCTGCAGCTCACAGCAACTGCACAAGCAAGACCAGGAGATAAGAGGAATCCTGAAGACTTAAGAATCACAGAATGGTTTGTGTTGGAAGGGACCCTTAAAGCTCCTCTAGTCCAACCCCCCTGCAATGAGCAGGGACATCTTCAACTACGTCAGGTTGTTCCATCCAACCTGCCCTTGAGTGTGTCCAGGGATGGGGCATCTCTGGGTGACCTGTGCCAGTGTTTCACCATCCTCATCATCAAAACCTTCTTTCTTATATCCAATCTAAATCAATGCTCTTTTAGTTTAAAGCTATTCTCCTTTGTCCTGTCCCTCCAGGCCTTTATCCAAAGTCCCTCCCCGATTCTCTTGGAGCTCTTTAGGTACTGGAAGGGGCTCTGAACTCTTCCTGAAGCCTTCTCTTCCCCACACTGAATACTCCCAGCTAGCAGAGGTGCTCCAGTCCTCTGAGCATCTCCTCTGCTCTCGCTCCAGCTGTCGCTCTGATTCAGCTGGAGCAACAGTTCCGATCCCGTTCCTGTGGGCTGCATCTCCTCATTTTTCCCTTTCCCACGGCATGGGGAAGGCGAGGCTCGCACGGAGCGGTCACACTTCGCTCCCCCGACCCTGTCCCATACCCCGATTCCCACTGAGGTCGCTCCCAAGCCCTCTCCGCACGGCTTTTCCCGGGTACCCTCCCCCGGCGCATCCCGGCTCCGCTCACCGTGGCGTCCTGCCCGGCGTGGCTGACGAGGAGCCGGGACCCTCCGGGGTGTCTCCGGCAGAAGTGGCTGATGTCGTACACCTTCCTATGGATCACCAGCCAGCGCTCCTGCGGCTCCGGCCCCTTCCCGTTCCGCTGCGCGATCTCCTCCCAGGTGAAGCGCCGCATCCCCGCTGCGGGGGCTCTGTCCCTGTCCCCATCCCTGTCCCCATCCCGCACCTCCCCGCCACCCCCCGACGGTGCCATCCCGTCTCCTGCCCTCCTCCCTC
>VWYP01003913.1:102215-138878 GCA_013400435.1 Pycnonotus jocosus | reverse complement strand
GTCTCCTGCCCTCCTCCCTCCCGTAGCTCCAGCCCCGCATCCCCCTCCGCCGTGGCCTTTAAGGGAAGGACCCGCCCCGGAGCCGCTCCCCGCCTCCTCCACCCGCTCCAGCTCCTCGGGGTTGGGTTTGCCCCCCAAAATTGCCCCTTTCCTGCCCTGGTTCTGCATCCCCAGTGCCCAAAGCCCCGCAGTACCCTCAGCTGGGGGGCACCTGACTGCTTAGGGGATACGCCTAAGGGCTCAGACAGGGAAAACTTCCCTTAAAATACTCCTCTGATTAACTGGAAAAAAAATAATATCACTCTGTAGCTTCACTTTTGTTGTTACAGCCTACAAACCGCTTGGATGAAACATGAATTAAACATATTCTTATGTCCTACTAAAAAAAAATTCCAACAACCAAACCACACAGATCTCCAGAAAACTCAGCACAATATTTTAGCACCTGATGAAATCCTATATTTCAGTCTGGTTTTCCAACCCTCATAGCGAGCAGGGAGTTCCCATAGAGCCCATGGCAGGAATAATCCTCGAAGCTCTGCCCTGGGTGCTTCTGTTACTGCGATAAACCTGGGATGGCACCCATGGAATGCTGTACCAGCTTCTGATGGCAGGTTGTGAAACTGCTGTTTCTCCACCTCCCACTGCCCCCCTCATGTTTGTAAAGTTATTAATTAGGCTTAGGGACTCCAGGAAATGTGCATTACTTGCAGAACAACACTTGGTGCCACTTTTCCTTTCCCTTTAAATAGTCACAGCATCCACATAATTTTCTCTTGTCAGAACAGACCCAATCCTGAAAGTTTAAAACTGCGATTGACTGAATGATTTCTTTCACCTGTTAAAACCCACATCAGCAACAACCCAGATGGAGGAGCCCACAATTAGGACAGACTTTTCAAAGCACATGAATTAATTTATCTGAGATACCATCTTTAGATCATTAATTATTTTGAACTAATTTCTTTACATATATAACATTTCTCACACATCTACTTGTGGTTTTTTTTCTCAGTGCTTGTTTGCTCTTGAATCTACTTGTGCTGGTAAAGCTCACACTTGATAATTATTCTGCAGTCTAGACTTCCAAAAGAAATGCTGATGCAAAAGAAGAAGTCTCATCTAGTT
This sequence comes from Pycnonotus jocosus, assembly GCA_013400435.1. NCBI lineage: Eukaryota > Metazoa > Chordata > Aves > Passeriformes > Pycnonotidae > Pycnonotus > Pycnonotus jocosus. Next base: position 137,750 of record VWYP01003913.1, on the reverse strand, counting down.
ATCTCAATTAGGTTGTCTACACAATATTTCTGACTCTTCTCCTTTACAGAAAGGTGTGAAAACTGATTTCACAGCCCAGCTCCCAGAAACAGCCAGTGCAATAAGGTGCCTTAAAAAGAAGTTTAATAGCTGTTATCATCCACCTGTTTCTTTGCTTGTCCCCTGTCACAGCAGGCACCTTTTCCTCCTGATTCCTGGGCTTTGCCATCCCTTTAGGCTCACATTTGGTGCTTTTTGCAGAGTGTGTTTTTATAACATTTGAGATAAACCACTTCCAGCACACCAGCCCACACCTTCAGGAGTGCAGCACAACAGGTTTCTTTTATCTTCTCTTCTTACACTGAATACTCAATATTGAATAGTCAGCAGAAAAGGAAGAAAAATCCAGCCCCTCCTTGTCCTGTGTTCATACCTCCTTAGCTGCTTTATGGAAGGTGGGGAAAGAACTCCCAGATCAAGTCCAACCTTCAAGATCATCAGCCCCACCTTTCTCCAACCCTGTAATCCTGCACAAAGTTAGAGACTTCCCACTGGGTCAGTAAGACAAGCAGGAAAAGCTTCCTCCCCAGAGGGGTTTTTTTTTGTGTATGGAGCACAAAAAACAACCCCAAACACCACAACTTCTGTGCATGATTCCAGTACCTAAAGGGGCTCCAAGAGAGCTGGAGATGGACTTTTTACAAGGGCCTGGAGTGACAGGACAAGAGGGAATGGCTTCAAACTGACAGAGGGCAGGGTTAGATGGGATGGATACTGGGAAGAAATCCTTCTCTGTGAGGTCAGGGAGGTCCTGGCACAGGTTGTTCAGAGAAGCTGTGGCTGCTCCTGGATCCCTGGAAGTGTTCCAGGCCAGGCTGGACAAGGCTTAAACCCGGGGATTTCAGGAGACAAGCAAGAGCTTAGCTGGAGCTTTAGATTTTTTTGAAAAACTGCCCTGGAGCACCCAAAATGGTAGCAAGGTTGTAAAACCTCACATGGATTTGTGTCAAGCCCTTGGATAACTGAGGCTTTCATCACCTCAGGATGAGCCAGGTAACCTGCTGAGAGAAGGAGCTGCCTGTCACATGCAGGACACTCATGACATTATCACTGTCAGACACTGCTCTGATAGGAATGCTGATTACAGCACCCAGTTCCATTGTAGCAGCAGGTTTTTACAATTGGACAATCCATTTGAGAAAAAACCCCTTCATTAATCTGCACCACAGCCCTTATATCATCAAGGTTCCATCTCCTCAGCTTTTTACCCACATTAAGCAGCACTCATTGGTTTTGCAACCTGTCTTTTCACAACAAAGATGTCAGCTGCTAAAGAGATAATTATCAAATTATGACTTGATAACTACCTGATAACCATTGTTCCTTCACACATCCCACATTTTTATGCTCGTGTAATCCAGTCATTCTTTCCTTGCAGTGTACCAAAACTGCATGAAGGTCCTTTCTGGAACTTTTGTCTTAATGCATATATCATCAAGCCTGGGGAAAAAAAAAAAAAAAATTGGGGCAAAGCTATATGGACTTCTTGTGCAGATTAAAATCAGAGGTTTTTTCCAAACTGAGCTGTTGCACTTCCTAAGTGATCAATATATTTGCTGACTGCCAAAGGAACTCCATTAGTTCCCTTTCTGCATGTCATGAAAGTGGCAGATTCCAGAGAGAAACATTGATTAGATGATTAACAGCAAAGGCATGAGGAGGTCAAGCACTTTCATAAATGTACAAGCAGGAATTTCCTTTCTCTTAGAAGCAGGAGAAAATAGAACAGAATGGAATACAACAGAATACTTCAGTTGAGTTGGTTGCAAAGAACTACCATTTCATCACTTAGATGATTTAGATCACTATAAATATCATGCCTGACCAGGGCTGACCAAAAGTTAAAGCCTCTATCATTGTTCAAATGCTTCTTAAGCACTGCCAGGCTTGGAGCATCACTCATCTGTTGAAGAAAAATGAAAAAATACAAGGAGCACTAATTAAGCAGAGTAACTCAGAGCACAACATAAATAAAATATAAATAAATAAAAAAATCTTAAATATAAATAAATAAACCCCTTATAAAAATGCAACTAATAGAAGAATGCAAGTTGTATCTGTAAATTATTATTTGCAGCCTGTAACCCTTCTTCCTTCTTTTCTTCTCTTATTCTTTTGTGTGCTGCAACTCCTTAGAGGAATGTTCTCTATTCATTCCTCACTCCCAGCAGCATGTGAGCAAGTCTTTGGAATTTACAGCATCAAATTGGAAGGGACATCATGGCAGGGATTTTTGAGGGTCCTGATATTCTGCTGAGGACTTTGGATATGTTCAGCCAAACTGGTGCTGTGGGTAAGGCACTGTGCTTCTTCCCATGGAAGTTTGTCACTGCCTTTTGTTCATGATCCTGAAGGCTGGTGTAGAAAAGGATCTGATAAATTGTGATTTAGAGGAGCAGCTGGCATGGCCCAGAGCTGCTGGTAACTCTATTTTTTGGGTAAAGTAACCCATTCCCTGGGTGTGCTCGACAGGTTTTAAGTAGCAGAGCTGAATCCTCGTAGCTTCATGTGATGTAATATGATCTTTCACAAGAGCAGATCTTATCTGCTGCCCCCAAAAGCAGCAGCTGTGACTCAGGGTTTGCAGCACGGGCTTGCTGAATGAAAAGTGATAGAATCTCTCTCCTGTCACACCACGTCACACCCTGGTAGAGCTGATAATGCCGTTCTGGTGATAACTGCACCCACAGGTCCCTTAAACCCTGAAAAAATTCTGGAAACATGTGGAAGCTTTCTTCTACCAACTTTCCCTCACTTTTAACCACTTAAACTCTGAGGAAAACCCGGCATTATTCCTATTTTCTTCATCCCAGCTGGCTTTTCCAAGCACCAGATTACCATATTTCTACCCAAATCAAACCAGAAGTTTCCAGTCCCAAAGTCAAGGGTGAGGAGGCACCAAATATGTGGCTCTGCATGTCTGAACAAGGCAGGCAAAGATGTCAACACAGAGAAAAAGCTTCCATGGGAACTCAAAACATATTTGAGAGTTGTTTGAGCCAGGCTATGGCACAAAAATGGGGAAGAGAAGAACCTGAACAAAAACTACAAAGAATGTGGCTGAGGAATGTTAACATGGGATAACTTCTAGTGCTGTTAGTGGGATAAATGGGAAATAAGCTGAGGAAAATGCTGGGCACAGGAGTCATGGAGGTGGCACACGCTGAAGTTGCTGCATAGTACAAGGGATTTTGTAACCTCTGGGGACGTGATTTCCCTCACCAGACTTGCTTCTTATACTTCAGACTTCACCATGACAGCAATTACCTACAAATGAGGCCAGAAAGTGGAGACAGAATAAAGAAGGGCAGAGCAGCTGTACATAAAAATTACACATAAAATCATCTTTATGATCACTCACTCCCACAGGAGGCACTACTCTCTTGTTAGAGCAAGAAGTAATAAATAAAGCAACTGAGGGTTTGTCGGTCCACATGACTTTCCCTCATGTTATCCAGATTAATTTAGATATTATCTGTCCTATCAGTCCTACCAGCAGAAAAATCAGTGAAAGTATTTCACAACTGCACTCTTTCAAACAGAGTATTTCAAACTTGGTCCTGTGGAATAAAAACAGGGTTAAGTTTATGTCCAGTTCTATACATTATTTCAGTGATGTCAAAATCTACCAATCTCTCTCTTCCTCCCTCTCCTCCTGCAAACACAGACACTTTATTTTAGAATAAGGGTCAGAGGGAGCCAGAAATCCTTGGCTCTTCCAAAAAATCTTATATCACAGCGTTGCTATACTGACCTCTCACTCTTCAGTGTACCTGGAATATTCTGAGCTGATTGCCACATTGCCAAACTGTGGGGGAGAGAGGGATTCGTGTTGCATAATTCCTAATTTCTTAGTTCTGTGTATCAGAACCATAATTACTTCCTTTCCTAATCTCCAGAGGGTGATGTCCTGATGAAGAGAGTGTTTGGAAAAGGCCAAAGAAACAGACTAACAACTCTAAATATGTTGGAATTATGAAGGAAAAGGAACAAAACCAATCTCAGATTATAAAGGAAAGAATTAGGAAAGGAAAAGAACATAACCCATTCACAATTAGCTGGTGTAGAAGGTGAAATATGGTTCTCACTCGTGGTGGAAAGTAAGCAGAGAGATTTCATGAGGGTGGTGATTATGTTTGCATCATGCTACTGGCAAGGATGGGGAAATGCAGAAAAAAAGCTGGAACCGTTTTTGTTGGAAAAGACCTTTTACAGTCATGTTCTTAAAGCAAATCTGGAGAGAAATTTGTGACAGTGTCCACAGTAAATGCACATTTTCTCCTGGAAAGGAAGGCAGAGAGGGGCACTCCTTATGTTTGTGTCACTCCATTCCCTCCTTTTCTTATAAAAGAGAGGAATTATGCATTTCAAGAGCTGAGGAAGCACAAGGAGATGAAGAAGAGCAAGGAGCCAGCAAGGATTTGCTGCACATTTCAAGCTGTGTCCACATCCTACACAGACTCACAGATCCCATTGGCAGAAAGCATTGTCTGTTTTAGTGTTTGGGGAAAACTCCAGAGTCATTCCAGTGAAGATCCACCCAGCCCTCCCACCCGAGGTGTGTCAGCAGGTACAGGCAGGCTTCATCAGCCATCAGAGTGAAAACACATTGCACAACCCTGCAAATTACCTTCCTGAGAAGCTTGTTCTGTAATATTTGGACACAACCTGTGTGTCTCTCACTGCACCTCCTTTAAGAAGCACTTCCTTTACAGTTCTCTGCACTAACAGGCTCGTACAAAACCCAGCTGGAAATCACATTATTCTGCAAAATTTAAACATGCAAATATAAATTGCAGTGACTTTTCATTTGGACAGAAATACTGCAAACATCATCTGAAAATATGGTTGGTCCTGTCATACTTGTTTCTTTCTTTTTTTCTCCCTCCTTTGCTATTTGCAGGAAGTGTTCTAGGCCAGGCTGGAGCAAGCTGCTCTAGTGGAAAGCGTCTCTGTCCATGGAATTGGATGGGCTTTAAGGACCCTTCCAACCCAAACCATTCCATGATTCCATGAAAGATATAATGTCCTCTAACAATCTCACCCCCTTTTATCAACCACATGTTTAAGGATTATGCTTTGTGGTGGCACAGGTACAGAAAGTGCTTCATGGCACCTCTCTGTCTCCAAACAGGATGATGTGAGCACCAGAATATTTCAAACACAGTAAATGAATTTAATCACTTCATTTTAGCTGTTTTAAAATGCATCATGTAAATGATTTATGTGTTCTTGCTCTATAATCATCTAAGGAAATGGACAGCATAAATTAGATCCAGAGATAATTAGCTCTCTCCATTGACAAAAAAGCCCAGGCAGCAGCTTAGACAGGATGCTTGACTCCATAAAGAAGGACAAGATGAATCTGATTTAAGGAGTCCTTCCGTGCTGTTGTTGACAAGGTTCTTTTTCTAGAAAGTCATTGCTGCAGGCAGCACAAGTTTTAGATTTAAAGAAAACTGGAGTACTTGAGATCTAATCAGCATTTCTTTGTCGTGACAGTGGACAGTGACCAGGCTAGCTCTTCACCTTCCCTTTCATAAGTGAAGTAATGGAGTTCTTTAAGGAACCATGCTTTCAGAAAAATTCTGCAGAAGCAGTTGAATTAGAAAATCGAAGAGTTAAAATATGCCTTTGCACTCTTACAATTAGCTTTTACAACTTCCTCACCTTTAAGAATGAGCCTAAATGATTCTCCTTTATTCTCCCCAGGGGAGACACAACATTAAAACCCCAAGTCAAGTTATTCAGCCAGTACCAAGCGAGAACCAGTGTTTTCCACACTTTGAATTGTCTTACAAAATCCCAGACACCCACTCACTCCGTGAGGACAATCTTGTCCCTTTGACGGGAGGGAAACGAGGGGGAGCGGAACCAAGGGATATAATTCACTCTGTCACACAGGAGCCATTATCAAGATCAAAAGGGAGGAACTGTATTTTGTAGCTGGACCAGTTCCTTGCTCAACTTGTGCCCAGCACCACCTGGGTTACATAACTGCCTTGTTTCACCTGGAGTGGCTGGATCCACCTTTCGTCACAGCCCATCCTTTCTTTTGGGGTCTTCTTCCTCCTGCATCCCTGCAAAGGGCAAAGAAGGAGAAATGGGAAGTCAATGCTACCTAAACCTCACAATTCTTGCTTGCCAAACAGAATTTATCTAAAACAACCTATAAACTGTCTAGTTTATCTATATTTTGGCTTGCAGTTGCAATGTTATGCTTTTGGAAACATAAATTTGCATAGGTGACATAGGCACAGGACACACCAACTTCACACCCGCAGGTGCACAAGTGCAGCTCACTTTGGAAACCACAGGGATTTATTAATTGCAACTTCAGTGTTGTAAAACAAAAGCTACAGCTCAGACAGTCAAAACCTGTGCCTTTACAAATGTGTAATAACAATATCTGTTGGCAACTTCTTGCCCATCAGTTAGGAACCCTAAAAATAATTAAATGTTCCTTTCACAGTGGTGTCCAATGTATAAAGAGCAGACAATACAACTCAGTCAACCAATGGAAGGGGTGTTAAGCACAGATAAGTGAGTGTTGCATTGCAGTGCCTCCTTTAAGAGGGTTTTATATCATAAACATCTTCATACAGGGCAAATATGTTATTGCTCCTGCTCAGGAACAAAACCTGCAGTTAAGCTCGAAGTTTCTTGTATACTACTTACCTACAATCAAAATGACTAATTTTTTCAGGCAGAACCTTTGATTATCTTCTCAAAAAACCCCAAACCCCAACCCCATTTAAAGAATCTCTAAGGTTAAAACTGTTAAGGAACACATGTTAAGGAAAAGATTGACTGGTCTCAAATAGTCAGTAGAATAAAAACATTCATAAAATATAACAAATGCTTAAATATTTCCTTGCACAATCCCTGCAGATCTTCCATGGATCAGCAATGGTTTATCATTATTCTTTTCCAATGTCATTAGATGTATCTCAAGAATCTAATTATTTGCTGTAGATAATCAATTGCTCAAAGTCTAAAAACCCGCCATCACTAATGATTATTAATGGGGACTAGATTATTTAATGCTCCCTTGGTTTTTTTCAGAGTATTATTTTATGTTCTTTAATCAAAACTAACCTGTATTATTGAAAGAAATATTGGTAAAAGTACAGTTTAACTATTCTCAGCTGGTTTTTATTTAAGCTTTTTCTAATTATGAGTCAGTAAACAAAGAGTAAATATTCATAGGAGTTTATCAGAGTATGCACCATTTAAAACTATTTAAGCAAAACAGGTTAAAAGTTTTAGGGGGGAAAAGGCATCTTTAAAATATAATGGAGTATCTGAACTGAGGCAGATAAAGCAGCTTCTGAGGAGAGCAAAGACTCAGAAAGTAACTGGGGAAATTATAATGCCTGGGAAGGATAAAAACAGGCAAACAGATTTTTGTGTAGATTTAAGGTGAATTTTCGTGTGCAGTCCTTTTCCTCTCAGTTCTACATCCTTGAACTGAGGGATCCTAAGTGAGACAAGTCCATTAAGGGGCTAGATCTTTATTTGGATTCATGGATTACCCTTCCACAGGTTAACTGGTTGGAATACTTTGTTCTTTTAGTATGATATCTTCTTTAGGTGTTCCATGAGCCAGCTGGAGGGTTATCCTTGGAAGGAAATTGCATTATAAACCATTCTGCTCCAGCCCAGCATGATGGATATTGGTGGATGTTGTGCCAGTCTTGCATTTGACTTCTGTTAATTGCTCCTAATCCTTGATGAGACAAGCAGAGGCCTTGGGCTGTGCCTGTGGGATACTTCTGAAGTACTAATTGGATAATCTTAGCCCATGGCAGCTAAACCCATAAACTCTTGTTTATGTCCTGATTGCTCTCAGATTGCAAACCTGGGGAGGCAGGCACCAAACCATTCCAAGTCTTGTCCTTTGGGCATGGAACAGAAAGCTCCATAGAATTATCCCAGGGTAACATGGATGTGGAAATACAACCTTTACCACAGCAGAGTCTCCCAGTGTCCTGGGATGACAGGTCCAGCAATTAATTTGCAGCTTTAGGGATTATACCAGGGACACAATGCAATTAAATTTCCTATTGGAAGAGGCATAACAGGGTTTTGGGAGCTGCAGAGGGCAGCAAAGGAATGAGTTTAACCATCCAAGGCTGAGTCAGGCCTAGCCACTGCTGGTTCCTCACAGGACCTTACATGGAGCAAGCAATGGAAACACCACATCCCCTTCTATTTTTTATAGGATGGATTGAAAGGAAAGGCTACTGATATGAGAGGCCATGCAGCTATTCCTGTGCTCCTTTCCTTGGAGAAGAGGTTTTGGAGGAGAAGGGAACTCGAGGACCCTGACCCGTCATCTGAACCCCGCGTCTCTCCCCCTCAGAAAACGAGGCGCCAAAAATCGGTGGCAAACACTTGCTGTGGTAGAAAATTATCCCAAAGGTGACATTTGTCCTGATGGACACTGGCAAACCCCTCAGAGCATCCAAAGGCATGCCCAAAAAGCAGGTGATGAGGGACATGCCCCCCACATCGTGAGGGAAAGGAGCCCTGGATGTGAGGCGAGAGGCTGAACCTCCTCATCGCGGTGGCGGGCAGAGTCGGCCTCGGCTTTATGAACAAACCCTCACGGTTTGGCGGGAAAACAAGTGAGCCAAATCCTCACACCGGGAAATTTCACGTGGACAGCAATCCTTCTTGTTCAGGAGACGGAATGCTTTCTCTAAAATACACAGGTTTGGGATGAAATTTGTGCATTTTAAGTCCTGTGCAGTGCTAGCTTCTAAATCCACCATTGTTTCAAAATAACTCACCAAAAAATATTAGTTCTCATCTCATTTTTTTTTTCTCTCTTTTACGAGCTACTTAAAAGTTGGAATTTTTGTCTGGAGATAATTTGGGTTTTGAGCTTTGATCGAATATCTCCAGCTCCAAAGCTGCTATAAATTAATTGTTACAATTGTAGCACTTTTTCATTATCAAATACACCTAATACAAATGCAAGCCAGGAGAAAGATTTTTGGGTTTTTTTAATGTTGACATTTGTTATAGTGATTTGGATAACGTTTCTGTGTTATTCACAGCAGCTATATTTAAGGGTTTTTTATATACTGTCACTTGTTATTGTGATTTGGATAACATTTCTGTGTTATTCACAGCAGCTGTATTTAAGGGTTTTTTATATACTGTCACTTGTTATTGTGATTTGGATAACATTTCTGTGTTATTCACAGCAGCTGTTCCAGGGAGGAATTAATCCAAGGAAAAGCGAAAACTGGCCCATTTCCAGGTGCAACAGAGGGATTTTGCCACAGGGAGGCAATCTTGGATCATTTTTCCTCATCCTTTCCCGGTTTTTTCCTGAAGAACCCCTCCAGCTGATCAAATTCTCGAGACTTTCTAACCTTCCTATCCTTAGCTATCCAAATATCAATCAATTAGAAACTCAGCTACCTCTCCCCAGGGAGTGAGGAAAAAACTGTGGTTTTCTCCAGATCCACATTCAGTCAAACACTCCTTTGAAATCGCCCGGGAAATAAAATTTTAAGAAGTTTTAATTTGATTTCAAATTAAGGAGCACTGCTGACCCCAGAATTGAAGTAAAATATCCCCAGTAGCTGAGGATTACACTCCAAAATCGGGTGATTTTGCATTTTGGTTTTAGAAAATGCAAAGTACAATCCTGGCATGTATTCCATGGTCACCTGGATGCATTTACCAGCGGGGGGAGCACAGGGCCACAGCCAACATTCAGCTTTAGGAAGCACCAGTGCACCTGGAGAAGGCAAGGTTCACTCCCAGTTCCAGGTGGGAATGATGCTAAAGGTGTCAAGCAGCGACCCAGAGGCCAAGCTGAGCTCGGAGATGAGTTCTGGACTTGCCAGTTCCCAGCTCTCCCAGTGGGAAACTTGTTAAGAGGTTTCCTTTGGAGAGACAAGATGGATTATCTCTCTGTCAGCAGATTCAGACAAGAGCACCAGACACACCCCGGTTCATGCAACTGAAGAGTGACAACAGACAATAAAACACTGCATGGATGAGGCACTTACACCTCAAACTTGCTTTTAATATCTGAGCTCATATTTAAGAGCTCGTTAGTCAAGAGAGAATTCCTTTTCCAGGATCTTCTCTTCCACACGGATTGCAGCGCTGAAGAAGCAGCACCAAAGCAAATTATATTCCATAGATTTTTTTTTTCTTCAAAACCATGTTTTCATTAAGAGAAAAATGGAAGGTTTTTATTTCCTGGGACGCTGGGGAATGGCTTCAAACTGCCAGAGGGTGGGTTTGGATTGAATATTGGGAAGAAATTCTTCCCTGTGGGGGTGGTGAGGCCCTGGCTGTATTAAAGGACTACAGTTGGTGCTGATCAAGGTCTGAAAGGCACCATAATACAGTGAATACGAGGATAGGAAACTGGGATCTTGTGCAGATCCCTGGAAAAGCCAACTGTTCGGATTTGTTGGCATTGTGTCTGTTCCCTTGGCACACTGTCAACAAATTCACAGGACATTAGCTGGGATCTCTCCTCCTCTGCTCTGTAAATCACTGGGTGTACTCGTGGTAAGAAATATAAGCAGATTTTATTCAGCCCAGCTGCCTGAATCCAGGTATTACTCTGGATAACCACCCCCAATATTTATTTCAAACCAACTTTGGAGGGGGGAAGAAAGAGTGGCAGAATGCCAGGGGTAACAAAACTGGAGAGGGTAGCCCAGAGGTAAATCCCTTCCCAAGGTGTGAAGGGATTTACTCCCACTTCTCATTAGGGAGAGATGGAGGTGGCAAGATAATTCATACAGGCAGTGAAAGTATCCAGGGATATTCAGATTTTGGACAAGGGAGTGTAGCAAGGATGCAAATTAAGATTTTATACTGAAAAAAAGGGGATGTTGGTCAAAGATACAACATAGCCTTTCATCTTCAACTATTTTTAAATATAAGCAGTCAAAATGAGAAACTCAGGGCTATGCTGCAGGGAATTAAAAAGATTAAATGGACAAAAAGGACTTGAGATTTTTCATTGGAGGGAACACATTTCAGAGAGGTGCTCAAACTGTAAATTACAGCCCCAAGAATACCTTATTTGAGTTGGGGAAAAGTTTCCTCAGTACTTTTTCTGGCACATTCTTAGGCACTGATGGATTTCACCTCATTCCAGACTGTTCAGGACTGTTGGGTGGATGGTCACATTGGCAGAGTTCTCCCTCACCTCACTAGCTGTCAGTGCATCTCACCTTCTTACTCAAGGGATCTTTTTCATTTAAGAGCTGGTAGGAGCAATGAAAAGGAGAAATGAGTTAATAAAAGAGGATTTAAAACTACCCTGAGAGCATCTCTTTCATTTTCACACACCCAATCTTCAATCCTTCAATCCTAGGGTTAAAAATCTTACATCACCACCACTTATATTGAGCAAATTTTGTGTGCTGCAATGCCACACTTTTAGCTCATGTCCCACAGCTGGTATTTAAATAATTTTAATGAGCATTTTGCTGGGTAGTCTCTGTCTGCTTTGCTTTGCTCATTGCTGTGAACAGCTGATGGATTTCTGATTCAGCACACTGGAGCTTCACAATGGGGTGTTGAAACATCAGAAAATCCCAGCTGGAGTTTGTATCCCCATCTATTTCCCTGAAAGAAAGCCCAAGTAGAACAATCCAAAATTGATTGGGTCCTCTCTCCCTGACATAACACAGGGAATCTTAATTTGAAATTTGGTGGGTTTTTTTGTTTTGGTGTTTTGGGGTTTTTTTTTATGGCATAGATATTTTAATATGTAATTTTAATGTGGAGTTTGGGGTTGGTTTGGAGTTTTCTGGGGGATTTTTTGTTTTTTGGTTGTTGGTTTTTTTTTTTTTTGGTCATGGTGTGTGTAGATCTAACACCCACTTCAACAAGAAAATAAAGACAAAAATAAGAAAGACAAATCTTTTTCCAGCTTCATGAGGAACCAAGCCTGGTAAATCCATTGTTGCAACAGGTCAAAGAGTTTTAGGCTATTTCATCATTCCGGAGGAAGAGAAGAAGGTTAGATTAATATTTGGGACCTCTGGCATGAGGATGCAATTCCAAAGGTACTAATAAATCAGTGGAAATGGAATGAGTAATTTCTGAGAAGAGCTACCCTTTAAATTACTGTGCTAGAGCTGCCCCTTTCCCACGTGGGATAAGTCCCTGTGGATTCAATCCATGTAGAATAACAAAATAAACATTGTAATTAGTTATCAGTGTAATTATTGGAGCTGGGTTTATTTCCTTCTTCAAGCCTCCACTTTTGGGTGCTGGAATAATGCTGTGATCTGATGTGATCTCTCTTTTGCTCTCTCCTGCCTGTTTGTTGTTCTGGATACCTCACAGACCATGAATTGAAGCTGACACTGATCCAACAGGTTGTAAACAGGCAGAAAAGCCCACGTAAGCAAACCCCAGCCCTTCACTGACTGGGATCCAACTGGTCTGCACCCAAAAGTGGAATTATGAGTCAGAGTGAAAATGAAGGCCACGCAGATCGCTGTGTGCAGCAATTCTTGCAGGGAATATGGGCTTCATTTGCATAATTAGCTTGTTCTTGCTCAATAATCTCCTCACAGGGCTGGATTCTGGATGCTCTGCTGGATTTTTCAGGGGTTGTATGCTATTAAAATTCCCAAAAGGCAAGGAATAGTTCTTTAAAAAATTGCCTTTGTTTTTATTTCAGGAATACATTTAAAGTGAATCTCTTCTAACACATCACACATTGGAATAACAGCTCCAGTGGGCACCTTTACGTCAGCACCTTCAATCAATAAACTGGATTTATTGGCACAAAAAGATAGAATGGTGGCTGAGCATGGGGGTTTTTTTAGAATGGAAAAAACCCCCCACAAAATCAAAATCTCAAATATAAACATATTTACCCATCAAACATAACCACCCTGCAGATAAAACACACAGATAGGGTAAATAAGACCTGAATGGTAAATATTTTTAAGGATGGAACAGTCAGTAGGGAGAGTTCTAAACCATTTCCAGAACCTAATCCATCCCTAAAAGATGTATTTTCACATCTATTTTATGTGTTTTCAGCTGCTACTTCCAAGAGGGAATGTAGATCTTTTAGGGATTTTTTTTTTTTTCAGATTAGATTGAGTTAAGTGACCAGACAAATCAGGAAAGATTATTTCACTTGATTTTTCCTCATCTATCACCAAGAATAAGAGGATATAAGGAAGATGTGGGGTTTGTTTTTTTTTTTCTGAGAAAATTAAAAAAAATAACCTTGGAGGCCAAGGGTTTAGGTGAGGAACATCCTCATCAGTCACCAGTTAAGAAGACTTGAAGCAGAGTGAAAGAATTAATATTTTGATGCAAACCTGCCCCAATCCATGGAGGAGATGAGGAATTTCCCGAGGGACAAGTTGAACTGAAAGGGCATGGATGAAACCTCATTGCTCTTGCAAGTTTAATGACAAAGGACACAGGACTGCTTCTCCCAGCTCCACTTCTGAGAGAAAACAGCCATAAATATCCTCTGGGAAGCACAGTCCTGCCTTGAAGAGTGTGATCCAGGCGTGCCCATGGGATGAGGGCCCCCAGGGGATGGCAGCCAGGAGAACCAAGCACGCCCCACCCTTGGGTGGGTGAGAAGAGGAAAATTTCTCAGACAGAGGCGGCTCTGTACAGGCAGGGGAGCACAGCTCAGCACTCCAAGGGCTTTGGAGTCACAGCAGACCACACCTTCTACGGGCATCACCTGAGGAAAAGGTATTTTAGGTGGCAAGCTGGAATAAATTCACCAGTTTTGGGGGTTTTTTTTGGATTTCAGTGTAAAAACAACCTCTACTTCTGGCTAGCTCTCTCTTTATGGACACACAAACTGCATTTGCCTTCAAATGAGGCTACAAGTTGCCCTCCAATAATTGAAGGGTTTTCAGGCAAGAAAACTGAAGGATTTTTTTTTTTTTTCTTTGCAGGGGTGGCTGCTAAGAGGAATCAGTGCATTAGTGAATCATTTTAAACTCAGGAAAGAGGTGCTAGGCTGAGGTGCTGCCACAGAGAGCGGGACAGCAGCAGAAAAGGGAGTTGTTCTATCCATTTCTAAATCCTCTTCATCAGGTTCCACCCAAAGCATCTTATCCAATTGCATCCCTAAATCTGGGACCTGAGGGAAGAACAAAAAGATACAAAAGGGATTCTGCTCTACCTGGATAAGGGAAACCACTTCAGCAGCATCTCAGCACAAACTCCTGCAGAAAGAGAAAACTCCAAAAGGATTCTGCAAAGCATCTCCCTATTTTCCTTCTCTTCCAGGTATTCCAGATAGCAAATATTGCCCTTCAAGGAATATTATAGTTCTCACCTGACTCTTTGGAGTTTGTAAACCATGTTAGAATTTGACCAAGGTAAACTAGCTCCACTATTAATAACCTTTATTAAAAAGATAAAGAAATTATTATCGACACAGTCTGTTGAGACAAATAGAGACAGAAATGTTTTAATTAAAACCAGATTGAGAAAAAGAATCAATAAATAATGACATTCAAGTAAGCAGAATTCTAATTAAACATTACAAATGATCAGTTTAATTTATGAGATTTACACCACAAAGAACCCTTTCAATTCAGCTTTGTATTGATTTCACTGGGACACAGGATCAGCACAGCTTTCAAGTCTCACTGGTAAAAAAAAAAAAAAAAAAAAAAAAAAAAAAAAGGAGGAATCCTTAATATTTATATTACCTTCAGCAGGACAGCAATTTTAAAATATCTTTATGTAATACCATGAAATCCCTGCATTCATCTTAATGATGTATTACAACTTAAATAATTATATAATGTTTCTGCTTTTGCAAATTATGGATATCACCATTATAACCAGTGCTGGATTTGGGAACACTTAATTGCTGTAGGCAATTGCAGTTAGCAGGGATTCCCAAACTACATTTTAAACACTTTTTAATAACTACTTTTTAACCAGGACCCTTTTCAAAGACATCTGTCAGCCATTATTAC
Source organism: Pycnonotus jocosus (assembly GCA_013400435.1). Lineage (NCBI taxonomy): Eukaryota > Metazoa > Chordata > Aves > Passeriformes > Pycnonotidae > Pycnonotus > Pycnonotus jocosus. The sequence continues at coordinate 122,736 of VWYP01003913.1, read as the reverse complement.
GAAATAACCAGAACAGTGTTATTGGTACCTGCACCTACACACAAAAATGTAAATAAAAATAAGAAAGAGAGATGTTCTGAGAAAAAAAACAAAGGGGAAAAAAAAATGTCCAAACTCCTTTTGCTTTGTTTGTTGGGCTTGATTTTGTTACCCAGAAGAGGGGTATTGGTGTCTGTAAACTGCAAGACAAGTGAGCTGCTTTTAAGTCTCCCACGTCTTGCTCCTGTAGGTGATTTATCCACCAAAAGTTTTGGGTATGAAGGCAGAGAGGAACCACGTGGCCTTTGCTTTTATGGGCAAATTGTCTCCTTATTTGCCACTATGGGTTCTTGCCATGAAAACCTTTTTGGTTTTGGGTCAGTGAAGTGGGTACAGTACCACTGGGTTCTGCCAGTCCCATAATGGAATATATTTGCTCTAAGTGGCATTAGGAAATATCACTGCTTTTCAAAATCAGCAAGATAAATCAGAGCTCCTTCTAAAACAGGCTTTGACTTCAATCTAAAAATCACAATCAAGAACTTTATTCATAATTCTCTTGTAAAACTAATTGTACCAAACCACCAAGATGTAAACTTTTAGATAAAATGTAATATATACATAAAAGCAAGAGTACCCTAAATACCCTTGAAATCTGGACCTACACCTCAGTGCTTTGTCTTCTTAGCCTGACTCAAAGCTGGTCTACACCAGAAATGCAACCTGACAGCCCAGCCAGCACTCAGTTAAAACCCAGACATGTATTTATGCCTACAGATAGCACGTGCCACACAAACTGTGCTCACACAGCTGATCTGCCTGCCCCTGCAACCCAGGAACAGAACCTGTTACAACCCTTCACAGTCACAGCAAGGTGACCAGAAGTGATGGGGACATGCCCCAGAGGCCACCTTGTTCTTTCCACATTTATTTGATCTGTTCTAGAAGATCCTTTAAAAATTTCCCCTGGCCTAATGTCTCCTGACTTCCTGAACTTTTCCTGCATTTTTCTCACTGATCCACTGAGCCAAGAACACAAAGGAGACCTTAATACTGAAAGAGGCTTGTGAGGAAGATGGACAGATTTTACCAGGACTTGTAGGGACAGGATGAGGGACAATAGCTTTGAACTGACAGAGGGTGTGTGTGGATTGGATATTAGGAAGAAATTCTTTACTGTGAGCCACTGGAACAGGTTTCCCAGGGAAGCGGTGGATGTCTCATCCCTGGAATTGTTCAAGGCCAGGCTGGACAAGGTTTGGAGGAATCTGGTCAGGTGGAAGTTGTTCCTGTCCATGGCAGGGGGTGGAGCAAGATGATCTTTAAGGTCCCTTCCAACCCAAACCATTCCAGGATTCTTTGACTCGGAGAAGAATATCCTTTCTTCCATAAGCAAAGAGGCGGCACTTCCAATACAGTTGAACTGATCAAGCTGATTCAAAAGCTACTTCTCCCCAAGTTTAAAAGCCCATCTCTGAATTCTGAGATTGAGAGCAGGAAAAAACAGAGGTTCGTGGTTGGGAACAAGGTAAAAATGTATCTTGAGGCCACTTTCCCATTTCATTCTTACTGAAATTTGCCAGCTCCTGAGTTCCTATGCCTGAGAACACGCAAAGGGATGGTGTGTCCTGGCTCTTGGCAGCAGTTTTGTGGTGAAGGGATTCCCTTGGAGAGTTGCCAGTTTCTATCCATGCAGATATGCTTCCAGCCAGTGCTCCCCAGAATCCTTCAGGGAACTGCAGGAACAGAAGGGAAAAAAAAACCACTTAGGGGGAGACAGAGTTCAGCTTTGTGGGAGGCCAAGTGTAGTTAAAGAAATAAAAGGAAAAAAAATTATTTTAAATTGCATGGACACCTCATAGCAAAGTCTGACTGCTGGCACTGAGCTGAGAGGATTTAAGGAAGAGAAAAACAAGCTTTGAAACCTTAAAACTTCAGAAAAATCTAAATAAACTCTGGGTTTGATCTCTCCACGGACATTGATTTGAAATGGCTGCCCGGATGTCTCTTACCTGCCACTGCAGAGCAAAATCATCTTGTTAATTGGTACTTACTGCAAAATATCTACAAAGGCTGTCAGCAAAGTCTTGGTTTTGTACTCAATGCCGTGCTTGTCACAGAGGCTTTTCACCAGGGGAGCCACTTTCCAGTAGTTGTGCCGAGGCATTGTGGGGAACAGGCTGCAGAATGGGAGGAGGGAGAGTTATTGCAAGACTTGGCTTTCTCCCTGCTCAAAATACCCTCCTGCCCCAGATTATTCCCATGTTTTCCCCCAGGATGATACTCACTGGTGCTCGATTTGGAAGTTCAGGTGCCCAGTGAACCAGTCATTGAACAGAGACTGGTTCACGTTGCAGGTTGCGTGGAGCTGGGAGGGGAAAAAACCCCAAAACCCTCAGATGATTTAGATTTTATTTTCCTGCAAGTCCAACAATTGAATCCCCAGCAATCACTGCCCACCCTTACCTAGCATAAAAATCAAGGCAAAGTCAGGGATTACAGCCATCATTATCCTGAAGAATTCAACAGAGTCTAGACTAGCTGGGCTGAGTTTTTTATCCTTTATCCTGCTACTAACCCAGTATGTGGGATTATATTGCTGGAGGCAGGATAGATGTGAGAAAAGCTCTATTTACATACTCATTTTTATCAGGCAATTTTCTCAGATTTATCTGATCTGTAGTAAACCTGCAGCCTGCAGGGTAAAAATAAAAGTATCCCACTTTTCTTCCCTTTGGTTGGCCTAAAAAGAAGATTGGCTGTTATGCCACCAGTACTTTTCTATAATAGGGAGGGAAAAGGGTTGCAAAAAATATGTGAAGGCCTATCAGTGAAAAAACATGATTTTAAAAATCTAGATTTACTGTTTTCCAACTAAAGTTTTAAATTGTTTGACTATCACAGAAATGATTGTTTAATGAATGGAAGGGCAAACCTCATTATCAGTAAATCTAAGAGAATAACAACATTGTCTTTGTTCTGTAATTTAGACCAGAAGACCCAGTATTCCAGAAGAAAGGAGCTTCTCACCTGAGTAGACACCCAGTCTTTGTTCTTGTCATAATCAATGTGCATTGGGATGTGATTCATCTGGGACACCCAAATAAACCAGGTACTCTCAAGGTACCTGGGCAGATAAACACAGAAACTCTTGTCATATCTCTAATCCCACCCAAATGTAACACTAAAGTACTTGGCTAAGTCTCTTCTCAAATAAAAAAGCACTTTTGGATTTTAAGAATCACTCAAGTTGTAGCTGCAGATGTCCCTGAGCAGCCACCACCCCACTGACATGAAACTGTTTTTTTCTGGACTATTTAATTCTGAGAAAATTGTAGTTTTAGTTTTCATTTCTTTCTTTTGAAGCTCAATATTGGTTACAAATATTAATTAATTCTGGGGGCTCTGGATGTGCTCTGAGTTACCTGGACAGCCAGTAGTATATCATGAAGTTTTTAAATCCCATTAAAGGAATGTACATGAGGCAGACTCGGATGTTGAAAGCCACAATCAACACCAGGTCCTGTAAAAAAACACAAACAAACAAAAAAACCCCTGAGCAAATCAGGATGAAAATCAGCCTTTGTTGATGAAATGCCTCCACTCCATCCTCTCCCTTTTACTTGAACTACAGCTTCAAAAACGTTCTGATATGCAAATTTCTGGATTATCAGGAGTAAGCTCCATTCTGCATCAAGGTGGGTGTATCCCTGAAATATTCCCACTTAACCATCAGAGACTGCAGACAACAGCCCTGCCATCACACTCTGGGTCTGGAAATCTCCTGGTAACTTATTTATCTGCTAAAAGGCTAAAAAGCCTCTTCTAAACAACTTTCTCTTGCTGCAGCAAGCCCAGAATCAGCCTTTTCTATCCTTTTTTCTCTCCTACCCCCCAATCACCTGACCAATAGGAGGTGAAGGTGAATACAGTGACATTTTTAGTTTTCCAGACAGGGAAGCAGTGCTTACCAACCACTTTTTCCTCTTGATTGCAAAGTAGAATATTGACAGCTGGAAGAAGGGTACGAGGGCAAGTGGGGCCAGCACTGAAGGACAGAACAGAAAGAGAGAGACATTTGTAATTTCACTGCATCATAAAAATGATTCTTCTTTCCAGTGGAAGAAAAATTGCTGTCTTCCACTCATATGAACTTCCATGCATCTGCATAATCTCTTCCTCTTTTCTTCTCATCACCTCCCCATTTCTTCCCCATCCTTTTCTTCCCTCTGTTTGATACACCCCCATCTGCATCTCATAACCCAAACTGAGACTTAAGAGGCAATTCCTTCTCACAGGGATCTTCTTTAACATGAAGAAACCTTCCTGGAGCTCTCATTTCAATGGGAATATCTTTAAAAACTCTTGTTTTGTGGGGGAGGAGATGCACTCATGGTTTTAGGAGATACTTACAGCTGAAATACTTGTGCTGGTAGTTGTAAGGCATGAACTTCTTCTTCTGCTTTCCAAGCTGAAAAATGAAAAGATATTGAAATATTTACAAAAAGCACAATTGAGTTTATTTCTTCACCTTGTAATTTTTTTACCAATTCCACAAAGAGTTTCTGAACATCACCCCAAACTTTTGTGAATATAATTCTTTAAACGACAAAATATTAAGGAGCTAAAGCAAACTACTTCCAGAGCTCCAGTCTGCACTGGGTCAACACTAAAGCAAAAAATAAACTGGATAAATAAAACTTCTGAAATCCACTTTGCCTATCCATAGTGTGCCTGACTCTGATCCTGCCAAAAGGCAAGAAGACATGAAAAACTGTTTTCCTACACTTTCACTCCATCAAACCCACTGGAGCCAGCCTGCTCTGGATGCTCATGCTCCTACATGAGAGATCTTTCCCAAAATCCCTGACAAAATCCTTTCCAATTGGAGCCAGTGGTTTTCTATGAATAAGCATTTTGTATTTCCCACTGCAGGAATCTTTCTGGGACAGCAGAGCTGGAATTTTCCATGTGCCTTGGAGGGTTTCTTCAGCAGGTGAAAGAGAGAGGTGCCTGTTTTTAAGAGGCTGGTGTATCTCGCAATGACGCCATTTCATCACCCCATGAGTAAAAGGAATTACAAGGAAAAGAAGAGACAAATGAGCCCTTGCCTATCCTGATGCTATCAGAAACCATAATGGAAGCAGGGAGGATCTATCCACAGCTTCTCTTTTTGTGAAAGCCATAGAATTCAGCATTAGGAAATAATTCGCTGCGTTTGCGTTCCGGTGCGCGGCAGCTCCGCCCGCCCTGAAGGATTTGGGTGCCCAACAGCTCCGGCAGCCAGGAGAATCCAGAGGGAACATCTGACTCACCAATATTCTAATGCAATGGGCTGACTCGCCCCTGGAGCTGCCTTCAACATGCTTGCCCTTACTTAAGCATTGATTTTAAGCCTTTGTTTCTCAGCAGTGGGTGCCTCAGCATCGCAATAACACGAGACTCTCAGATCTTGGAATGCTTTGGGAATCATCATAAATAGAATAGAATAAATAGAATAGAATAGAATAGAATAGAATAGATAGAATAGTCTGGGTTGGAAGGGACCTTAAAAACCACCTGGTTTCAAGGCACAATCTGGGTTGTTATTAGGATATATTAGATCAATATCACACTCTAGCTTTCTGCCATTAAATCTGCTTTTCCAGACCTCCACAGAGAGGGTCTTTCCCAGGCTGAAGAGCAGAGGGTGCATGTTGAGGTCGGGGTCCTTGCGGAAGCAGTTGGGCTTGGCATGGTGCTGGTTGTGCAGGTGGTTCCACCAGCTGGCAGGCATCCCCTGAGCAGGGAAAAGGGCAACAGTGGGGATTCAAAACAGAGCAGAATCAAGGATCACATCTCTGTTTATCACAATTCCCTCACAGGCAACCTTGCCTGGATTTAGGGACACTCCCATCCATTGCTCAGTCCCGATTAGACCCAGGGAACATCCCCAGCACTACCTTCAGCATGTTTATCACCACGATCTGCAGGAGATGATTCCACCTGGGCTTCCTGAAGACAGAGCAGTGCCCCAGATCGTGCTGGAACCAGCCCATCTGGATCTGGGAGACAAAAGGATCATCAGGGAAAGAAAACTGCTTTATTGCAATAATTTGCCTTGTGAGTCTCTATAACTTCACAGTGTGAGTTTCATCCTCCCAATGTGTGGAAGAGATGATCACAGGGCTGGGAACTTCCATCCAGGCCACTGTTCACTAGAGCTGCTCAATTTCCAGTTTCATCTGGAATATAGGGAAAGCAGCAAAGCATCACTGCAGTTAAAACCACTGTCACAGCACAGAATTCTGTTGCTGCCATCAACAAATAATAAATAATCAATTATTTATTAATTAATTAATTCTGTTGCTGCCATCAACAAATAATTAATTTCCAAGTAGGAAATTAGGAAGTGGAACAGTTTCCAAGTCATGTTGCTTCACTGCATTCCATATTTCCATGGAAATACAAGACTGCTCTTTGAGGAATATGTGCCTTAGCAGATATTAGGCAAATAAAGCAGATTAATTAAATAAATTAGCTCATTTGCACCCCCTCCAGGGGTATCTGAGCAAACTTAAGCATTCAGTGTTAATAAGAAAATCTTGTTTTCCTCCCTCTGCCACACCCTTCAGCTTGTCCCATCTGAGCGCCACAAATCCCTATTCCCTCCTTCCCTACACCCACCCTGAAATGGATCCTTTGCTTATATGGCTGAATTCACTAATCCAGCAGAAAACTATTCAGTGGGGACTCAAAAAGGACCCCAAAATTACCAGATCCATCTGACAGAAGAAACAGAGAGACAAAAGCGCAAGTGAGAATGAAATATTCCTTCTTTTTGCTGGGGTAAGTGATTGGATCAGCTCATCCCATCTTGTGAAAGAGCCAGTTCCACAAGAGCCCCACTATCCCGAGGGAGCAGCCTGTCAGCAAAACGGGATCTGCTGCAGGCAGTAAAAATGGTGACGTAGAACGTGCTTGTCATCTTCAGCCAGATAATGGGATCTAAGGAGAGGCAATGCCTGAGACATTCCATTAATCCTCTCCACTTGGAAGAGCTGAGGGCATCTGCAGCATTGAGCTCCTGTCAGCAGTTTACCTGGGCAGTGGTGAATAACAGCATGCCAGCCAGGAAAGGCACCAGGGATATGCCAAAGTACCAGACCATGAGCCAGGATGCAGCATCCAGCACCAGGAGGTGAAGGAAAATCAGGAAGAAGAAGGAGTAATTGGGCCTCAGAAGTCCCATCCTCTCAATGGTGCAGCGCAGCTCACGAAAATCCTCCAAGAGGGATTTCTGCAGGTAAAGAAAAGAGATTTCTCTGGGTAATGTGAATATTAATGCACTATTTACTTTGAAAACGCCATAGAGCAGAGACAGGAATCCCAAAACAGCCACAGAAGTTGGAGGAGATGTTCTCTCAGTAGGGATTCAGTGCCAAAACAAGCATGGAGTCAACAGACTTTGCTTTGATTCTGAGACATCCCAGTAAGGAGAACCAAGCAGGATTTGGGGCTCTGGTGCTCATTCCTTGCTCCCAGGGGTGGATTTAGTGATGCTGGGACAGTCATGTTTCCATGCCTCCCATCACCAGCTCCTGCCCACCCACAGCATCAGGCGTGCTCCCTCAGAGGCCATCTCTGCTACATCTCCTGTTTTCCTTCTCCTCCCATGCTGAACCCCGAGTCATTCCCACTGCTGGAATCTAGGGCACTCACCTTTTTATTAGACTCAAAGCTGGGTTGATCTGGTGCCAGCTCCCCAATCAGCAGAGGTTTCATGTACTTTTTCACCAGGGACTTGTCGTTGTGAAATGCCACAAAGGCATCCTGAGGAACACGAAGGGAGGGAGTGAGAGAGGGCACTTGACCCAGCACCAGAGCTGAGCCTCTCATTTGCCAGATCTGGATTTTAACACAAAATCCTGCTCCCCTTGTCCATTTTTGTCTCTCCTGTCACTCTTTCCCATCAACTGGAGCTTGGACCAAGGAAGCTGGAGGCGTTTCAAGAGCCCAGATTTCATAAAAGCCCCTGGGCGAGGCTGGTAATAAACATGAAAGAGTTGGATGAAGAACTCTTTGCAGAGGGAAACCTGTTCTTTCATCTGCTTGTTTCAGCACAGTCTGTCCCTAGAAGGCTCCAGCCAGCAGCCCTGCCCTATGGATGGGACCCAGGAGCAAGGAATGAGGTGTGTCTTTGCCGTGCTTGGGATGACACTTTGAGTTCCTGTCTGTGTAACACTAAGGCCATACAAAACAGATGCTGAAGCCTCACATTCAGCAGCACAAACTGGGTGTCTCTTATTGTTCCCTCCAAATTTCCAGACTTGTTGGTGTTTTGGGGAAGTGTAGACACTTAATGACACAAAAGTGCTTGTCCAAGAACCATTTCAAATCCCAGTTTCAAATCAAATATAAACAATGGAATAAAGGATGAGATTCCAGATAAATCAAAACTCTTTTTAAGCTCATGTCCTCAAGTGGACAATCCAGAAGAAAGGATTTTCTTCCAGAAAGAGCTCAAAATCCCCATTTTGAACAGTCTGATTTTGCTGATTTTGGGTCTGAAAATCAGCAGGGATGATCACAACCCAAATATTCTGTACAGGTTTGGTCAGGATCAAATCCCTGAAGAGGACAGAGACAGAGGACTTCCTTGGAGCCTCTTGGCTGGAGACAGTCTCTCTCTGAGTACTTTAGTGTAGAAAAAGTCAGAACAGGGTGACTTTTTGGACATTTGAGCTTTTCTACAGATATCTAGTGACCCTTTGTCACAGTAACAAATGAGCAACTCTGTCCAGACCCAGAGGACTTGGGAAATCTTTCCATGGTGATTTTGTGCCTCTCATCCCCCAGGTCTCTATACATTTTTATATTCCTCCATCTCGCCAGGAATTCTGATTTAACCCATAAGTATCTATACTGCAGTTTGAAAACAGGAATCAGAATCCTTTCAAGCAGAAACTCCTATCCATGAAATCAGTGTCACAGATTTTTATCACTGAAAGCCTCTCAGTCCTGCCTTTTCTTCCTCTTTGATGATCTTAGGCCCTGATTAACATCTTACTAACTTTAAGATAAACTTCTGAGCTTAACTTTAAAAACTATCACGTACAACACACATAACTCACAGCATTTGACATCAATTAAATGTTCTGCAATGGTCTTGCCTTGTATTTTCAAAATAATCCCCACAGAGAAAGCAAAATTCTCACTGTGTATACATCATTATGAGCTCTAGAGTAGTCAAGAGCTGTTGGGAAAAAAATCCTGGATCCTGGTTTTAGGTAAAGTCCTGCACTAGTAATTTTTTGAGACACCTTCCAGTCCTGCTTTTCTATGTGGATTTCTTAGAATATATAGAAAAGCAGGACTTCAAAAGCAAAAAGAATGATTAGGATCAGCAAGGGCAAGACAGAAAGTGTTGTTAGGATGCCACACAAATCCATATTGAACCCATGATTTTGGCTACTGGCTGTGGTTCTGTCTTCAAAGGGATATAGTGCATCTAGAAGTTACCTTTAAGGCCAAGTAAAATCAGATTGTAATTATTACAACAATAAAAGCAAATAAGATCAAAGGTCATTTTTAAAACAAATTCACTGCGGTTAAAGCCCCTGGGTGTCTGTAAATACAATGATGTAACCTGCAGGTCCTTGCAGGAGCTGGGAGGACATAGCTTGGGGACAAATCATTCCATGCATTCTGCATTCCTTGACTCCTTCTGTAAAAGTCCAGCGGCAGAAAGTGCAGGAGATAGCACCAGGATCTCTGGGCTGGCCTATGCTCTGAAGGTCAGTGAACTTGGGAGAAACCAAACAAGACTCAAACCTCTCTTTTTTTGTTCCTCTGAGATCACCAGATATTTTTCTGCCCCAGTTTCAAGCAGGGTGCAAGGGATGAAAAGTGAAAAGTAACTGATCTGGTCCATTTTGGGCTGGGAGTAAGAAGTGCTATCCCATTCCACACGCCGAAACATGAGGAATTAAGACAGGCTAAGCAACTTTCTTCAAGTCAGAAAGTCTTGTCGTGACAAGAATTAAATCTCTCACATCACAAGTTTATGCCCATGTTTCCAATGCTCAGATTTCTGCCTGCTCAGAAATTCAGCGTCTACATTCAGCATAGTCTGGGAGATCTGCTTAGAATTTATTATTCCTGCCAACAAGCACCAAATGATTTTAGACAAACCCTCTAGATCAAAGATTTTTGCAGGAATCCCTGGAAGATCTGGGTTCAAATATATTTGCAGGACTTTTCCTTACATCCTGCAGCCCACGGGCATCATGCTGCTTTCTCAGTCTGCTCGTGATGACCACCACCAGACAAGATTCCCCACCACATCCTCCTTCCCTGCCGCTGGAACCACCTCCCTCCGCTGCTTTCCCAGCTCTTACCGTGGCATCCTGCCCGGCGTAGTGGCTGATAACCCGGCTGCCCCCGGGATGCCTCTTGGAAAACTCGCTGACATCATAAACCTTCCTGTCAACCACCAGCCACTGCTCCCGGCCTTTGCGGCCGTCACGGATCTGGATCTCTTCCCAAGTGAAAAGCTGTGGAAAGGCTGGAATGGCTGCTGTCCCCTTCTCGCTGCGGCCGGTCTGTGGAGCCATCCGGGCTGGAATTCTCCGGTGCCAGCTCCGTTTCCAGGCTGAGGGTGGCCCATCCCAGCCTCCCCGTTATACAGCCCTGCTCCAAGCCACTCCCTGCGCTTCCAAGGGCTGGTTGGCTTCCTTTGCCCAAACACACCCTTCCCAAACTCCCTCCTCTTCCAGATGCTTGGACACACCCATGAGGAAAAGCCCTGTTCCTTCTTGTCCTTTCTGAGCCGCCTTTGCAAGGCATGACTGCTCCGCTGAGCACAAACAGGGATGAAGACAGAAATTTGGGAAGACCACCTGTTACCTCTAAATGGCCTCATCACCACCCAAAACCTTCAGGTTGTCCTTGGTCTTTGAAATTTTCAGTGTTGACCCTGGCATACTAAATTAATGTGTCTTTCTTAACTAAATAATTGATTAAAATACCACCAGGTCAGAGTAAAGAAAGAATACATTAAGAAAGCATTCTTTATTTCCAGTTAATTTGGCTTCTATATTGATAATACTTTGTATACAGTTGGCCTCAGAGTTTCCTGTATGTTCTTGAGCCATGCAACCAGCTAATTGTTCAAGTAATTAATTAATGAGTCTATAACATTAAAATATTTTGTAGTAATAGCAGTAGTAGTAATAATAGTAATAAAAATAACAATAACAACAATAATAATAGCAATAACTGTTAACACCAAGTTTGGCTGTAGATTCAGAAACCTATGCTTGAATGCAATGTTGACATCATTTACTTAACCATTACTCCTGCAAAAACCAATTCTAAGCATCTCTGACATTGTGAAGGTCTGCTGTGTAGTAAAGAGGTAAAGAGTTCTTGGCTGTAATACAATGCAGTGACAAGGCAATGCAAGTTTCCTGAGAACTCACATCAATTTTGCAGAAAAATTTAAGCAATATAAATGAAATATTGCCCTTACTTGAGATCCAGCAATGTCTTAATCCTGGTTGGTTTTTTTTTAAATCTGGAATTCCAAGCCTTGGGTGTTTTTGAGGAAGGTACAAGCATCAGGCAGATGTGGTACAGTCTGGGGTGGTACAGATGGGGTATTTCCATCATACCCCTCTGTAATGCAATACCAGGTTAAATCCTGAGTTTTCCCCCTCGCCCCAAACTTTCTATTTATGTTTCCAAATTTCTTAGGTCTATAACTCCATATGTGACTTGCAGTGATACTTGGTCCCTGCCTGAAGCCTGACCAGCTGCAGGTCTCAACTATCTCTCATGACAATGAGTTTCCCAGACAATTCACACACTAGTATCGCAAAAAAACCGGTTGTTATGTGAGCTCCCAGTTCTGAGAAGGATTAAAAACACTTGGCTGAAGTTGCAGACTTCAGCAGGCAGGACAGAAAGACAAAGAAAGATAAAGATAGATAAAGAAGCCAAACTACTTTCTTGACCCAGGCACCTCAGCAGAGTGAGGCGTTTTCCCTGTCTCCCAAGCACAGGTGGGCAGTTCTCTGGCTGACACAGAATTCCAAATTATGCAATTTTAATTCTTCAAATCATGTAGCATCTTGCAAATTAATCATTCAAGCCCCAAACTACCATTTAAAAGTGCCTAACATGTGGCAATTGGCGAACCACCCAAAGTAAAAAGAGAAATGTGACTGCTAGCATTCATAAGAAGACAGTGATAAAATAATGGGAGGAATAATTCCTACCCTGCTGTCACATTGTATTTTGTAACTCTTTATCTTGCTCTAAATAAAAGCTGAGCTTGTCCACGCTAACAATGTGCTCATGTTCTATGTATATGTGCAGAGTCTTGCAGGTGTAGAGCCTAAATCAATGTTCGATACTTGAGGTGGTGGCAATAAAATATTCAACAGTTTGCGCAATTTCCTGCAGATGTGGGGGTTTGTACACACGTGAAAATATCAAGTTACTCCATAGCTGGCTGAAAGTACAAAAAGCCATTCCCATGGCCCTATATTCCGACTCGTACATGCAGCAGCTACTTGAAAAGGAGGAGATAAAAATGTGGGGTTTGGTTTCGGTCTACGAGGAGATGCAGGATAAAGAGCCAGGAATGTATTGGAGTGAACAAATAGGGGATGTCTCTGTCAATACCCACAGCCAGAAGTTGTGGGTGCCAGCATCCACCAAACTGGTGGAATTATGCTTGGGAACTCTAAGATGATTGTCCTCTGTATTAACGGTGTATAAATATTTATCGTAACGCCCACTGATAATCTGTTAAATTAAAATCCCTTCCCAGTGTGAAAGCAGAAGCTGCCTCTGTCTATATTATCCAGGTCACCAAACAGATTCCAGAGGCACACGGAAAAGCTCAGACAGTGAAAGGCACAGTCCTGCTCACCCAGAGAAACTATTGAGAAACCTGGTAAAGTGAATTTCCACTACACTTGGTGTTCTGCAACCACTGCCCACACAGCTGCCAAAGTGCGTGTGCTACGTTCCTGGGAGCTGGTACACGTGCACAGAGCCACTCCACAGCCCTGCTCCCATGACTCAGAGGCTCTCCTTGCACAGGCATTCAACAGTTTCCCAGATTTCCAGAGGGACACCCACCTGACTGCTCAGCTGGCCCTTGCTGCCTCAGCCCTTTTATCCTCAGTCACCCAAATGTTTGCAGCTCACACTTAACCCACTGGAGATAAATGATCCAGAAATAAATCTGGTACTGAGATACCCCAGAGCATTTGGAAGTGGTTGATGGTCTTAGAGGTTTTTGCAGCATTAATGATCCTGTGACCTTGTTTCTAAGAAAATCTTTTCTGGAGAGGATATTTACGTTCTGAGTGATATTGTCTTACATTTTACGGGGTTTTCATGGAGCCTTTCAAGTGGGAACAGCTCCCAAGTGGGGCTCCTGGGCAAAACTGGGTGGAGAATCTCTACTTTACAAAGTATAGAGTCTCACCAGAGTTGTTAGATAGAAGACAGACAGCTGTGGGTTGAACAGATCTCCAGAATTAGGTGTCAACAGTGGAGAAAGCTGGAAAAGTGTGATTTGGATGAGCATCTACAAGTACACCTACACTTCCCTCTGGAAGCAGAGCTGAGTCTCTGCCCTGTTCTGGCCACCCTGGAGCCATGGAACAGCATCTTTGATCAAAGCAGAGATGATCTGAAATGTTTCTGCATCAGCAGGTGGGTACCACCTAATTCATATCACATAACTTTCCTTTGAAGAGTTTGTCCTCAAGGGACTCTGGAATGGAGCTCACAGGATACTGAGCCCTTTGTGGAGGATTCAGGAATGCTCTGCCCTACAGTGGCTCCAAGGAAATTACCTGCATCCATCCAGAGTCAGCACACAGATTCCTGTGCACAGAGCCTTGTTTTCCTTCCTGGATTTCATGGACTCTCCTTCAAGACTCCCTCTTCTGTGACTACGATGTGCCTCTTCCCAAACACAGCCAGGAAATAGAAATAATTGAAATTATTTTACCTCCAGCACAAAACTTAACGGGGAATCCATAATTCAGGAAAAAGCTGCAACCAGAAAGATCTTTGCAATCTTTTCAAGCGACAAAAACTTTCGCAGTTGGCAAAATTTTGTTTTGGAAAAGAAAAAAGAATCCAGTAATTTACTGCTTTTGATAAAAACATTAAAAGGCACCATGTCAGCCACGAGGAGAAAAGGACCAGGTTTTCCCTTTTTTTAGTATATTCTGGGTTAAAAAAACACCACTCTGCATCTCAGATGGAGCTACTTATCAGGAATACCACGTCCCTTGAAATGGAAAGAAAAACCTAAAGCAAAACCAAGGGTTTTTTTAATAGACAAGAGTCAAGTTTGCAATGGAGACCCTGCCTTGAGGGGTTCCATTTGCTCAGATATTTTAAATTTTTCTTATTCTTGTTTCACCCTTTAGTCCAGATATCAACCGTAAATTAACACAGGGGTTTTTTTCCTCTGTGAAAACATTCTTCACACCCTTTGTGAAAGAGGAAAAAAAAAACCACCTGTGAAAAGCCACGCTTTCCCTCCCAGTTTTTGATCACATTTTATGAGTAAACAATAAAACCCCAAGATGTTAATTAGAATGAGGGCTAAAATTAGGCTCTGTAATAAGCCCTGTGAACCTTCTCATCTAAATCTCCCCACTGAACAATAAATTGCATTTAAACATATATTATATAAATTTTTTTGCAAATCCTGTGAAATAAACCTTTTGCACCCCTGAGCTTCATGAAAGTCAGAATCCCAGGAGCTCTTCTGTGGCTTCAAGATCTAAATTAAGCTGATCTAAAGTTACAAATTCTGTAATTCTCCTCTCCCAGTGCTCTTTATTGTTACAAAGAATAAGACACACCACGATCCAAGACAAAATTGTTAAATGCCTGTATCAAAACCATTTTGTTTTCTCACTACATATTTGGGTTGGTTTTTTTTCAGACCAGGCAGCATTTTTGTCACATTTTCTGTGCCCAATGCAGGGCATCCACTGCTTACAAATTTCTGAATGCTCTGGCTGCCTGAAACTGAGCATCCACAGAAGAAAAATTCCACAAAAGGCACCCAGGCTCCGAAGTTTGTTTTAATATGTGGTTTGTACAACCCTAATTAGGAACAAAGTGGCCTAAGCCAGGATTAAAACACCCACGGTGGCTCCATGGCTTACACACAGAGCACCTTCCCCCCTCTGGCCTTGCTCTGGGCTGCCTTCCAACCTCTGCAAAATACGTGGCACAGCCAATATTTGGCCACAATTCCTTCCTTGGCCTTCACCATCTGCCTCTGTCCTTCCCCAGCCACATATTTTGGGGGATATTCTTAGGGCAACATAAACATTTTGCCTCAGAGATGTCCCTCACCCTTCAACTTCTACATCCTACCCCTCCCAGCAAGGGCACCATTCCCAGTTTTCATATTTTGCTACTTCTTTTGCAAAATTTAATTTTTCTTTGACACTCTACCAATTACTAAATTGCTACAGTTGCTACTTTTAGTTCCATGACCTTTTCACCATTCTTTCTATTCCCAATCTGCCTCACAGGTTGTCCCTCATCCCTCAAAAAAGCTCTCATGAGTTTGTTTCTCCCCTCTTTGCTAGGGATCCTATAATTTTATACTTACTCCTTTATTTTGGTAACTTTGGGATATTTGCTGAAGACGGAGATACCTTTGGCTTTCTAGCCTCACATATTTCTGATCTTCCTCTTGGATGAGGGGAGAAGAGGGAACAAAACAAAGAAAATGTCAAAACCTGAGCTCATTGCAGCATCTCCACTTACCTTTTATTTCACTTGGGCAACGCCCAGCATTTCTTACCTCACCTTGTTTCTTTTTTCCTAACGATTGGGAGATGATCCTGGAAACTAATTCAGGCTCACTTGTTAGAACATTGGCATCCCTTCTTGCCAGAAGTTATCATTCTATCTCGGTCTGCAGCTACTTGATGGGTTAGTGCTCATCTGAAAAAGGTCTATTATGCAGGAGGTGACCTAATTAGGATAATACTGCCCACAGGCCTGCCCTGATCTCTTCCTGAGTTAAAGCAAACATTATACAAGGAATTATCATCTATAAAATTGAGTTATTCTTGAATTTTTATATTACCCTTGGAGGACAACCTAGCACTGCTCCTGCTAATTGGGCTAATTAACCTTGGTACTAAGGATTTGCACTTACATATGTCTTGAACTGGTATTGATCAGCTGCTGAATATTTCTTTATTACTGACAGATTGAAGTATTCTCTGCTCTAAAACTTCTCATTTTATGATTAAGTCACTGCGTCTTCTTTTATTTGGCTCAAGGAACACCAACAATTTTATTCTCTCACAAAAAAACAAAAAATCACCAAACTGATGAGAGCCTGAATGATGAGCTAAAAAAAAAAAAAAAAAAGAGAGAGAGAGAGAGAGAAAAAGCCAAGGTGGTTTTTGTGAGCAAAGCCAAGGGAGATTATTATGGACCAGTCAGACCTTTGGAAATTTTGCCTAAGGGGCACCATCATAACCAGCATTTCATGTAAGCTGTCATGGGTGTATCATTTCTTGCTGCTCTTTCAAAACTATTCTTGGTGGAAATTCCTCCCCATTTTCTGAACATTTAATCCCAGTCCCTGCAGGAGATGCAAATCCCAGAGAAATCTCTTTCAGTGTAATCCTTTCCCACCCACAAGCAGCGTCGCATTATTGCACTTGTGCTCTACACCTGACCTGTTAGGAAATCTCTTTATATTCCTTATAAAACAATCTTGGGAAGCAGCAAATCCTCCTGTTTATGGGCGACTCAGCTGCATTCATCATCTATCCTGTGCAGCCAGCTTGATTTCCCCAACTTGTCTAAAGGTAGGGAGAATTCCATAAAGAACACCATTCTCCCTTCAGGAATTTGGGATAATGGATGCAAACACATCCACAAGTTGGGCAAGGACTGCAGATCTGCACCATTAAAAAGTCCAAGTGAGTGAGTGTTGAAAAGGGGAAAATTACAGGGAAAATTTTCCTCTTTCAGTTGCCCCATCACTCTCAACTGTATCAACATCACCCTGACATTCCTATAATTCCAGTTCCTCCATTGCTGAAGATGTTCCTTCCTGATTTGGAAAAAGTCATTTATTCCAGGCTGGAGACACCTCTTTGTCCAATGATATCCCACTTAACTGGATAATCTTCAAAGCCTTATGGACCTCTGACATCTTCAGGAACAATATCCTCTTCTCCTTGCCATGGGCAGGGACACCTTCCACTATCCCTGGTTGCTCCAAGCCCAGTCCAGCCCAGGTCTGGACACTTCCAGGAATCCAGGGACTGCCACAGCTTCTCTGGGCAACCTGTTCCAGGGCCTCACCACCCTCAAAGGAAAGAATTTCTTCCCAATATCCCATCTAAACCTCCCTTCTTTCAGTTTCAAGCCATTCTCCCTCATCCTGTTACTCCACACGCTTGCCAAGTCTCTCTCATGATCTGATCCTTCCCTTCTGATCCTCTGGGATGTCCTCCTCCCCTTCTGATGTCTGCCTGCCACCCTGTGGCTATTCCACAATGTTCAGCTTCCATTTCTAAGGCTAAAGGGTTTCCACTAGATGGCAAAGTTGAGGCCGGTGTTCTTCCAAGGTCGTGTCTTTCAGTGTATTTCCTGAGCCTGGAAAACTCCCTGGAGAACTCTTCTCAAGCCTGGAAAACGTCCAGAAAACTCAGCACATTCATATCTGGTTATGCTGAGTCAGGTCCCCTTTCAGTCCTACCCTTCAGGGTTGTGAATGTGCTCATCTGTGTTATTTTTCCTGGTTATCCAGGCATTGGTTTATTGTCTCCTCTTTATTGTGGCAGAGAAAACACAGCAGCACACTCTGGAGGAAGAGGTTTGTGACAGTTCTCTCTCTGTAGCTGTGGACAGGCATTTGTTCCACCTTTTACAGTGTGAAGACTCTTGCACAGATGTATTTTACTCTGATGACAGCAAAAAATTGGTAAGACAAGGAATTTTATTAATAGACTTTCCTCCATCCACAGTTGTAATAAGAGGGAAAGAAATGGAGCAGGAAAAATCCAATGTAAAACAGTAACTAAGGCCCACTTTCTTTACAGTCTTTATCAACAGGTATTTAATGACTGTATTATTATTATTCCTGTTACAATTTTATCCTGTGCTTAACAACACTTTTGGCCTGAGAACATGCTTTTTTTTCCATTCCCTCAACACCTCATCCTCATTTTGGATGTTCATTGAGAAAAAATTCCTCAGAATTCCTCAAAATCAACCCATCCGTCCTGGATTCTAATCCACCAGTCCCTGGGGGATCAGGGTGCTGGAGCATCTCCCTTAGTGATGTGGTAGGTGCTACATCCTGGTCTGGTATCTGTAAGGTTGGGGCAGTAAATTAAAAGACCCCAGGAAAGGCAGTAAGACCCACAGGTCAGTAAATTCAGTGAATCCCACAGGACTGGGGTGTGTTTGGAAGGCACATCGTGGCAGACCAGCAATGTTCTGGCTGAGGTGTGCCTGTGGCTGTGCAGCTGAATGAAAAGTTCAACACTTTCAAACAGAAGTCTGACCCCCACCACCTTTCTAACTCCCTTAGATTTGTCTGCTGCTCAGGCAGGAATGCCTCACTCTCCATGGGCCAGGGGTCAGGAATTCTCTCCTTTTAACAAACCACCCAGAGGTTCAAAAAAAGCCCAAAGCTTCAGGCAGTCACAGAGTGATTGTGATAACCCTTCACACAGAACCATTCTAAAACGGTTTGGGTTGGAAGGGATCTTGAAGCTCAGATCATCCCATCCCCTGCCATGGTTTACTGTATTCTACTAAACCAGGCTGTTCCAAGCCCTGTCCAACCTGGCCTGGAATGCTTTTGCTTCCTTAGTCACTCTTGTAGGGATCCTGGGTATGGATGGGACAGGTTTCTCTCTCTTCTGACTCTCAGTAATGCCTTCATAACACTCCGAAGTCTGGCACGGTGGAAACCCCTTGCAGATCCTCCATGGAATGTCACCAGGCCAAATAATCCAGAGGCTTCCAGAGGAGATGTGGAGGGCAGCATTCCCACAAAACACGGCACATGGCAAAACTTCCACTTTCCTGTTTCCCTGCCTCAATTAGGGCTCTAACTAGATCCTATTCCTAGAGAACTGCTGCCTGTACCTCCCCACCCCACCCACATATGTATAAATTGGTCTGGGAGCTCCCCATTACAAACAGGGATTTGAAAATACTGAACCTACCCCATTCCCTAGAGCTTCCACATTTCCCTAATTCCCACATTCCTCGATTTCATGCTGTCCCAACTTTCTTACTACACTCACAACAAGAGGCACCCCAAAAAGTCTATGTTAGATAAGAAGCTTCCCTCCTATATACTCAGCAAACGAAGGATCAGCAGATGGAAAGGAATCTGTTCCCAGTCCCAAAGCTGCACCTAGCTTGGTGGGACACAACCTCCTCCATCCAGCTTTTCCCCAGAGAAGAGGAATGAAAGAAGCACAAGAAAAAATTAGGAGCACATCTCAAAAGAAAAAAAAAAAGGGGGAGGGGATCATATTAATTACATTCATCTGTGGAATTAAACAGCACCACCTCTGGCTTAGCCAGCTCTCCTCAGTGCAGGATCTTCAGGGTGATCACCACAGGAGGCACCAAGGCTGGGGAATTCCTCTGCAGGGATCCACTGCTGCTTATTTATGTAGATAAGCATCGAGCCAGAGCTCCCCTGAATCTTTCAAAGAGCTGCCAAGAGAGAAGTAAGGGAATGAACTCCACGTTCCAATCGAGAGCCTCGTGGGGAGAATTCCCATCTACAGACCAAGCAAAGGAGATGATGAAATGATTTGGGTCCAAAGGGATTTTCAGAGGCTGCTCCTCCCCTTCCATGTCCCTCCCCTTTTCACTCCCTGGACAACCCTTGACTCGGGAACACACGATACTCACTGCACGATGTCTGCAAAGGCTGTGAGCAGAGGCTTGCACTGGTACTCAATGCCATGCTTGGCACACAGGGACTTCACCAGAGGAGCCACCTTCCAGTAGTTGTGCCGAGGCATTGTAGGGAAAAGGCTGTGGGAAAAGGAGGTGGTGATTCCATGGCATTCCTCACCACCACACGGAATCCCCACCCCTAATTCTGGAAGTGCCCCGAGCTCCCCTTGTGCCATGGGTGCTCTGCAATGGTCCCTCTCATGTCCCTTCAGGCTCTGTGCTGGGAATTCTCTCCCTGTGCCATGCAGCGTAGATCTGAATGGGTGCTGGTGCTCACTGGTGCTCCTGAAATTGCTTTTCGGAGTTCCCGCTCCCACCCCCACAAAAAGAGCACAAAATGAACCCAACATTATCTTTTGTTCCTGTCTCAGCTGATAGAGGGACCTTGGAGGCTCTTCAGCCCTGGTGTAGCTAGCATTCCTTGGAACTACTCCCAGCCCATTTCCACTCACTGGTGCTCGATCTGGAAGTTCAGGTGGCCACTGAACCAGTCATTGAACAAGGACTGATCAACGTTGCAGGTTGCCTGGAGCTGAGAGGGAGAAAA
>VWYP01003913.1:88681-100023 GCA_013400435.1 Pycnonotus jocosus | reverse complement strand
CTTATATTTTCCCACTTTTTTTTTTTTTTTTTTTTTTTTTTTGGACAGCAAATGCTAAAGCCACTCAATTAACTGCAGAGCTGTACCAGAAAGAGAGCTGGACTGCAGATGGGCACCACTGTGACACCCACTGCCAGGCTGAGACCACCGAAATAGCTTCTTTGATTAGGGATTGTAAAAGTTCCAGAGAGCCCTGGCTTTTCATCTGCTGCTTCCAACCCCAGATCACTACAAATAGTCACACTGATCTTGGTAAAAGAGAACAACTTGTAATTCTGATCTTCATAAAACTGAAAGTCTCTCATCAAGGGAAATAGGAATTTGTAATCATAGCAAATATTTTCTTTTTATCTTCCAGTGCTGTACAAAATAACTTTGAGTGAAGTTTTAAGAATACAAAAGATCTCAGAATTGCTGGAATATTCCTGAGGAATATTAGGGACTAGTGGAAGGCAAAGTAGCACTATACAAAATCAAACTAATTGGTGTCCAGTCCCCAAGCTCTCTGCAGCTTCCCAAATTTGAATCCTACTGCTGTCACCTCCCAGCTTCCCCCAGGTCTCACCTCTACAGAGAGAGTTTTCCCCAAAGCAAAGAACAAGGGGTGCATGTTGACATCGGGATCCTTCCGGAAGCAGTTGGGTTTGGCGTGGTGCTGGAAGTGGAGGTGATTCCACCAGCTGGCCGGGGCTCCCTGTGGGAATGGATGAGAAGAAAATGCCCTAAAGAAGGTGGATCTGCTGCCCTTAGTTCTCTCCTTATGCTGGAATTGGTTTTGGCTGCAGAGCAGGGCTCTGGCAGCCCCTCCCCAGACCCAGCGCTCACCTTGAGGTGGCCGATGACAAACTTGTGCACCCAGTGGTTCCACCTGGACTTGCTGAAGACTGACAGGTGTCCAAAATCATGCTGGAGCCAGCCAGCCTGGGCCTGGAATTAAAAAAACAACAGTGCTGCTGGGGAAAAGGCACTGTCAGGAGGGTCTGTGTCTGAAAAGGGCTTTCTTCTCCAACTCCCACGCTCCTCACAACGTATCCCTGGATAGCAGAAGTGCTTCCAGTGCCAGGGCCCAATCCCAACTCTCCTTTTTCACTACACACCAGTGCACTCCAGACTCTGCCTAATGACTTTTAGTCCTGGACAGTTGTTTCCATGAGGAAGGGAAAAAAAGTCATGGGAAAAAAACCAGCCACAGAGCTGAGAACCAGCATTTATTCCCTCACAAAACTGCTCTGAAATCGGCAACAAAGTCTCCTTTAAGGAGCAGCTTGCTGCTGCCTCCTCCAAGTACTTGTAATTCCAAGGGGATCAGCTGGCCAGGGGAGGAATAGCTGGGGCTTTGAGAGCTGCTCTGCCCTCTCCTCTAACTCCCTGCAAGTTCCCATGGGAACACAGTGGCTTGGCCCCTGCACACTGACTCAGAGTTCTGGCACCGTGGAGCTGAGGACCAGGACACAGCTTTCATCCTGTGGGGAAGGCTGGAATAAGGAAGGCTTTGATGGAATATGGGGAGGGAAAAGCAAGGCAAAGCCTGCTCTACCACAGCAGCATGTGTAGTTTTGCCCTTTCGGTGGAATCCAGGGAGAAGTCAGATTTGGAGAAGTCCATGGTGATGAGATTTGTCCCCTGCTTATGGCAACAAGCACCTAAGTCCCAAATTTGGCTTTTTGGGGCTTATTTTGTGTAGTTGGCTCACCTGGACAGTGCCCAGAAGCATTGCAGAGAAGAGGAAAGGCACTAAGGATGCTCCAAAATACCAGATGACGAGCCAGGCTGCAACATCCAGCACCAAGATGTGGCAGAGATAGAGGATGAAAAAGGCGTGGTTGGGCTGGAGCAGCCCCATCTTCTCCACAGTTGCACGAAGCTCTCGGAAATCTTCCACCAGCTTTTTCTGTGGGGACACCCAAAAGCAGCCACTGGTCAGGAAACACCTCAGGAACATGAACAGGAGTATAGTTTTCCCTCTCAGGGATGAAAAGAGGGACAGTTGAGGGTCACCTGGAGACAAATCTTTGCTAAAACTACAAATAATGATGTGAAATGAAGCTTCAGCCAACAGTGATTCCAGGAGATCCTATGATCTTATGCACAGGGAGTTCTGTCTGCCAGTCAGAGAAGTTAAACAGCACAATTTCAAACCCAAAACCAAGTTTTTATGACACTCACGTTCTTGCTGGGCTCAAAGCTGGGCTGATCTGGTGCCAGTTCCCCAATCAGGAGGGGGTTCATGTACTTCCTTACCAGTGCCTTGTCAAGATGAAAAGCAATGAAAGGATCCTGAAACACAGACACAGGAACAGGATGAAGAAAAACCATCATTCAGGTGGCAGCAAAAGAAATTTATTCCATGTTATGCTCCATTTATATTCCATTCAAAAGATTCCTGTTGGGGAAACCAGTTACTTTTATTATTTAAATGTGGTATCAATCTCCATGGCAACCAGGTGAAAAAACCCACTAGTGGCTGTTATCACTACAGATTCTGTCCCTGTATTTAAATTACAAATGCTGTAAGCACACATGGCACTCTGGCATTTAATTTCTGACCTCCCATTTACCTCCTTTTCGACATTTCTCTTCTGATGCCCAAATTAGCATATTTTTACAATCTCCCTAAACCTAAGGATGTGGGGTTTTTTAAACTTTCTGAGACAGTATTTGCTTGCTGGGCATCACTTTGTAAGATTCCTGTACTATGCATTGTTTATCACTATAATTACTAGGCCATCATTGTGTGCTTTTAAAATAAAATGTGCTTTTAAAAGATTTCTAGTCAGGAAGGAGGTTAAAAAAACTGGCTGGTGTTGCCAGCTCTGGGTCAGCTATGGTATCCTCTCTGCTCAGGGTCACCGAATAAAGGAGGAAAAAAGGGAGGGGAACCAACATTTGTATTTTCTCATTGGAAAAGCGGGGAAATGGGGAGGAGTATGGGCAGAGCAGGGAAGGATGGTACCACACATTTAGACCAATCCTTTCCATGGAGGCTGTAAAACCTGGAGTGCAATCCCAGCTGGGGATTAGAGGATGGCTGATTGCACCTTCTAGAAACCAGAACAGCAAACCAGAGGAGTTCTTCTTTCACTTCACATGTTCTCCTGGTTTCGTGCAGTGTCCTTCTTTTGATCTCCAGGGACAAAACCACTGGAAAATGAAACTTGGCAGGGGTTTCTGAGCGGTCAGCAGTTCAACTGCACCCAGCAGTGGCACTGATATCATCACCCAAAGAACGCAGCTGGCTGCAATCCCACCACCCAGACCTGCTCACTCCATGGGCTGACCCTTTTCTGGCCACAGAAACAGGGAATACTCGGGTGGGAAAGGCCCTTCAAATCCCGTGTCACTCCCCCATGCCACCCACACCTTCCAGGCTGCTCCAAGCTCCTCCCAAGCAGGCCTGGAACACTTCCAGGGATGGGGCTCCACCACTTATCTGGGCAACCTGTGCCAGTGACAGGGCTTTGAAAATGCACATGTGCCCCCGGCCGCCACCAAACGTTGCAGATTCACCGCTTATTTCTGGCTCTAAAGGATATTCAC
Organism: Pycnonotus jocosus; assembly: GCA_013400435.1. Classification (NCBI taxonomy): domain Eukaryota; kingdom Metazoa; phylum Chordata; class Aves; order Passeriformes; family Pycnonotidae; genus Pycnonotus; species Pycnonotus jocosus. Next base: position 96,486 of record VWYP01003913.1, on the reverse strand, counting down.
ACGATGGGATCTTCACGTGGAGATCTCAAGCTCCATCCTGACTGAAATATAGTCCATCAACACCTTCCTAGAGGTAGATTCCCTCACCATATCCACCCCTGCGTCCAAACACACGCATTTGGAGAAATTCATGGAAAGGGCCCAAGCAGACAAAGGAAGGAAACACCATTGGCAAAGGCACCACACACCCAACGCCAACAGCATTTACTCCGCTCTGCAACAGCCGCTGGCACTCAGACACGAATGATTCATTTCTTTTTCGTGACTGAAATACGATATTTCAGCGATATTCTGCTCTAGTGCCATCTCTTGGGTTCGGAAAGTTGGAGGAGGGCGAAGGCACCCGTGTTTCAAACGACAACTCTGTCACCGCGTGTGCCACACGGGTGGCAGCACCGATACTCTCGTGTGTGCAAAAAAATTACTGAGGGGATTCGGTTTGGGTTTGGTTTGTTTTTTTCTTTTTTTTCCCGGCTGCGGTTTTTCGTCATTCCTCCAGCAACGCTTCCCTGCAGCGACAATCCCAAACAATCCCCAACAATCCCGGGCGGAGCGTGCGCCCTGTGCGCTCCCTCGAGCACAGCTCCCGGCGGACGCGTGTGTGCAACAGCCCAGGATCCATCCACACACACGGCTGCTCCCTGCCCTGCTCCCATCCCCAGGGATCCTCCTCCGCGCTCATCCCTCCATCCCCCCCTCCCTCCGCTCACCGTGGCGTCCTGCCCGGCGTAGTGGCTGATGACCCGGGAGCCCCCCGGGTGCCTCCGGCAGAAGTGGCTGATGTCGTACACCTTCCTGTCGATCCCCAGCCAGCGCTCCTGCGGCGCCGGCCCCCTCCCGTTCCGCTGCCCGATCTCGTCCCAGGTGAAGCGCCGCATGCCCCCCCGAGCGGGCTCCGAGCCCTCCACGGCTGAGATCGGCTGGTCCGGACCCGGCTCGGCTCGGCTCGGCCCGGCCCGGCTCCGCCTCCCCGGGGTCCTCCCGCCCACTGGGCTGCGCTCGCCGTGCGCCCGCCCCCGGGGCCTGAGGGGCGGCCGGGACAGGCGGGACGGGCGGGGGTGGGCACCGCGGGACGGAAGGGAGGGTGAGGTGTCCGTGCTGAGGTGGCTCCCGGCATCGTTTTGTTTAGAAAAGCCCTCTGAGAGCAGCGAGTCCCCCGGCACTGCCAAGCCCCTCAGTCACAGAATCACGGGAGCTCTGGAGATGGCTCAGTTNTCACCGTGGCGTCCTGCCCGGCGTAGTGGCTGATGACCCGGGAGCCCCCCGGGTGCCTCCGGCAGAAGTGGCTGATGTCGTACACCTTCCTATGGATCACCAGCCAGCGCTCCTGCGGCGCCGGCCCCCTCCCGTTCCGCTGCCCGATCTCGTCCCAGGTGAAGCGCCGCATGCCCCCCCGAGCGGGCTCCGAGCCCTCCACGGCTGAGATCGGCTGGTCCGGACCCGGCTCGGCTCGGCTCGGCCCGGCCCGGCTCCGCCTCCCCGGGGTCCTCCCGCCCACTGGGCTGCGCTCGCCGTGCGCCCGCCCCCGGGGCCTGAGGGGCGGCCGGGACAGGCGGGACGGGCGGGGGTGGGCACCGCGGGACGGAAGGGAGGGTGAGGTGTCCGTGCTGAGGTGGCTCCCGGCATCGTTTTGTTTAGAAAAGCCCTCTGAGAGCAGCGAGTCCCCCGGCACTGCCAAGCCCCTCAGTCACAGAATCACGGGAGCTCTGGAGATGGCTCAGTTTAACCCCCTGCCAAGGCAGGGTCAGCTGGAGCAAGTGACACAGGATCCTATCCAAGTGGGTTTGGAGACTCCACATCCTTCCTGAGGTCCCTGAGCTGCCTGTCCCAGTGCCCTGTCATTCTCAGTGTACAGAAGTTCTTCCTCACGCTGAGGTGAAACTTCCTGGAGTTTTAGTTTATAGCCTTTGCTCCTCGTCCTATTGTTAGGCACCGCGGAACCACGTCTCCAAATGCCACATACACGCGGCTTTTAAATCCCCCCAAACTGATTCCACCACTGCCTTGGACAGTCTGTTCCAGGGCTTGCCAACCCTTGACAACAATTTTCCCTCATATCCAACTTAAATCTCCCCTGGCACTACTTGAGGCTGTTTCCTCTTGTCCTGTCACTTGTTACCGGGGAGAGACCGACCCCCACTCATCTCCTCTGTCCTTGCAGGGAGTTTCCCTTCCTCACACCCAGGTTCCTTCTTTTGAACCACTTTTACAACCTGTTTCTCCTTATTTCTAGTCTGATCATGACTTATCTTCCCTATCTTTGATTTTGCTTCCTTTTTCCAGCAGATCCTTCCCTCTCTTCCATCTGTTCTGCCTCTCCCTTCCAGCTGCCTCAGCCTTTCCAGTTCCTAAGGCTCCTCTTGGCTGCTCACGCCTGGATATGCAGCCAGAGGGAGGGAAGGTGTTGGCACAGGTAAATCACATCAAAACCCTGTAGATGATTCTTCAGACAGCAGAATAACACTGGAAGAGTGAACGATGCTAAAACAGACCAATCCTTCTGGGTGGGACCTCATCCATATGAGTTACAAATTAAAATTCCTCTCCCCTCAAACTCATCTCCCTTTCCATAGCAGCACCAGCCTTCTCCATGAACTCTCCTTATTGATCCCGGATTTCTTTGTTTCCGTTCACACCTTCCAATCTGACCTAGTTACAGCAATTCCAGTTGAAGGTAACCATAGAAACAAAGAGCCACCAGGCTGCATCCCCTCTCGTTCTGAGCATCACCTGATGGCTACATCACGTCTTGGAATTCTGTGCCTGCGAAACACTGGATCAAACGTTTTTATTTCCTTCCCTTTGGCAATTCCTATTAATAAACATTAATAGATGTTTTACATCTTTTAAAATGTAACAATTATATTCAGAATGGTGCGGTAATTATTTCAAATTCTGTTTTTTCCCCATCATCAATTGCACAACAGAATATTTATCCTAAATTTAGTTGATATTTAGGACCTTTTATCATGAATATGGGGGACACACAGTTTTCTTTTTCCTATATTTGTTAAAAGAAAATAAATTCCATCTTCCTACACGAGTTAAACCTTTGGCTACTTGCTTTGAGGGATCTTAACAGGCTAAAAGCACCACTAAACTTGATAAAATCCACTCTTGTTCCCTTCATGTGTTTCCTCTGGTTTCAGCAGCTATAAGGACTGTTAATGCCTCATTAACACATTTTCCCAGGCAAATTATTCGACAGCCCTCAGAATTCTCTTCCAAGCTCCTTCTGACATGAAATCCCTGGCTGTGATTGTTTTCCCCTCAGCAAATGATTCAAGACAAGCCATGGAGGCTCTTGGAATCACCCAGCCCTAAGCAGGGAAGGTTTCTGTGCCCTGCCAGTGTCCAGCAGTGGTTGTTTCCCCTGCCCTTGCTCCACTCAGGATCTCAATGGGTCCCTCAGAGACAAGAACGGGACCTTTGTCCTGAAAACTGCCAGGGAAAAAAACTGCTGCTGTTATAGACTCACCAGCATCCTGCATCCAGCTGGGATTCCTGGCATCAATCCCTGCTGGAACACAATTAACCAGGTAAAATGAGTTCCTTCAGTGCCCTGACTCCTTGTTTTACCTTCACTGCTTTCTCCTCCATATCTGCTGTCACCATCATGATGTGACCCAGCTCCCCACACTACCAGGAACCACCAAAAATCCAAGGGGAGGGAAGGGATGCTCTTTGGTTCACTGCTCTGATCTGCCTGGAAATCTGGTGACTGGAAAATTTGGAGAAAATATATTAAAATTCCTTATTTCACTACCATCATTTGGCTGGAAGATGCTTCAAAATACCCAAGTGAGCTGTGGGGTAAGGAATCAATAAATATTTGGGCATCTGGTGACCAAACCAGTAATCAGAGAAAGAGGGAGCTGAGTTGAAAGGATTGCAGCCTTTCTTTTCTCCTTTTAGAGAAAATTAGTTACTATGATGGATGGTGAGGTCTGTAACCACAGGGAAAAAAAAAAAAAAAGGAAAACTAACAAAAGTTGAGAAACAGTTTAAAAGGGCAGAGTCTAAAAGAAGACTCAGTTCTTGGCTTTGATTCAGCCTAAGAAAAGCTGAAGATTCCAGGCACAGGGGAATTGTGGTCGCGTGATTTACAAGCTTCTGTCATCAGTGCAATTAAAACAGCCTTGCTGATGAAGCAAATGCAGCAGGAAACCACTAATTTAGTCATTGTGTTATTACCAGAGAAGAGCCTGAAGCTCCTGACAGCTCCCTGTAACACTATTCCTACACCAGGCTTAGGATTCACTGCAAAGATCGGTGTAACACCAGCAGAAGGGGGAGAAACTGGAAATATTCCCTTTATTCTTGTTGCATTATTGGGAATGAGCTGGAATACTGGAATAACTTGGCCTAAATGAGTTAGTGTGGTTCCCAGAACTCTTTCTTTGGGTTGCTAACACTTCATACCCACAATAAATTCTTGATTTTCCATATAAACAGTGTAACTTTGTGGAATATCTGCTCAGCACTCTGCTCTAATAACTCAACTGACTGTTGCAAAAAAGACTGAGACTTGGGAGGATTTTGTGTCTTGACAGGAAAAGCACCCAGGAATTACTCTGTGTAAGAGAGGAGATAAAAATAAGCTTATTTTTTTCTCCTTCAGAAGTCATAAATTCAGAATAGGGAGCGAAGTGGTGATTGTTTAGAGTTTTATACTTTTGAAAGCAAAACCTGAATAAAGAAAAAAAGGAAGAGATCTGATGATAGCATGGGAATACCAGTAGGATTTTCACAAGAAATTATTACAAAGCAGCATCAGAACAGAGCATTTCTTTCCTTATTCCTGCCCTGCTGCAGTGTCTGCAGTGTGAATTCTGAGTGGGATTCCCTCCTCTGCTCCCCTGGCAGCTGGAGCAGTTTGTGCCCTGACTCTGATAATCCCACGGGCAGCCCGAGATCCACTGCAGAATTTGGAATCCCTGCCAGCCATGGCCACACAATGGGGATTTCTGTTCCTTTGTTGGTTGTTTTCCCTTGTAAAGTTCTTCCTCAGCTCTCAGCCACTCTCCCAGGACTGGGAAAAAAAGTGGAATATGTCAGAGTAAAAAATATCCAGGATAAAAAATATCAAGGAAATCTTTAGTGGCAGTTTGTTTTAAATACATGACTGCTACAGCATTCCCACTTAATCACTGGGTTCCCTCACTTCACGCTCCAACCCCCCATTCCCAGCCCAGCTGTTTCCCACTATATTTGAATTTATTATTCAACTTATAATTTATTTTTATGTTCAGAGCTCCTCAATCTTTTCCTCTTGTGAAAGACAGGGAAAACCTGGGGTCCTTCTTCTCCTTACACATATTTTTCTTTGGCAGAAAGAAAAAATGTACCAAAAAGACTATTAAAAGTATTGATAAGTTTAAAGGTGCAGTTAAATCTGATTTTTTCACTCTATTTTTCTCCCCAAATCCTCAATTCCTGCCTTATTCCCCTTCAGAAAACTGCTCCATGTCTTTCCCTGGTTCACTGTTCTCTCCTGCTGCCTCCTTTTCCCACCACATGCCTTGGAGCCATCTGGCCTTACCAAGTGATGGATCTCATACTATAAACTGAGGGGAAAGGAGGATTTTCCCTGCATCCATGAGGATTGCAGCACAGCTACAGGGCATTCCCATGTGCTGGTGCCAGTCTGTGTGCTGCTGTCAAAGTCTAGTCCTTTCTAGAAACCAAATTAAAAGAAACTTATCAGACCTTGCAAAAAAAAAAAAAAAAACAACTTATCAGACCTTGCCTCCTACATAAAACCCAACAAAGGGATGAGACAACAAACACAGAAAATGTTGGGGTTTTGCTACATTTTTAAAGTGCTTTCCTCAGGGCAAAGGAACTTCTTTTACGTTAAACCAATGCATGAGACAGTGTAAAGATATCTGAGCTTCCAATTTTCCCTGCTTTTTCACCGTTCCAGTAAGATATCCTTCACTGACTATTAGCTGAAGAGCAGACACACCACTTCTACGTGTGCTTCCTGCAAAAACTCTTCCACTTCTACATCCCCCTTCCCATGCTTTGTTCCCTTTCATGTTCCTCACCTTTTTTGCCCACATCTCGTGACTCTCTGGTTCAACTCAGGGCTTTTATGTCCCTCACACAAGCTCTTTGTGCTGCTAAAGCTACACCGGGCAGCGACCGCAGCCTTTCACCCACTTGGCCATAGAGCAGAGCCTGTTCTCCTCTCTTTGCTGGGGCTGGTTTGTGTCCCAGGAGCCAAAGAAAACTCGGAACAAGCACTGCCTGAAGCCTGACAGCCTGGCTGGCCGTGCTGCTGGAGGCTGAGAGCAGCAGGGATTATTTCAGAGGCATCTTTCAATGGCTTGTCATCAAGTTATGATGCAATTTTCCATGGGAAATATGCAGGTGGGGAGTTCTGGGCGCTGATTTTGCTTCTTTGTCCGTCTACAGGTAAATACTAAAATAGACCAACCTCCTTATCAGCTCATTTCATAGAATGAACTTAGAATTCAGGAATGGTTTGGGTTGGGAGGGACCTTAAAGCTCATCCCATTCCAACACCCTGCCATGGGCAGGGACACCTTCCACTATGCCAGGTTGCTTCAAACCCCATCCAACCTGGCCTGGGACACATCCAGGGCTGGGGCAGCCACAGCTTCTCTGAGCACCCTGTGCCAGGGCCTCAGCACCCTCACAGGGAAGGATTTCTTCTTGAGTTGTACATATCCAGGCACACCTACAGGATTAAAATCCCCAGATTCAAAGAACTCAGCAAACTTTTCCCTTGTCACAAGCAAGAAGTTTGAGGTCCACCTTAATGTGGTGTCTGGCTGTAATTTAGTCTGATCCTTGTCACAGGGCTATTTTGAACCAAACCAAATTAAACTAGCAAGCCTTAGCAAAACATTCCTGTCATTTCTGACTTTCCTCACCCCATACCACAGGCAAAGATTGTTTAACAGGCTGAAGCCATCCTGCAGCATTAACATCGGGCAGAAACAGAGGAAAGCTCTGGCGTGGCTTGGCACAAAGCTAAAGAGATTTACATTGGAAAAAATCCTTCCCTGTAAGGGTGGTGAGGCACTGGCACAGGTTACCCAGAGAAGCTGTGGCTGCCACATCCCTAAAAGTGTTCCAGGCCAGGTTGGATGGGTCTTGGAGCAGCCTGGGATAGTGGAAGATTTCCCTGTGCATAGCAAGAGATTGGAACTGGGTGGCCTTTAAAGTGCTTTCCCACCCAAATCCTTCTGTGATTCTATGGTTAACCAAGTGGGTTCCTTCCCTGCTTAGACCCAGCCTCTGCCACTACAGAAATGATTAACAATCCTCCCACTCATTCATGCAAAATAACCACAGGAGAAGATTCCTGTTACCCGGAAAGCTGGGGATCACACCTGGCTGGCCCTGGAAAGTGGCCACAGGTCCTGTCAGAGGTAAGCAAAGCCGCAGGGAAAGTGGCTCGTGTTGTTTTTGTCCTTGAAGCACCCCACCTTGCGCAACCTAACGACGGGAATTGTGTACAACAAAGTGCCCCAAGGCAAGGAAAAGGTGGCAAAGATGAGACTATCCCACCTGTTAATAAAAACATTCCCTCGGGCGGGAGAGCTCAACCAGCTCTGCTTGTGCCACAGGAAAGGTGTGAAGTCTGGCAGCCAGGTAAAAATAGAGCAAAACAATGCAGATTTCGGGCAGAACAGCAACAGCTCCTTTCGAAGCTCTGCAGGGAGAAGTGGGGTGAGAAGTCTGGGAGGAAAAAGGCAGAAAAACGGGCAAAAAGCAGGAGAAAAAAAATTAAAAAGAGGAGAAAAATAAAAAAAGTATGAGGAGTAAATATA
>VWYP01003913.1:34848-87905 GCA_013400435.1 Pycnonotus jocosus | reverse complement strand
GGGTGTGTGGGTGGAAGGGGCCGAGCTTCCCTCCAAACACAGGGCTATGTGCGAGGATAAAGTGCATCAGTGCGGGGACAGCCAGCCTAGGGGGCACTTCCGAGCAGGCGGAGAGAAGCGAGAAACAAAGAGAAAGGAGGACATGAGCGAAGGCAAAGGGAGGGAGCAGGGGATCAGCTGAGTTCAATCCCGCCAGGAAAGCTCTTCCCCTCCGGCACAGCCCTGAGAGGAGCAGGGACAGGTTTTCCCCCCCGCCCCACTTCCCTTCTTTGGTCAAGAAGACAAAGAATCGAGTGGCCCCCATGGGGAAAGGGGGTGAGCAAGGGGGGGATTCGGGGGAGCCGGCGGCGCAGATCCGCTTCTACACCTGGGAGGAGATCCAGAAGCACAACCTGAGGACGGACAAGTGGCTGGTGATAGAGCGAAAGGTTTATAATGTCACCAAGTGGGCAAACAGGCACCCGGGGGGCCAGCGAGTGATCAGCCACTGCGCCGGCGAAGATGCCACGGTAAGGACCGACCCCCGCGGCTCTCCCGGCTCCAGCAGCATCCTCTGACAGCTCCTTCCCTCCCCGAAGGGAACCAGCTGCCTGCTGTCCCCTGTCCCCATGTCCCCAACACCTTCTGCACACCCGGCTCATCCCTTTCGCTGCTCCCAGCTCGGTCCAAGTGGATGCAGGTCCCCCCCTTGGAGCCGTGGTGTCTGGAGGATGGGTTGGTAGGGATTGCCCTGCTTAAATCCTGCCAGTTTGCCTTTGTGTCCTGCTTGTGCCATGCTTCGAGCCCTGAATTCAGGAGCAAAGTGTCCCAAATCTCCTCTTTTCCAGCGTGGAGCTTGTGACATGCAGAGTCACACAGCCAAGCACAGGGAGGCTTAAACAGAGGCCAGGCTGTGTCTCAAAGTTGCTTCTGTGAGGTTTTAAAACAAGGAGCTTTTTAGCCTTTTTTTTTTTTTTTTGCTTCCTCAGGAGAAAATTCTCTGGAGAATTTGGTTACAGGTTGCTACAGAAAAAGAGAGGGGGGAAAAAAAAAAAGGCAGCAAACCATTTGCTGCTGCTCCAGCTGCTCCTTCGCTGGGTTCAGCCACCTCTCAGGTTTCAGGAACGTAAAAGATAAGAAACCAAACAACAAAAAAACCCCTCACCCCAACCTTGTAACAGGAACAAATTAGAAATAAATTGTTTGTTGTCTGGAGTTCCCCTTAAAACCACCTTCCTCAGAACTGCATCCAGAGAACCTGTTCTTCCCTCGGGGCGTGTTAATGAAATCCAAGCTGCCTCAGAGCTCTTCCCAAAACGTGCAGAGGCCATGCAAGAACAGGAACTGCTGGTCTCCCATGGCTCCTGACACCTTAGCAACAGGAGGCTCCCTATGTGACAAAATTATTTGGCAGAACCTTCCCTTTCCATCAGCCCCCGTTTCCTTGTGTCCTGTGGTTAATTTCCATCCTTTTCCTTGAAGCACTGAGCTGCATTTTGGCCCTTCTGTCCCTTTTCAGTAAATCCCCTGAATGAATAGCTTTCTTCCTCAGAAAGATGGGCTAGGTTTTGCTTTCAACTGCTTAAACACAGAGCTGCTGAAACAGGAGTTTGACTCCTATCCGCAAGAATTTAACTCCAATATCTCCATTAGCAACCAAAAAGCATCTGCTACTGCAGTTGTCTGGAATCCCTGAAAGGGAGGCTGAAACACAGGTTGGTGGTTCCAGGATTGCTGGTTCTCCTCCCACCTCCCCACCCTGCATTGCATCCCACACTCCATGAAGGCATGGCCTTAAAAATGCTCTAAAATTGTTAAATCACCGCTCCGAGCACTAAACCAGGATTGGCATCAGTTTTGCAGCTTCCCTGTGGTGAACAATCATTTACAGCCAGAAAACCCTCTCTCATTCAGGGGGAGAAAGGCTTGTCTTGACCCTGTGTGGGTTTAGGTTGGATTTTAGGGGGAAATCCTTCCCTGTGAAGGTGGGGAGGCTCTGGCACAGTTTGTCCAGAGAAGCTGTGGCATTCCCCATCCCTGGAAGTGTCCCAGGCCAAGCTGGATGGGGTTTGGAGTAACCTGGTCTATGGAAGGTGTCCTTGCCCGTGGCAGGGGAGTGGAATGAGATGATTTTTGAAGTCCTTTCCAACCCAAAGAATTCCATGGGTCTTTGATTTTTTTAAACACAACATCCGAGTCTGGGCCAACCTGTTCTGGTGTCACCTCATGCACAGAACACAAAGGCAGGGACACTTTGCAGTGCCCCTGTCCCAGAGGTGTTCAGGCATGTAAAAGAAAATCCTTGTGCTGACTGCTCTAAGCACTCCAAATGCTCAAGTACAGCTCATATCTCAATTACACAAAGCGTTTTTCTCAACCAAAAGCACCTGGAATAATTCCCACATCCCATAAAACACTTCAGTTTATTTGGTCAGTAGATCACAAAGTTGGGAGGTCAAGTGCCAATATCACACAGCATTTCCCAGGGATTATCTTTTCCCTTAAGCTTTTTATCTCCTGCAGTACAGAACTGAGAACAATTCCAAAGTTCGGGGGCTATCTTATATTTGGGACCTATTAGTACAGGAGCTTCATGAGATAAACATAACAAAAAACCAATCCTTCTATCATTTGCAGGATCTCCAGGCAGCAAGCACCCAATCTGACCTCCAAAGACTTTTTTATTCCCAGCAGTTAAAATAATACTGAATCAACATTTTTTAAAACACTTCTTATGTGTCACCCCTCTCTCTCTTTCCCTTTCTTCCCCTTTTTGTTTTTTCACACAGAACTGCAGAGCCTTGCAGTAGGCACAGTCAGCTATTCACTTCCCCCCTCATTCTGCTTTTCCCTCCTCTTTCACATCTTCTGCAAATTGTTCCAGAGAGGGAAACCAGGAACCAGAGTCAAAATTTCAGTGACACATTTCTGGGTCCAAGTTTCTATTGATTTTGCTGGACTTTGAGCCTGAGGTTGCTGCCTGGCATTTTTGAATGCCAGACTTTTGATGGAGCTCACAGAAGGGTCAGCTGGACACAGGAAGCACTTTCCAGTCTGCCCTTTCCCCTTAGAGCCAGGAGGGAGATATTAGTGTGTCTCTACAATTGTTAGGCAATGGGACAAAGGTGGAAAGGCTGGAGCATACTTCTCCTGACTCTTGTTTTTAATGATTTTTTTTTTTCCATGCTCTCTTAGCACTTCATGGAACCAATCATTCCTGTTCTGCCAGGTGAATTCCAAGAGCTGACTCCAGTTCTGTGCAGCAAGGACAGAGTGAGGGTTTCTGATCTGGGTCAGCTTTTTGTCCTAGCTGCTGTGCTGAGGGTTAAAATTCCAACTGAGCCATGTGAAAGGATCTGGCCAAGTTCTCACTAAGAGCATCAGGCACCTGGTGGGATACAGGCAGACAAAAATGTGTGGAAAGGGGAAGGAATAGAGAAAGGGCCAGACAAACTCATGAATGCCAGGGTCAAAATGACTCCACAGAGAAGGCATTATTCTTCTGAAAAGTCACCACTTTTTCCTCAGCTGTTTTACTGCTGGGATCTCCAGGCCTGGCCAAAACACCCAGGAGTATTTTTTTATGTTTGCAATCACATCCAGCTTCAGTCACCACAGTCACCCCCTCTCTTGACTTGCCTCCAGGAGCAGACTTTCCAAGGGTATTTATATCCTACCAGGAGGGATTTGCACAAATTCCCCTCTGCCTACCTTCTAAGGGAATTAACAGGATTTAAGTATTTAGTTGCTTAGAAAGAATTTCTTGAGGTGCCTTTCACCATATGGCTGGATGCCATCCCAGGTCTCACCATTCCCAGGACAGCAAATTCATCAGGCTTTAGTGGAATTAATGTCCCAAAAAGTGATCACAGAGCTGGAGGTCACCTGCCCCGCCTCTTCCACAGGTTCCACAACTGCTGGAGGTGGGTGGGAATGACACAGTGAATAGGAGGCACATCTTACTCCTGGATCTCACACAGTTCCTCCTGTTTCCACTCCAGGATGCATTCCAGGCCTTCCACATCAATCCCACCTTGGTGCAAAAGTTTCTCAAGCCTCTGCTTATTGGAGAACTCGCTCCAGGGGAGCCCAGCCATGACAGAGACAAAAATGTGAGTATTTATTCCTCAACTGGGCTTCAGGGTGGCTATTCCCACCATTTTTTCCCTCTTGGGATGCTCTCCAGAGAGGGAGAGAAGTTCTCAGTGACTGAATATCTCCATGTAGAGTATTTTCATCCTATCATGAATTCAAATAAGTGTGGAAACGGGGTGACACTTTTGGCTGTACAAACCTTTTCCTTCCCACAGAGCCACCAACAGCCAATTTCTGGCAGCCCATTCCAGGCACCCAGGCTGGACTGAGCCCATCCTGAAAGGAAATGGAAACTGAGACAGATGGAATGAGAAATATGCACCAGCTCTGGTGACTGTGGTCCCTTCTGCTGCTCCTTTGCTGGTGACCAAGAGCCAAAACACGAGTCCCCAGATGTCTCATCTTGGTGGCCTTGCTAAGGAGCAGCAGCCAGTGCCCATCACCAGGGCAGCTCTGTATCCCTGCTCATCCATTATTCAGGCCCAGAGCATGGCACAACTGGCTCTGGCCAGGAAACTCAATCCTGCCCCGTTGTTTGTGGCTGGCCATGATTGTGATATATCTGTGTCACTCACAATAGAGGGGACAACGCTGGTGCCCAGTGACCCAGGAATGCTCCTCATGGGTGGCTGCACAGGAGCTGGCCCACGGTTTCTGATCTGGGTCAGCTTTCTGTCTGGGTGATAGTGGGTGCTCATTATCAGAGCTCTGGAAATAGGCACAATGGCACTGAATTCCTTCTTGCTCCAGCTTCTCCTTAGTGCCTAGGGAGCTCATTCAGACAAGAGCCATCAGGTGATGTGACACTCAACAGAGCTTGGGTTACTCTCCTGGCTCCAGGTCCAAAAGGTCAGGATGTGGCCTCTGACTGGCCAGGATGTTTATTCATAGGAATACAGGGCAAAAATCTGGAATATGGAGCCAGACTCCTTAGCATGGAGCTCATCCTTCCTTCATCCAACATCCTGACAACTCAGTCAGGCTCACTTCCAAGCCTCACCCTGCTCCTGCCTGTCCTGTTGCAGTCCCAGCTGGTGGAAGATTTCCGGACCCTGCGGAAGACAGCGGAGGACATGAACCTGTTCCGAGCCAGCCCCTTGTTCTTCTCCCTCTACCTGGGCCACATCCTGGTCATGGAACTTTTGGCTTGGCTCATGGTTTCCTACTTCGGGACCAGCTGGATCACAACCCTCATCCTTGCCTGCATCCTTACAACTTCCCAGGTGACAAAGAGAGACCTTCCTCACAATCCCAACGTGCCCTCCATCTCCATTTCTTTCCTGATTAGCTCTGATTCCCAACAGCTTCCTAACTATTTGATTTCCTCTCATCCCAGGCCCAGGCAGGGTGGTTGCAACATGATTTTGGACACCTCTCTGTCTTCAAGAAGTCTTCCTGGAACCACATTGTCCACAAATTTGTCATTGGACACCTGAAGGTAAAGGGAATTACGGAGCCAGAGAATTCTGGGAATGCATCACTTTGGCTGGGGCAGGGTAGGAAAGGGAGGCTCTCAACCTTCCCAGAGTGAGCAGAGGCACGAAAAACAGTGGTGACCATTGCCCATGGAGCAACCTGCGACAGTGGAAGGTGTCCCTGCCCTTGGCAGGGGTTTGGGACTGGATGAACTTTAAATTCCCTTCCAACCCAAACCATTTCAGGATTTTCTGGGAAGACACAGTTATCTGTAACTCGCTCAGAATGTATTTATTCCATGTTCTTTCAGTATGGATGATCCTTAGGGACCCCTCTGGAAGCAGCAATCTCATAGCAACCAACAACTCCACCACTCCCTGCTTGCTGCTCTTTCCAAAGCAAATCCCACTTTGGCCACAGTCTGAGTCGCATCACTTTAGTTCCTATAAATGATTGGGTGATCCCACCTTGGGAGCAGCTCTCCATGGGTGAAAACTCCTTGTTCTCCTTGCCCAGGGTGCCTCTGCAAACTGGTGGAACCACCGCCACTTCCAGCACCACGCCAAGCCCAACATCTTCCAGAAGGACCCAGATGTGAACATGCTGCACATTTTTGTCCTGGGAGACACGCAGCCCGTTGAGGTAAGGAAAAGTGGGGAAAACATGGAAAACTACTGTCTGAGAGGGCCTCAGAGAGTGGTTGTGCAAACCAGGAGCTGGCTCCCATTGTTAGACATGACTTACACAGGCAGGACTTCCAGGAATGCTAGAAAGGAAATGCTTAATCCAGGGATTTCATCTGGCTGTGTTGTCTGACAGGAGTTTGGAGCCAACCCTTGGGCTGAGGAGCAGCACTGACTGCTAATTCCCCAATCCATTTCCTTTCTCCTGACCACAGGAGAAAGTGTCCTGGGTTAACTTGGGAAAAATAATGCAGATGGGGATTGGAGAGAAAGCAAAAAGCCACTAAAGGCCACTTCATCCTGCTGGCTTGAAGTACCAACATGAGGAGGAAATACAGTGTTCCTCAGTATTCCAGCAGGAACACTTCAAAACTGACCTGCCATTTCCATAGCAAATATCTTCCAGCATCAAGTGATTTTAATTTTAATACAATCCACCCCTCCAGAGCCAAAATGTTTACTGCCAAAGCACTTAAAACATGGAAGTTTTCACAATGGAACAAGGATTTCTAGTTTTAAAAGCAAAACCCCAAGAAAATGAACAAGCAGCAAGGACAAGACAGGGAAATACAACATTAAAAATGTTTTCTCAGCCAGATTTTGTATTACTGAGAAAGTAGACCATAGTTCTACTACTTAAAGGAAAACCAAAACATTTGCAATAACAAGGAAAACTGGATTTCCACCTCAAAATACCTGATATTGGGCCAGAATCAGTCTATTCCAGTACTCTCACATTGGTGTAAAATCCTTTTCCAAATGATGCCAAGCACACAGCCTTGCAGAACTCAGCCCAGAGGGAATAATGTGCCTGATTTATTGGCATTACAAGCCTTCCCTTCCAAAAAACCAGACTTTATGCCTATCACATTCATATTAGTAAAGATGGAGGTGCTGGCAGCCCTTCTCACAGACACAGGGATGGCAGAAGGAAAAGTGCATCAAAATTCCATCAAGTAAATAGAAATTATCTTTAAAAATTGGGTTTACACCTAACACAAAGTCAGGACATTTAATCACACCAAATCTCTTCTTACCCACTGGTGGGAATTCAGTCAAAACTCCCTGGTCAATAAATTAAAAATTATTACAGAGAACCTGCTTTTACCTGGGAATGTCCCAATCCCAGGCTGAGCTGTCTCTTTGTGTCCTGCAGTATGGCAAGAAGAAGCTGAAGTACCTGCCTTACAACCACCAGCACGAGTACTTCTTCCTCAGTGAGTATCCACCCTCCTCTCTTCCCTTTTCCTGGAATGCCACTTGTCCTTTCCAGCCCTCCCTGTGTGAGCAGAGCAACTCCTCAAATCCCAGCTCATCCCACCCTTCCTCAGGATCCTGTGCAGGTCCCAAGATCAGCTTAGGGATATCCAAGCACCTGGAACATTGCCCTGTAGAGCACAGGAATGTAAAACAGCTGAGGCTGGGAATAACCTCCATGTGAGAGGCTCCATGGAAAAACTGCATGTTCCCAGTTCCATGGAAGCAGCCCCTCATGTCACCCTTCCCACCCCTCTGATGGCCAAACCATTTCCCTTTGCCTTGCAGTCTTCCCACCTCTGCTCATCCCCGTGTATTTCCAAATCCAAATCATCTCGACCATGATCAGGCGCAGGTTCTGGGCGGTGAGTGAAACATTCCCTCCATCCTTATGGGGTCTGGCTGGAAACTGGAGCAGAGAGGGAGGCCAGGGGGCTGGCAGGAATGTTCCCAACATCACCAGCAAGGACATGTTATCCAAAATGGGCAAAGTGATGCCTGGTGTTTTCTCTGTTTCCCCAGGACCTGGCCTGGGCCATCAGCTACTACCTGCGCTACTTCATCACCTACATCCCGTTTTATGGCATCCTGGGATCCCTGTGTCTCCTCACATTTGTCAGGTAGGGGCTCAAAGGCATCCCTGCTGCTCTCCCATCCCTCCAGTGCTGTTGGAGCCTGGCCTCAGCTCTGCTGTGTCCCACTGCTTCACTTCCCTATCAGAATTTCTGAGTTCCAGCTCCTCTGGCACTCCTTCCCATGATGGTCCAGCCAGGATTCTCCTGCCTTTCCTCATTCCCTGATCTCACACACTGCTGATCCCCCTTTGATCATGGCTGGACCCTCCCAGAGTGCCTCATCCCACCCTCTTCCCAGCTGACTGTGGAGGTAATCCTGTGCATGCTCCAAGTCAGAAATCAAGCTGGAAAACTTATCACAATCAGCCCATTATTCCCAAAATTTTTGATGAAACTCAAAGTGCAAGAAAAAAAAAGTAAAACTGCAAAATTGGATCATCTGCTCTTGCAGAAATCAAGCCTGGAACAAGGATGATTCCAGGCAATTCCTTGCCAACATCCATCCAATGTCTGCTGCTCCCTGCAAACCCCACTCTAATTACCAGATGTCCCCAGGTCTGATAGAGATTGTCATGATTTTTCCTGGTTTTGCAGGTTTCTGGAGAGTCACTGGTTCGTGTGGGTCACCCAGATGAATCACATTCCAATGGAAATTGATTCTGAGAAGCACAGGGACTGGCTGAGCTCCCAGGTAACGGGGAGGGTGGAAAAACACCCCTGACTCACCCCAAAATGGGATTTATTCAAAGAGTCTGAGAGTTACCACCACCCCCAGTGTTACCACCACGCCTTACTAGGATGGAGTGTCTTGCCCATGACTTCTCCCATAAAGATGTTCTTCCCAGAGCCAGCAGCCATGCTGGGGAAAGACATGGAATTCCAAAGTTCTGCAATTACTTTGACTATCAAAAGGTTACCTGCTCCTGAAGGCAAGTCCAGGGAGGGGGTGACTGTGGTGACTGAAGCTGGACGTGACTGCAAATCCAAAAAACATTCCTGGGTGGTTTGGCCAGGCCTGTAGATCCCAGCAATAAAACAGCTGAGGAAAAAAATTTGACTCTTCATTTCGGAGCCTGCCTTTGTCCTTTTGTTCTGGAAGATGAGTGACTGAGTGCTCCCTTTTCCTCTTCTTTATTCTAGAATCATATTCTTGATATTTTGGCAGTTCTACCTCCCTGCAAATCCAAGTAAAATCTGTGAGGGAGGAACCCAATCAAAAATCTGATTGAATTTTGAGAAAAAATATCTAGTTTTATGGTCATTAATGGCAAGAATACTTAAGGAATATTCTCAGAATATCGCACTTAAGGCAAACTGGACAATAACTACACGGAGATGGGGAAGCTTTGTGTCCATGCATTTTCCTCCTGTTTTCCACCTTGGTACTGCTGTCAACCCTCTGATCTACAATAGGAGAGTCTGAGATTTAAGAATCTGAGTTGGGCTGCTACATCACTTCACCTCTAGTGAGAATTTCATTATCTGAAACCCTGAGGGAGGGTTAAAGCTTCCTTTGCTGCACCCAGCAGGCTCTGCACTCCCAGAGGTCAGGGAAGAGGAATTTCACCCTGATTTTGGGATGAGCCATCCCTAATCCTCAGTTTTCTCTCTCCCTGGCAGATGGCAGCGACCTGCAACATTGAGCAGTCCTTTTTCAATGACTGGTTCACCGGGCACCTGAACTTCCAGATTGAGCACCAGTGAGTACAGAGCCAGGATCAGGAGGGCACTGCCAGCCTGTCACAGCCCAGGGGAGGGAATGATGAGCAGGGCAGGATTGTGTACCAAAGAAACAGAGTCTCAGACTACACAGGGGTGGAAGTTGTGGCTGCCCCATCCCTGGAAGTGCTCAAGCCCAGGCTGGATGGGGCTTGGAGCAATCTGCATTAGTGGAAGGTGACCCTGCCCATGGTGGGGCAGGAACTGAATGAGCTTTAGGATCCCTTCCCACCCAAACCATTCCATGATAGTATGCTTCTATTACAGCCATGACATTTTTCTCTCTTGCTTCAAAACTTTCACTCTCACAGCTTTAATTTAGGGTTTAATTAGGAGTTGTCATTATGCATCTACCAGTTACAAAGGCTGTAGGCTCAAATCCCAAGCATCCACCTCAGAAAACTCCCCTCCCCTAAAGCATTCCGGTGTTTTATAGAATGTGGGACTGTGTAGGATGCTGGGTACCAGATTCCAGAAAAAACATGGAAAACAGGGCCATATGGACAGTCTGTTGCCAATGGCAACAGCAAATGTAAAAGAAATGGCTTTTAGGGTGAGGCTGGCTGGTTTGGGAGCCAGCTTAAGAAATCTCCATGGAAAGCATAGGGCAAGGTGCCCCAAAAATCCTTCTTTACCTGCTTCCAGAAGTGGAAAAGCAGATCACTGGGAATTCAGTTCAGCAAGAAACATTATTCCCAGAGGAATGGGCGGCCATCTCTGAGGCTGTTCCCTCACTCCTGCCGCCCTCTCATTGCACTCGTGTCCCTTCTTGCATGAACTGGCTTTCAGTGTGTCCTGAGCATGGCTTTGCCTTGGGCATGACAGGAAAATCAGTTATCATCACCTCTTTGAGACAGAGGAGTGTAAAGCAGGGGTGTCTCTGTGCCTCCCTTCCTTTGTGCAGCTTGGGGAGGAGGCACCAACGATGAGCACCTGAAGATGCAAGCCCTAATGCCCATCCCTTGTCGCTTGTCTCGTGAGTTTTCTCAGCTTTGTTTTCTCTCTCTCCTCTCCAGCCTGTTTCCAACAATGCCACGGCACAACTTCTGGAAGGTGAAGCCTTTGGTGAAGTCATTGTGTGCCAAGTACGGGGTCCAGTACGAGGAGAAGCCTCTTGGGAAAGCGTTCGTAGACATCGTTGGGTAAGGCCCTCCTGATGCCACCTGCAGCTCATTTTTCCAGGGACACCTGATGTTTTCTAGCACAGAGGAACCAGGACATGGCAGACCCTTCAGAAATTTGTTTTGTTGCTGTCAAAGCACCAAACACTTGACCTACAGACGGGTACAAACCTGATTGTGGCATTTGAGGATGTGGTGGCTCAGCAGTGCTGGGGTCGACCTTAGAGGACTTTTCCAATCTTAATGATTCGGATTTTTATACCACCCTGTTCTGACAGCTGGTGGCTCCTGCTGTTGGGAGCTGCCAGCAGATCTCCTGCTGCAAAGTGAGATGAATCAAAGGGAAACAGGTCAGGTTACAGCCTCTGCTGTGTCCCCTGAGAGCTCTGCCAGCAGCAACAGGCAATTCCCTACAGGCAGAGCTGGAGACGAGTCTAACAGTCCTTGTCAGCAGCCTCGGTGTTAATGTTGCTGTCTCAGTTCCTCAGAGGGGAATAATTCATGGCAGGGAACATGAGAAAGCTCTGCAGCCCAGGCACCTCCTGCACAAAGCACTCTGAGCATGGGTGGCCACAATGGGCAGGAGAGCTGGTTCCAAACCTGCTTTTGTCCTCAAATCCAGTTAGGACAGGCCCATGCAGCACCAAGGCACAGTGCAGTGAAACCTGGAGGCTCCCAGGAGAACTTACAGCCCGTTCCAATGCCTAAAAGGGCTCCAAAGGAGCTGGAGAGGGACTTTGGACACAGGTCTGGAGTGACAGGACAAGGGGGAATGGCTTCACACTGACAGAGGGTGGGTTCTGTGAGTGTGATCCTATGACTGATATTAAAATTCAGTAACAGCCTTCATTGCAAGAAAAACACAACAGAGGCCAAGATTCCCAAACTTCTCCTTTTTCTTCCCACAGGTCCCTAAAGAAATCTGGAGATCTCTGGCTGGATGCTTATCTCCATAAGTGATCATGAATCTTTCCGGGGAGGTGTGAGTGACTGGGAGGGATTGGGGTGGGGGGGAGAGTGGGGGTTATCACACTTGTGTCTTTTACTCTCAGATCTCAGTCTAAATCCATGGTTGGAGGGGAGTTTCCTGTCTTGTCAGCTGCTTCTGGTGCAGGCCCAGGCAACCTGTTTAATCCAGGCAGATTTAAAATGTGCTCCAGAGGGTGGAAAGCGAGGCCAGCAGTGCAAGGAACAGAAGGTTGGGAGACGATGATGAATGTTTAGAAAAGGGGCATTAATATCTGACCTTGACTTTCTTTTCACAAGATTCGTTCTCATTCTGCCTCAGCCACACAAACCCTGATTCACACCTGAGGGGTTTTAGGCCTCAGTGGGTGTTTGCAATCCAAGGACACCCCAGCCAGCTCATGCCTCTTTCCCATGTTTGTGTGAAAGAGGATTCACATCCCACGGGACTGGCAGCTGCTGGACTGTGCTTCCACCCCTATCCAGAGCCCAGCTCGCTCCTTTCCCTGCCTCCTTCCCTTCTCTGATCATGGCATCCCTTTAGTGCAAGCTGTGACAGCTAACCCCTAACCACAGCAGGGTTAACATAGCCGTGTTTTTAGGATCAGCCCCTCTTCCTACCCAGGGGTCGGTAGAAGATTTCTGGGTTTAAACAGCAAAATGTGTCCTTTAGGAGAGGGTCTGTTTTCTCTTTAACTAGCAGCAGGTCTGGCACAGCGAATTGCCAGTAAATCACACAAAAGACCAAAACAATCACACAAGCAAAACGTGCTAATTGCTCCTCAGTGCTCCAGGGGAACCACAAATGGCCTTTTCACCATCCTGCCCTGCAGAAACCCAGAGTTCTGCCTGTCTGCACATGCCTGGCAGGCACCGAGCCTCTTCCTGCATGGCACCGTTCACCCTTCCTTTGGGAGCAATCACAGGAGAAAAGGAGTTCTCCCTGCAAAACGAGGAGCTGCTCAGTCAATCCCGGCTGGACTCAGCCCTGCCCAGGCTGTGCTGCTGATGTGAGACCTTTGGAGAACCCTCTTACAACTTGTCTAAAACTCAGTTTTCTGCCCGGCACCTAATTACCAAAATTCACCAATGGCTTATCAGGAGATATGGTTGAACAGCTTCCAGGTGCTTCTGGAACAGGTAACCTGACCCCAAATAAATCCAGGGGTTCAGGTTCAGCTGCAACACAACAGAAGAGAGATTTGGTTTAGGACAAAGAGGGGTATCTTTCAAAAGCAGCCTCCAGCTCCAGCATCTGCCTCGGTGCTCCCTGGAAACATCAGGAAGGAGACTTTGGTTACTTTGCACACCTCATTACTTCCCTCAACTCTGAAACTGGATCTTCTCTATCAAATCCCTGAATCCTAGCAGCATTCCACAGAATCAGCAAGGTGCTTCATCATGACTAGAGACGACTTTGGGACTGTGGCCAGCATTGCAAAAAAAAAAAATGTATTCCCTCCCTGCCTTCTTTGGAGAATAAAATGAGATTTTATCTTTGCTTACAGATGGGGGAATTCAGCATCTTGTAACTTCAGCAATACTTATGGTTTGTAAAGGGCTTGTCTTGCTCACCCAAGCACCACCAGGAATGTTTAGGGTGAAAAGCTACATAAATAACATCCTGCTGGATGCTGTGATTTCCCAGGCAGGTTGTAAGGAGCTAGCCTGGAATTTGGCTAACCTCATCAGCACTGCCTTAATTTGTGCATCCCTTCCTTGAATGTACTTCACTGTGCTCCAGCAAGGATGACCACGAGCACAGTGGCAGCAGCAGTGCAAGCTTTTAAATATCCAGCTTATTCCTCTGACAGGAAGGAGAAACAGGAAAAACCCTTTTGGGTGTTTTTTGTCTTATTTCCAGAGCAAATGTTTTCCTCCTTAGCCCTGTCCTCTTCTTTTCTTCTCACCTTTCTTCTTGGGAAACTGTTTGAGTTGATCTTCGGGAAAGATCAGCTCTTAGGCAAATGGGCATTTTTTTTTCCCCAAAAAAACATATAATTTTTTCAGGCAAAGCCTCTCTGGCTCATACAGCTTTTTCCTCTCCTTTCAAAAAATCCCAGCTTTCTATCTTGGAATTTGAACTGTTTTCTCCGTGCCTTGATTCCATGTTGACACCCCATCCCTGCAAGTGTTACAGGCCAGGCTGAATGATGTTTGGAGGAGCCTGGTCTAGGGAAGGTGTCCCTGTCCATGGCAGGAAGGTGGAATTGGATGATCTTTATTGTCCCTTCCAACCCAAACCATTCCAGGATTCTCCAAGCTCTCCACTCTTTAATTGGAGCAGGTCAAAGAGATCCCAGACAAAGAGCCCTGGCAGTCTGGATCACTCTGCTTTGTTATCATTGTTCTCCAAGTACAATTAGGTTTATCTGGAGATATTCCAGAAGTTTCAGTAAGACTGGAAATGTAGATAGATATAAATTTCACATGAGCTTTGCCTCCAACAAGGCAGCAATGAGTGAGACACGAGCAGGTTAAAATCTGCCATCAAAATGACTGAGACAGAATTTTCAGCACAGCTTTCTGAGGACTCCTAACTAACCAGTTTCTCTGAAAATAATGAGATGAAATCTTGTCTCTCTTGATAAAGGTCATTCATTTGTACTGTAATGAAACACAAACCTGAAAAAAACCAACCCTAAGCCAGTAAGAGATGCTGGGAGCCTGCCAGGGTTTATTGAAGCCAGCTAAGCCACATGGCAATGGGGAGCTGGAAACACAGAGCTGGTTTTAGGGCAGAGAATCAAACAACAGCCAGGGAAGGACTGGATTTGTTCTCTCCACGCACTGTGGAGGACAGGAGTAGGAGCTGCAGGACCAGGATGATGGAGGATGCCAGAGAAAAGCACAAACTGCAGCAAAGAGAAGCCTCTGGGTGTGTTTTAGGAGGAGAATGAGAGATTGGAGAAGTTTGGGAAGGTCAGGGGTTGGAGAGGGATGCATGAGAGTGGGAGGAAAAAATACTGAGGGGTGAAGGAGGAGAAATTTGGAATCAGGTGTCCCATGATCTCCCAGCTGGAATCTGCCTGGAGGGCTGTGCTGGAGACAAAGGGCAGGACAGGGCAGAGCTGGGGCTCAGAGGAGGTGCCAGGGACTGGTGACACCCACAGGCACCTTGGAGTGAGCTGGATCTCACACTGAGCCCCCCCTCCCTCCCACAGCTCTGGAAGCAGGGACTCACTGCCCCCAGGTTCCAGGGAGATGCACAGTGGGAATTAGGGGACTTTCCTTGGAGTTTTCCCTCCAAGCATGGATTTAAGGAGTCAAAATCCCAACTGCTCACTGAAATAGGGCTTGGGAGGCTCATCAGGACTTGTGTCCAGGCACCATCATTCCCTGCTGCAGGGGCTGGGCTCTCTGGCTGGATTTGAGGTCTTCATTAGGGCAAAGACATCCTTTTCCTTAGTAGATGCTTTCCCAAGAAAGCCTTCCTAACAAAGCCCTAACATTTCCAATGTTAAAACAGCAAACCCACATTCCTTATAGGATGGCTTCAGGGGGTTTTTTAATTCTTAAAAAAAAAAATAAAAATGCAGTAACTCAAAAAGAACAATTTTTTTCCCCTTGTGTATTCTACCACTCAATAAAATCATAACTATTTGTTGACCATACAAATGCTTTATGTGTTTTTTTGGTTTTTTGTTTTTTTTCCCCAGAGTCAGGGGTGCTCAGGAAATTTCTTCCTTCTTGGAGTGCCTTCTGCCATAGAAACCCACAAGCAGGTGGCATGGAGATGCCAACTAAGCAGGTTGGAACATTTCTAGGGTGGGAATGTCACCATCCAGGTTTTGCTCTGAGATTAAAAACATGTTCAAATTCAGAATTGTAAAGAGTCAGGGTAGGATTTGACATAAAGGGTGATTCAAGCTCCAATTTCAGATTTAGCCTTGTAACTGGGTTTGGTTTTTTTTTTAGTAGTTCAAGATCAGATCCCAAGCCAAGAACACTGTGGAAGCAAACTAAAAAAGGACCTGGATCAGACTTGCTTATTATGGCCCTTGGTTTTCCTGGGGCTTTTTATGGAGGAGCTGTTAGCCAGTGAGTGTGGAAAGCCCTTTTTCCACTCCATGTGGAAAAAGGATTACTTTGATACCATTGACTTTATTAGCACAGATGAATTTCTTTATTACCCTTCACAATCTCAGGATCAATGCTGCTGCTGCCCTTCATCCTAGAAACAAACACCAAAGGAAAGGAGATTTTCCTGTCAAAGATTTGCCTGGCCACTCAAACTCGGCCTCCAGACTGTCTGAGGAGGCAGCTGAGAACAAAATTTTTGTGAAAACTTCATAGAAGCATTTTATAATTTTCTTAAAGTCCATTTTGTGCCCATTCCTGGCTCATTCTGGGGTGTAGTGAGCACCTTGCAGCAGCTTTTTCCAACCTACAGCTCCATCTGATGCTTTGGTGGGTTTTAGGTTGACACCAGCAGTGGATTTTAGGTCAAAAGTGTCTTGAGGTCAGCCCAGAGCTGGTTCTGCCAAATGAACCCATTGAAACCTGTCCCATCAGGTGGAGGGGCAGAAAAAGGAAACTCACAGGCTGTCTGTCCAGGGTCAGGAGACAAAGTGATGGCCAGATTATCCTTATCTGTCCCCCAAAACCAACACTGGAGCTTGCCAGAGTCCACAGCCATTGCTCCATAGGCAAACTCATCCTGCCCAAAAGCAGGTGCCACGAGGTGTCACAGAACTCAGAGCAGAAAATGACCCCGTTTTTAGGGCTTTCATTTCATCCCAGAACAAACAGGTTCCCCTTAATGCAAACACAGATGGCTATTACACAAAAATTAACTGTTACAAATCGATGGCCTCATCCATGAACAATATTGCTTTTTTAAAAAGTCACGTTTTACTTACTCTGCAGGGGCCCAGTTCCAGAGGTTTCAGAAAGCTTCTTCACAACATAATTTGTGTGTGGCATCAGCATGGGGAGAAATGGCTTCAAGGTGTTCAGATGTACAGTTTTTATCCAAAAAGGCCTCCAAGCTGGACTTGAACACTTCCAGGGATGGGGCAGCCACATTTGTGTGCTTCCTTCTGGCAACAGGTTTTTAAAACTCTGTTAAAATATCAACAACAAAAAACAACCTCAAAACCACAGCAAGCTCAGCCTCTGAAAAACCCTAAATTTTTTTCCCAGTGTTCATGCTGGATTATACCATGTTATCACATATGTTATTGAAAAATTAGTCTAAATTCCTCAAATATCAGATAGAAACACTTCCATACTGAGTCCTCCCTACACCATCTCTTTTTTCCTGGGGATTCTCCAGAACAGGGCACTGTTGGAGCTGCTGTAAGGTGAAAATATCCTGTGGAATTTCCAGCCAAACACTTATTATCCATTTGGAAACTATGTTGTAAAGAGTATGAAGGGAATAAACCAGAATTCCAGAGCGAGACAGGAGGTGAATCATTGCCCCACAGCAGCAAGTAAAACATAATAAAATAAGTATAAATTATATAAATTAAAATTAATATAGAAATAAAGGTGTTATCTACCACCCACAGAGATTGGAGAATACAAATGTAAGCTTCACTGGGGTGTTCTAAAATATCCTGTCAGAGCTTTTCCACCTTCTGCCAACCACTGAGGTTTGAAGGTCAAGCCCAGGCTGCTCAGGTCAAGGGAGGCTCAGCAGGAATTTGCCAAAGGAGTGGGAAAAGGCCAAGAAGAAGGATCCTCACCTGGAAGCACCACCTTCGCCTGCAGCATCCTCCTGGGCACAGTTAGGTAACTCCCCAACTTCTTGGCCAGGTGCTGGCTGTGGGGATGGCAATGAGAGGATTAATCACAGTAATTGCCTGTGATTGCACCCATCCTCCTTGGAATGGGTGTGGCTGGTTCACTTCCCTGATTAATTTAATTGGCCTCAATTAGCCTGGCATTCATTAAGCAGCAGTTGGTTTTTTAATAAAATACAGGAGCCATATTGCACTTTCTCTGTGTGTTTTGTTCCCTTATTGCCTGATAAAACCTGGAAGTTTGGATTCTGAGCTGAAGATGCTCTTGGTTTCTCAGCTGGAGCCAGTTCCTGGTCTGGCATCTCCAGGTAAATCACTCAGAGTTGAAATTATCACCCTTTGCAAGTCCACAAACCTTTAGGCCACACTCACAACTCCAAATGGAGCAAAGCAGCACAGCCTGTGCTTCACCATCACCCTGGCGAGGGGGAAATAAAGTGTGAACAGAAATCAAAGGGCTGCTGCCAATTCCAATCCCATGCCTTGCTCATTCTTGTCTCCCCATCATGCTGGAGCTCACCGAGTGCTAAAATTGAACACCTGATTTGGTGAAGGAATGCGAGTGAAACGGAATCCAACAGCACTAGAGGGCAAGGAATGGTGAAGCCACAGTGTTCCAGCAGCATTCCAGCACCATGACTCCTTCCACATCCCTGCAGAAAATCAACATCCCCACAGTAACGCAATGTCTGGGCTTGAATGGTGCAGCAGGAGCTCCTGGGCAAGCATGGAGCTGGATGATCTTTAGAGATCCCTTCCAGCCCAAACCATTCCCTGGGAATGGGACCATTCTGTCTGCATAAAATAAATAAAGAATTAAAAGCAAAGAGATGTTGACCTCCTCTGACCTGTGATGCACAAATGAATCAAACACAAAGCAGAGGACAGAGATTAAGGAGCAATTTCCTTTCTGCAATGTCTCTCTGAACAAAGAGGAGCAGTTTTTAAGGTCTCTTTTGAAATATTTAGTAAATGGTTTCAGAGAAGCTCTCCTGGATGTGGTGGTGTTGGGACAGGAATGAGTCCCACATCCTGCAGTAAGAGAGAGTTTGGAGACTCAAGCCATTTGAGTATTTTGAATTTGTAAAGCCCCAGGCTTTTAAAACCAGCACAGTGAGGAGAAAGTAGCGATGCCCAACTGCTGACAACAGAAAAATGTGGATTTGGGTTTTCCCAACTCAGTTTGTTCAGGCACTACTCAAACACAGCCCACAAGGTCTTCTCTGCAAAAACATCATTCCAGTGTGAAATGAATCAGATTTGGAACCCAGATTCCCTCTCCTATTAAGGACTAATGTCTGCCAGAACTGCCAAGATTTTGGGGTGGTTGCCAAACTTCCCTTGCCCAAAAGCACCATGGGATCATCAGACACCACTCCAGCTCTCCTGAGACATTATCTATCACTGCCTTTAGTTTGATGGGAAGTTGGATTGGTGCTTCCCTCCTTGCTCCTGGTTTTGCCAGATGGCACTGGTGGCCTGCCAAAGGGGAAGGTCACCAAAGGCAAGGGACAAGTCATCTCTGTCCAGGTGCTGATGCAAGAAGAGCAAAGGTGTCACTGACCTGTGACCCACTTAAATGTCCATTGGCATGAAGCACCTTAAATTGACTCTAAGGTGATTAACACAGCAGAATTAGCACAATGAGCCAGGGGAATTAAGGGCAGGGAGCTGTCCTTGAGCCAATCCCATGGCTACATCTGCCAGAGGGGAGCCTGCAGCCCCAGAACCAGAGACGGAGCAGAAACTGAAAGCATTAGCAAGGTTAAAAGCTCAGGATGTTCTGTGTGCCCACATGGACACCCCTGGAAGCTCTGTGAGCAGCACAGGACTGAGTGCTGGGGTTTGCACTGCAAAGCTTGTTGGGGAACACCTTCAGCTTCCTTCTACCAGCTCCCCTCTCTGGCACACTCCCATGGAGAGCTGTTTTGGGACTTCCACTCCTGCACAAATGGCTTTTCCATCACTGGAGTCACTTGTAAGTA
Organism: Pycnonotus jocosus; assembly: GCA_013400435.1. NCBI lineage: Eukaryota > Metazoa > Chordata > Aves > Passeriformes > Pycnonotidae > Pycnonotus > Pycnonotus jocosus. Next base: position 68,359 of record VWYP01003913.1, on the reverse strand, counting down.
ACCAGATTTGTACCAGTGACTCAGCTTTCCCAGTGCAGCTGATGTTTTCTCCTACAAGGGGAATCATTTCAAGATTAAGTCAAACAAAAGGAGTAACTTTTCTTTCCTAAACTTTCCCTGCTGTCCCTCTGCTCCATCATTCTAGTCAGTGTTCTCATCTCCTGAGCCAGGACACCACTGGCAGCTCAGATTTATCACAGAACCACAGAATGGTTTGGGTTGGAAGGGATCTCAAAGCTCATCTCATTCCAAACCCCTGCCATGGACAGGGACACCTTCCACTGTCCCAGGCTGATCTAAGCCCCATCCAACCTGGCCTGAAACACTTCCAGGGATCCAGGGGCAGCCACAACTTCTCTGGGCAACCTGTGCCAGGGCCTCAGCACCTTCACAAGGAAGGATTTCTTCCCAGTATCTCATCCAAATCCACCCTCCTTCATCTTAAGGCCACTCCAAAGCCATTTTCCCTTCTTCCCCTCACATCCAGCCCCAAACTAGGCCGAGTCTCATTTTCTCTACATTCCCTTTCCCTCCTAACCCACTCCCAAAGGAGGTGAAACATTCTCTGGAAGTTATATAAACCAGCACAAAGTCCAGCTGCCTTCTCAGCCTGCCTAAGGTCAAACTTCCAGCTCAGCCCAGTGAGCCTTGCACAAACATGGGAATATTGACATGATAAACAGCCAATCTGACCTCTTGGCTCCCAGCACCGGTGGCACCACAGGGATTTGCTCCTATTAAGAACGGGTTGCCTTGGCACAGCTGGCCAGCCCCAGCCCCTGCGTGCCACGTGCACACTGAGAGCTGTGCCAGGACATTTTCCTGGCCAGGGCCACGCTCCCTGAACATCCAAAATGACTGGAATTTCCCCATGGCTGGCTCAGCGTTGCCTGTTCTGCAGGGATCCTCACTGCTTTCATGGATTCATCATACAGGAGGGTCGGGAAAGCTTGGAAAGTCCTGACTTTTCTGAGCCCAGCTGCTTATCTTTTCTTTTTTCCTTGATTGCACCTAGAACAAATAATAATTAAAAAAGAAAATCTGTCATTTGTTGGTTCCTGGGAACAGGAACCATCCGTGTGGGCGTGTGGGGACAGCCTGACCGGCTGTGCAGACAGCCTGATTTACAGCCCAGAGCAAACCTGGAGTAATTCCACAGGCAGGGAAAGGACACAGCCAGCAGACACAGGGAACTGCCAGGAGCAACCAAATCTCTCTGGTCTCAATCCCAGCTTCTCAAATACTAATATCCAAATGCTTAAAAGCACTTCATTGTGCACACTACTAACCTCCATCATCCAAATACCCATATATCCCTTCTCTCTCCCAAACCCGAGGGAAAGAGGGATGAAAACAAAATCCAACAAGTCAAACACATCTATTAAAGCAGATTTTAAAACTCCCATCCCTTTGAAGCTCTTTATTTTGGCCCAGGACAGGCTGCCAGACCCTTTGTGGGGGCAAATAGATGCAAGGAAGATTGCAGGAGGTACCAGAGGACCCAGAAACTCAAACTCTGGTTTATTTATGAGGGGAAAAACAGCAGGAAAGTTCTGGTGAGTGGAAAAGGTTGGGAAGAGGAGACATGATGTCTTCTCACACATTAGAAGTTTAGAAGCCAGTGTCACAGGGAAGTTTCTGACAGCAAAGGAGATGCTCCATTCTCCCAGGGAATACAGGGAGGGAATGAAGGAGGGAGGACAGTCCCTGCCTGGGCTGCCTGTGCCCTCTCGTGGCTGCCTGACTGTGCTGCACAATCGGATTCTTGCGTGGCTTTTTAATAGAAAATGAAATTAAATCCCTTTCTGTACACAGCTCTCCCACTGTCATCTCCCAGAGGGGATGAGGAGATCTTCCATATTCATGTGCAGAGCCGAACAGGGAGGAGAGAAAGTGGTTTTAGTGAAACCAGAGCGACCCAAAACCTCTGCCTGCTGAGAGGAGAAAGGGGAGACTGATCAGGAAAGAGGAAGGAAGAAGATCCTCCAATTACCCAGCACCCGTGCAGTGCTTCAAGCCAGCAAATTAATGGAGACACAACCGAGCAGGAGAAGCCTCAGCTTTCCTCAGGAAGAACAGGTAGCTGCTCTGATGAATAAAAGCATCCCAAACCCCACCCTGTAGGCTTTTCTCTTGCACCCTAAGCACCCCAATCCTCCAGCTCCAACCAGGCTTGTAGAGGTTAATAGCAAATGTTTATTTTCCTTTATGAAAGAGCAGGGTGCAACCATCCCGCGGCAAATGGAGTGACTTCATTTTCCTTCACCAATTGTTCTCTCTGCTTCATTGCAAATGCAAGACAACCTCAGACAAGGCATTGCTCCAGCTCCTTCTGTCTCAAAGTGCTTTTCAACGTGACACTGAGGAGGAAAAAAAATCCCACAAACAAAAAGATCTACTCAGATAATCTCATTCCCAGGGCTGCAATATTTGTGCAGTGTAGCAGCTCATGGCACAGGAAGACATGGAATGATCAAAAGGACAGGGGGAAGAGATGCAGGGAGAAACTCCAGGGGTGGAATTCACCTGAGCTGAAATCCACAGCTGGGGAAACCAAAGCTGTGTTATTTCTCTCTCCCCTAGACAAAAAACCAGCAGCTCAGTGAAAGAAAAATCAAGTTCCTGCTGTAATATCCTTCAGGAGAAGATGGAATTATGGAGCTGAGGATGGGCACCAGCTTGCTGAGGGTGGCAGAGGGACAGGGTGACAACCCTGTCAGAAGTGAAAACCCCAGAGTGAGTGATGGCTGAGCTGATTCCAGAGTCACTGAAAAAAAGGCTAAACTAGCTACAAAATACTGTCATGGCTTTAATAAACCTGGGTCTGAGTTCAGGATGTGTCAGGCCTGTGCATTCCTACAGCTCCAGTGACATCCCTTCCTCCCAGCACATTTTGGGGCAGGCAGGACCCTCAGCCACATTCCTCATGTGCACACAAAGAGCTCTCAGATTCCCTCACCAGGGAATGGCAGCCCAGGAAAAGTTCCAGTGGACAGGCATCCCCAGGTCTGGTGTAACATCGGAAAGGAATCTCCGGGTTTTGGGACTGCCCAGCCTGGGCACATTCCTCCTGGAGACACAAAGAACCCAACCTGGGAACATGGGTTCTGCCTGAAGAGTGGGAACAGGACTGCCCAAAGCCCCCTCAAGAGCAGGAACAGCTCCAGGGCTTGTTTGTGGGTGAGGTTTGTGTTTAGGAGCATCATGGGGGACTTCACACCAGGGACTGTCACAGGGTCCTGCATCTGCCCCTGACAACTGCAGCAGATTCCCTAGTCCAGAAGGAAAAAACCCTGTAGCCAGCTGGGAGTTTAGGGAATTTCCCTGCTCCCTTTCTTCAGCTGGAGGCCCCAGGTGCACAGCTCCAGCCATTCCCCAGCCTGCACAACCCAGTGCCAAACATCCAGCTAAAAACAGGAACAAATCCCTCTTTGTGACTCTGCTGGCAACAAGCTTCTCTCGCAGGCTCCTTGAAAAGGAACAAGGAAGTGCTTGGAAACAAACTGTTCAAGATTATTGTGCTCTGCTGGCATTTTCAGGGCTGCTGTGGTCAGCAAGACCTCGGGGACAGTATCCTCCATCCCAAATAAACAAGTGGAACAGGCAGCCAGCATCTGTCCTGACAGGTTAGCTGACAAGGAAGGTCCAGAATTCGCACCCTGCACAGGCCTGGCCTTGGGTTATGCCAAAGTAGGCTGCATATAAAAACAAAAGGTTTTAAAAAAATGGATATACACTGCATATAGGAGACTCCAGAGTCCATGGATGGCCATCCTGGAGCAGCCAGGGCCAGCCCAGCTCCAGGGGCAGCGTGGCAGCTGCATTCCAGTCACACTTGGAGGAGTGGGACAGCTGAAGGTGGAACTTGTGCCTCTTGCTCCTTGCTCCAGGCAGAGGGAAGGTGGGAGGGAGCAGGAGAGACACTGCACTCCAAGCCCTTCCTCCAGAAGCAGTTTCCTTCCACGCTCAGGGCTCTGCTTACATCTCACTGGGATAAAATCCAAGTTTGGCCAGAGACATCTCCCTCCGGAGCCGCATGACCTCCCAGTACATCAGCTCCACTGCAAAGCACAACAGGGGCAGAGAAGGGGAAAAAAACACCAAAAAAATCAGCAAGGAGGGCACAGCTGGCCACCAGCTCCGGCTCTGCTGTGCTCCCAGCATTCCCAAAGCGAGGGAAGCAGGACAGGCCCACCAGGTCACCCCTTACCAGCTCCACCCCAGAGCAAAGAACCTTGAAAGTTGATAAGCAAGAAAGAGATGCTCCATTCCTCCCTTTATGCCTTGTCTTTTATCTGCTTCTCAAAGACATCCCCAGCTGGCCCCACTCCTGACACTCCAAACAGCTCCTCCCAATTCCCTCCACAGAAAGCATCCATCCCACTGGAGCCGGCTCTTACCATCCTGCCTCACCAGGCCTTGCTGGATATAGCGGATGTAGGTGAAGAAGTTGCACACTGCTGTAATCTGACAGGGGGAAAAAGGAAAAAAAAAAGGGAACAAAGATTTGAGACATTACTTTTGTGCAAGTAACAAAAATGAGTCAAACCTGTGCACAAGAAAAAACTTTTTGTGGGATCAGCTCTTCAAAAATGCAGCTCAGGAAAGAATTAACTTCTAAAATCCTTCACTGAACAAGAGCCTCAACAGCAACATTAAGAAATGATCCACCTTCTCCCTCCCCTCCACAGAAAGGACAGTTTGTTCCCACAGCCAGGCACGGATCTGACTGGAACAGCAACAGCCTCTACAGAGCAGAAAATGATTGTGCTTTACAAAGGGGAATTAAATAATAACAATAAAGCCAAACAATCAAAGCTCTGTACTGAATTAAATCATGGAAAGAGAACACAGTCAAGGTTATCTGAAAGCAGAAGGAAGAGCTGGCTCTGCCCCCTAATCATCATCAACTAAGAGCCACCTCAACCTCAGGAACGACCTCAAATCTCACAGTTTTTCCTCAGTTCCAGGGCTGACCCTCAGGAACTCACCCACTGCAGGGCATGGAATAATTTTGGAAGGCCAAGGCACCCTGGGGAGGTGAAGGACTCACCCTGGCCCTGCAGGAAGGGGAAATGTAGTAGTAACTCCCCGAATCCCCCAGCATGATCCGGTGCTTGCAGGTCCTGGGGAGGCCACTCAGAGCACACTTCCTGCAGGAAAAGGGAAAAGCACTTTAGCAATCCAGGGGCACAGCACAGATCCAGCAATTCAGCCACCTGGAGAGATCAGAAGCCACTCCTGGGTCAGGCAGTGTGAAGAAGGAAAAAAAACCACAAACCCTTGGCTGATATTCTTTTGCTCCTGGAAATATTCCATAAATTGCAGGTTTAGGAGACTTTAGGTGAAAGCACCTTTTCCCTGACACACAGCCCCAGAGGAAACCACAGGAAATATTAAAGAGGTGAGGCTGGAGCAGAGCACAAGCAATGTCTCCTGGTCTCTGCACATGTCCCCCACATTCCAGGGCAGGTTCAGGTGTATCAGCTTTCCTGGCTGAGATGTAAACACATTGGCTGGGCACCAAAGCCGGCCTCAAAACAGGTAAATCCAGCATTTTAGCAGGATTTGCACATACCAAGAACTCAAAACAAGCCAACCCCTCCTTGGGCAGACAGGAAAGGAGCTTGGCTTCCCAAATTTGAGATTTCAGAGGATGAAAACAGCCTTTTCCCAACAATCATCAGCAAGGGGTGCAGCATTCCTTTATTTTCTTCCCTTTTCTCCTGCTATTTGCAAGGCAGGTTATCCCATCACCACTTCAAGCAATAAAGGAGAATTTTCTAGTGCACAGTTATCACCACATTCCTCAGGGACTCAGAAGGAAGAGGAACATCACTCCCAAACTGCAAAAAAACCTCTGGGGAGCCACAGGAGGTGACAGCAGAGGGGAGCAGATTTTCCAGAGAGCTTCTGAGCTTGTCCCTGGGCTTGTTTTCCACTGTTCTCAAGGCAAACATTAGCCAAGAGTGGAAGCACGGGTTCCAAGTGTCCTGATGCAAGGAGAAGTAATCATTCACCAGAATATTAACACAGCTTGAGGAGATTAAATTCCCAGGAGGTGCAGGATGACCAAAACCTTGGTAAACAGGATACCTGTAAGGAGCCACGTATTTGAGCATTGCAACATCCTGGAAAAGAGTGACTCTTGCTTGATTGGTACCACTTGCTGTAAAACCACAGCTATCACAACCAAACTAAGCAAAATCACCATAAAAGTCAGTGCTTTGCATCTGGGGGAAAAGGGAACAAAGTCCTTTTGGGTCTTTTATTGCAAATGAGCTCCTTCCCATCCTGCCTGGGTGGAACTTAAACAGGGTTAAAGAGTTAGGTCAGCTCAGCAAAAGCCTCCAAGCTGCCACATGGTGCTGAGTTAGTGACTTGTTAATGCTCCAGAGACCTTTGATCACTGGCTGAACAATAAATATTTCACTTACGTTAGGATTTGTGACCGGAAGCCACTGTGAAGAAAAAAAAAATTTTAAAAATCAAAAGGAAACTGATAAGGATAAACACAGAATGGGTTGTTTGGGGAATAATTTGCAGGAGAGTGGTGGGAAATCTGCACATCCATTCTGTCACAGGGAAGGTAAGAAAGGACGTAATTTAACATCTGAATAAAATCCCTCCTCTTTGTTTGGGATATCACATCACTCCTGCTAGTGTGAGGTGGCCCCAAGCTTTCTGTCACACCACTCCATCACAGGGGACAAACCAGCAGTAAGGAGAGGACAAGGCAGAGAGACAGAGTCCTTACTTGGGGCCACCACAGTCTTCTGCTGCCACCTTCCCCACAGGGACAGTCTGGGAAGCCACTGGCTCGATGGTGAGGGTGTTCTGCTCCACAGCCACTCGCACCAGCTCCGACAGCTGCAGCAGAACAAGGGAGAGAGGGAATCAATTCCAGGAAGGTAACACTCCAGAGATGCCAGCTGCTCCTGCTTTTCCAGCACTCACCTCCTGCTTGGTGAAATCCAGACAAGGTCCTACATCTTCTCGGTAAATTCTGTCCAGGAAGGGGCAGGATTTGTCCAAAGTTGGAGATTCCTTCCAGGCCTGGAACTCGGCAAATAAAATGGAGTCGACCTGCAGTGAATGTCCAAGGGGAGGGGGAAGAGGGAGGAATACCATATCAGAAGGTACCTGTTACTATGCAGGAAACCCATGAAACATCTGCTCTGGCATCTGGAGAGGCTCAGACATCACAGAAGTATCTGAGGGAAGATGCCAGGCTCCAAGGATCTCTCGTTTCCCACCCAGCAGCAGTTCTGTGTCAGAGTGACACAGCCACCCTGGGTTGTGTGTGCCAGAAGCCTGCAGGCACCTCTCTATCCCATTTTCCTCCAGGTGGCTTTTCCTCCTTGTTGTGGCTGCAGGAAAGCCACCACACAACCACTGAATTGATGAAGTGCACGCTCAACCCATGGCAGGAATGATGGGAGCAGCTGAGGAGCAATAGGAGACTCTGTGGGACCTGGCCTTTAAATCCCAGATGGATCACTGGGCAAAGCACCAACATGACTGACAGAGCAGCTCCTACAAGCCCAAAAAAAGCTTCTGAAAGGAAAAAAATAAAAGTAAGCTGAGCAACATAAAGAATATGAGTGAATGCAGCTGGAAAAGTCCAAGTGCCAGCACATCCCCTCTGTGCCATGGAGACTGCTCACCTGGGACCAGCAACAGCTTCAGAGCCACAGGATGGAAAAAATAAATGGAGAAAAACAAAATTAAAGAAAAAAAAATGGAGATTAGCATAAAAGGAAGCTGGAAGTGAAAGGCTGGAAGCATGAGAGGCAGGTGGGTCCCACCTGTTCCCAGAGGTTGGTTACCTGCCGTGAGGAGGAGGAGGAAGCATCTGCTCCCAAGGCCTGCCAGCCTGGCTCATAGGTGATGTGGATTGCCTTCCCAGGGAGGATGCAAAGGAGCAGGGAGAGGAGAGCAGGGAAACCAGACTTGGAGGGCAGAGGGAGAGACAGACAGTGAAGGAAGAGGTTTAGAGAGACAGGCAAAGAGGGAGGTAAAAAACATGAGATACAGAGAAAGGCTCAAATCCTCCCCTGCAGGAACTGAGCATGGTCCTCAAGGCACCACAGGGCCACAAGCCACATCTTTAGACTTCAGCTTGAGGTGCAAAAGGGAACCTTTCTGCAAAAACAGTTCAATTTTAGGCTCAATTTAAGATCTTTCCCATAAAGCGCCAACTCTCTGAATGTCAGCTTCCCTTTTATCACCTCTCACATAAGGATTTTGAGGGACAAAAATCCATCCCATCCTTGATACATAAAACTAGGCACTCTGGAGGCTGAGCCCTGAAATTTGAAACCCCAGGAGATCTGCACCCTGTGGAAGTTGCCTCCATGAAGAAACGACAGACCCAAATCTTTAACAAGCCTTTGTGTTCCCTCAACAATTCTTCATGACACAGGCCACAGTTCCCAAAAATTCACTAGTGAGAGACACATTCCCCCACCACATTCTTCTTCAGTTTCATTTTTCCTGACCAAGTGCCTCCTATTTGCTTCCCAGGACAGCTGTGTCCACATCTGGCTAGTGGAACTGGCTTCTGCTCAGCAGCTCTTGATATCCTCTCACAGCACTGGCACAGCACTGGCACTGCCCCTCAGTGATCCCTCAGCCGCTTCCTGTCCCGACAAAGAGGAAACCCCCACAAAAGGAAACCCTCCAGCACCAGCCTCAGCACAAATTTAGGGAACAAGGCACAAACAGCTGCTGAGTGAGGCCACAGAGCTCTGTGGGAAGCCTGAGCCCGGAGCTCCGAGGCCGATGCAGCGAATGTCCCTGACCCACCTCCTTGCATTCCCGGCTGCCAGGCTCTGGAGCCAGGTTCTGGCTGGCAGCTGACACCATGGCACTGCTGGTGCTCTTGTTCCGCCCGTGGCCCTTCCTGAAGCCGCCCTTGGAGGGGCTCTGCAGCTGAGGGTGCAGCTCCCGGTTGGGGGAGGACGGCGTGGATGTGATCACCAGCGTCTTCAGGGCTGTCACCTCTGCCTGCAGCATGTCAATCTGGGGACACAGGCAAGAGTCACACTCAGAACCTGCTGGGCTGCAGTTTGCTGCACCCCATGGAGCATTGAAACCATAGGAAAGCAGCTACAAGCCCAGCCAGGAAGGCTCTTCCCATCCTCCCAGTGCCACCATCATTCAGAATTTTAAACAGCAGCTGTTTGGGAATCTACCCCTTGTGCCTCAGGCTCTTTTCAGAACCAGTAACTCCCAAGAAATTTCTCTCTCCTCAAGATGGAGCCATTTGAGCAGGCCTGTGGTGCAGTTGTGTCAGGAAATTCCAACTCCCCAGGTCCCTGCTCTATCCTTTATTAATTAAACTCTTATTTCTCTGTGGATCCATTTCTCAAATGAGAGCTGGATCAACAGGAGATTGCAAGGATGTCTGCAAGGCTTTTCCCTCTCACTCAAGTGTCTGCTGGAAAGGGGCCAGAGCATCTCAGAGAGATGAAGATGCACTTCACTCTGCTCAACCAACAAACAGCCCTGTGGCCAGGCTGGGCAGAGATGCCACCACACCAACCCCAAAAATGAAGTCACTCACCTTGCCCCGGGCCTCCCTGAGCTGTTTCTCTGCCGCAGCCTGTTTGGTGTTGGCTTCTCTCACCATCTTGTGGGCTTCCTGCACCAGAGAGAGTTTTAATCCACCTGCTGCACCCCAGTTCACACAGCCCACAAGGCAGGTCACAGATCTGGCACATCACATGCTCCAGGCAAGGAACAGACATCCCTGCCACATCCAGGGGGGTTTGCTCCTCAGCTGTGCAGAGCCTTCCCTCAGGATTTCCCAGAGAAGGCTCCCAGTGTCAGAGCCTGGAGTGCATCCCCTTTCCAGGAACATAGCTGGCCAAGTTAAGGAGTTTAGCTAGCCAAGGTCATCTCTCACTGACAGGGGCTGCTGAGAAGAATGCAAGGACCTGCCTTTCCTTGCCCTTGGGAATTGCTTTAACATTAGAACCCACCTGTTCCACACCACAGCTGTGCCTGCCCCTATTCCAACAGCTCTGTGACCCCCAACCTCATCTCAGCCTGGTTCCTGCAGCCACTGCAGCCTTGCTGGGTGATCCCTGCACTCATTCCTGACCCTGACTGCTGCCTGTGGCTCTGATCCTGACTCGCTGCTCCACGTCTTGGTGAGGGCATTGCTCTTGCCTGCCTTGTTATTGCACTTTGCTCCCACTTCCCTTTGGGAGCAGCTGGTCCCCACTGCCCCAGGCATGGCTGTGACACAGCAGGACCTGGAGCTCAGGTGGGGACCAGATGTGGAAACTGGCTTAGAAGCTTCTCCCACAGGAAGAGGGGAGTAGGATAAAGCCCAGCTGGGGCCTCCCTGAAATCTGGAAGCAGCATCTGGCCAAGGCCACCAAGGAAGGGAAGGGGACAGCCCTTGGCTACATGATCTCCAAGATCACTCTGTGCTCAGGCAGTCAAAATTTTGGGAGGGGGGGTGCTCCCTTGGCTCTCCCAGCCCTGTGTTTCCAAGGCACAGATGGGCTCTGGCTTTCCTCATTATCCAGGCAGATCCAGACATTAGAGCTGCTGGTGAATGGGATTTTGCCATGATACAGCTTGGCAAGAATCACATTACAACAACAACAAAAAAAACCCCAAACCAACAACCAATACACTCTGGACACTCATTGAAGCTGAGTGGATGAGGACATCCAGCATGGTCCCACCCTCAGCAAGGGCTGGGATGAGCCAGGGAATCATCTCTATTACACAGCAGCTGCCCAGACTACAGAGCAGGCATGGAGAGGGACAGGGAGCTGTGCTTGGCTCCAGCTCCAGGCATTCCCACATTTTGGAACTGTAATTACTGTGCTCTTTATGCTACCCCACAGGTGCTAGAAGAGGAAAGAAATCCAGGCAAAGGCTCCACCTGCAGCACTGGCCAGCTCTGCTTCTCCAAGTGGGAAAGAACAACAGGGGAGAGGAGGAAATTGTGATAGGAGATGGCTGGAAGTCCAGGGAAAGCCTGTCTTAAAGGAGCTGGATGTAAGCTTAGTTTAAGAAATTATTGGAAAAGGAAAAGGGTGGTACCTCAAACAGGCTGGCTGTTAACTCCTCCAGTTCCTGCTCCAGCTGTTCCCTGACTTTTGATAGTCTCTCACATTCTTTGTCCTTGAGCTTCAGCTCCTGTGGAGGAAATGGAGAGGGATGGGAATGCCCTGACCCAGGCTGTCAATCACCACCCTTCCTCCCCACCCCAGCACCTAATCCCTAACCCAAGACGCCTGTCAGCATCTCTAGGAAAGACCCCCTGCTCCAAGCTGTGTCACCCTCCCCAGGAGTTCCCAAAATCCCTGGGGCTCACCTTCTGTGCTTTGTGCAGCTCATCTCTCAGGAACTCAGAGCCCTTCTCCCGGATCTCCACCGAGGAGCTGCGCAGCCGGGACACGTTGAGCTGCTCCGTGGACTGGGCTTCAGGCACTCCTCCAGCATCCTGGCATCCACTCTCTGGCTCCTCCTTGTCACCTTTGGATGGCATCAGGGGCTTCCAGTGGCCCACAGCAGGTGGGTTCTGGCTCTCTTCCTCAAAATTGACCTGGCTGTGGGGTAACAGCACAGGAAAAAATAAGTATGGGGGTGATCCAGAGCCTTCCTCCAACACTCACAACACATCCAGGCACAGGCAGTGGGAATGAGGCAGGGAGGGTGATGGGGAAGAATGTGGGCAGCAACAGCTGCACCTCTTCCTCTGCCCTGCATCCCTGTGGAAATGCTTTACCCTTTCAGCAGGCTGTCCTTATCCTGAGTTAATAAGGTAGGAGAACTAAGGACAGCTCCTCCAGGGATCCCATTCTCACCTGCTGCCCAAGAGAAACACCCTGCAGATGGATTTTTAGGATTCCAGGATACACCCAATAGACCTAAGGTCAGACTTCCCTTCTGAAGTAGCAAAAAAAAAAAGGAACACAGCTTTCCCATTTCTATTATAAAGACCCCAATCCCCTCTGGAGCCCAATCCAGCCTTCCTCTACTGCCTGCATCTGCTTCAGAAGGGAAAAAACAATCTATTTTAAACAGATTTTAACCTATTTTCCCACCTATTTCCCACTGCAATCCTCCACAGAGCTGTCTAAACCAGTCTATTTTCCCCAAGCTGGGTCAAAGCCCTATTTTTTAGTTTCAGTGGCCAGCAAGCAGAGATGTCCTAGAAAGAAGAAACCAGAAGAGTCACCCAGTAGGGTTCTGTCAACTCCCAAATTAACAGAGATGCTGGAGAAGTTTTAGGAATGGAAAACATCATTTGAGTGCCTGCATGCAGGGCACTGCTGTCACTGTGGTGTTTGCATTTCTCCTCTTCCTCACTGAACTCTCCCCATGGAATCTCCCTCCATTTGAAGGCAGGGGCAGCATGTCCAAGCCTTCCCCACGTGGAAGTTTCTATCCTGCCCAGACACAGACACTGCCCTGCAGATTAACCTATTGCTGCTTATCTCTGGCTCACAAGCCCTGGCTGAGCTCTGGTGACCTTCTCTTTGTGCACCTCCTCCCACACTCCTGGACACTGCTCCTTGCCCACCACCTCCTCCTGCAGAGCAGCCATCACTGCTTTTTGCTCAGGTTCACTTTTTCCTCTTCCCTTTGTCCCATCTGGGTGTTCTCCTCTCCTACATTCCAGCCAGGCCACACTTCTTCCCTTCACTCTGACTCCACACAGGCTGGCCTTATCTCCTCAGTCCCAGAGTGTCCTATCACCTTTTCCACTCCAATTTCTCCCTTTCTGTGCCCCCCAAGCTGTCCAAGACCAACTGCTGTCCACAGCCACCTTCCAAAGAGGGAACAAAGCAGCAGCTCCCAGCTAAATCAGCTCGGGTATCATAGGAAAGCCTGTGGAAAAGCACACGTGGAGAATTCTCTGAACACTGGGAAGAAATCACACCAGAGAGAAGCAAGGAAACCAGAGTACAGAGGATAAAAATAAAAGAAACAGCAAGGAAAAGGAACATTTCAGCAGTCTACTGATATGAATACACTTAATCTAACCCACAGGAAGAAAAAATAATGTTGTTCCTTTATAACTCTCTAATTCCCAGCTGAAAGTTGCCTCAGGCGACAGATATTTCAGCGTATTTCCACACACTACGGAAGAAAACTGGAGGACATGGAGGAATTAAACAGTCCCACCCACACTCTGTAATGCCAAAAAACATATCCTGGAAAATCATCTATGATGGAATAGCTCATTCTTTCTCCATGTCGTGCAAACAGAATCCCTGTGGAAGCCTTGGCTGTGCTGGATTCTGCTCAGTGTCCAGGTGGGGCTCTGAAATCCAGTCCCACAGACCAAAGGACCACCACAAACACTCCCTCTCTTGCTGACTGGCAGCTAGCTGCCTTTCCAGGAAAAATGGATCATATCCTAAGCCTCACGCACTGACACAAGAAATGCAAACTTACACAAAAAAAGAAAAAAAAAAATCCCCAACACCCCACAACCTTCTGCAGTTGGTTTCTGTAGAAAAAGCAAAAAAATGTGCAAGATCTGCACTTTTTCCAGCGGGCCCCACATGTTTCCTGCAGCGCTGATCCGACGGGGTTGTTTCCCGTGCAAGCAGCCTCTGGCTCTCTCCAGGTTAAACTCTTACCCGCAGGTTTGGGAGCAGGGCCTGACTTTTCCATCCCCACCGGGACGGATGCCTGAGCTGCACCTCCATGGACCAGCATCAGCCCAGAGTGGCTCACATCTGCCCAGCATCATCCCTCAAGTGTTTGGCAAAGCATCTGGCAGTGATTTATTATATTTTTGTGTTGTTATTATATTATAGCAGAACACACATTGGTGTTTCTTGTCTTTGCCTCAGCAATGAAACGCCAAGTCCCGTGTCTGGGGATGCTGCCGCCTCCTTATTCCATCTCCTTACTTGGCTTCCACGCAACTTCTTCCCTGTGAGGGTGATGGATTTCCCAGAAAAGCCGTAGCTGCTCCATCCCTGGAAGTGTCCATGCCACGCTGGACAAGGCTTGGAACAACTCGTTTTAGTGGAAGCTGTCCCTACCCGTGGCAGGAGAAGATGAACTTTAAGAGCCCTTCCAACACAAACCGTTCCAGGATTCTACGGAGACACAGAGCCGCGGCACACGGACGCCACTCCTTCCCCGTCCAGACCCGCACCTACCCCCGCAACATCGCTGGGTCCCGCTGCTGCTGATGCTGCTCACGGCGGAGGCGTGCCCGCCGCCACTCCCATTGCCGGGACAGCCGCACCGGGAGCGGGAGCCGTGCCCGGGGGAGAAGCCGGAGCTGTGCCCAGGGGAGAAGCCGGAGCGAGAAGCGGAGACGCGCCCGGAGAAGCCGCAGCCNATGCGGGCGCGGCTGCGCCCTGAGCGCGGCCGGGGCCCCGCGGGGCCGCTCTGCGGACACCGGCACCGGCACAGCGGGCTGGAGCCGGGAATTGTCACCCATCAACTCACCGCGGGGCAGCGAGGAGGTAAAGGGGAATGCCCAACAGCCGTCCCTCCGCTCCGCTGTTCGTCCCCGGCTCGGAATCGCTCCTGGCTTCCTCCGCCTCCTTCCCGACAGCGGGATGGGGAATGGGGGCTGCCGCCNTGCTGCTCACGGCGGAGGCGTGCCCGCCGCCACTCCCATTGCCGGGACAGCCGCACCGGGAGCGGGAGCCGTGCCCGGGGGAGAAGCCGGAGCTGTGCCCAGGGGAGAAGCCGGAGCGAGAAGCGGAGACGCGCCCGGAGAAGCCGCAGCCGGAGCGGGAGCCGTGCCCGGGGGAGCCGCAGGCGGAGCGGGAGCCGTGCCAGAGGGATCGGAACCGGAGGCGCTGCGGGATCGGTGCCCGGCGGAGCCCNTCCTCCGCCTCCTTCCCGACAGCGGGATGGGGAATGGGGGCTGCCGCCTCTGCTGCTCCTTCTTCCTCAAGAGGAGGATGCCTCACACTCCGCCCCTGCTCCAGCGTGGGGTTCCACCCACGGGAGGAATCCTCCTTCTTCAAGGAGTTCTTCATGCACTGCCCCAGCGTGGGTCCCTTCCACAGGGTCGGTCCTTCAGGAATTGGCAACTCCAGCGTGGGCTCTTCTCTCCACATGTCCTGCCAGGACCCTGATCCGGCACAGGCTCCCTGTGGGGTCACAGCCCCTTCGGGGCTCCTTGTGGGGTCACAGCCCCTGCTCCAGCGTGGGCTCCTCCAGGTGGATTTCTGCTCCCCTGTAGCCCCCCACTACCAAAACGGTGCCACACAAAGCAAATACGGAGGGGAAACCTGGGATGCAAATGCAGGAAGATGGAAGGATGGGGGAAGTCTGGCTGGGGGGTAAAAGGCTGCTTGATTGTCCAGGGGAGCGCTGGGCTCAGAACCCAACAGGCAAACCACTCCTGCTGTCACCTCTGTCCCACAGCAGATCCCATTGCCACCTAGGGATTGACAGCATTGGAATTTGAACCAAAAACTGCTCCTCCCTCAGAGGACATTTCCAATCACATCTTACCTTGCCATTTCCTCAGGCTTCCCTCCAGGCAGTCCTGTGCCTTTGGAGCCTTCACACACAGCAGCAGCTTGTCCATCCTCTGCCTCTGGGGCAGACCCAATGCCAGAGGCAGGAGAGTCAGACATGCTGATCCTCCTGTCCACGGCAGGATTTTGCTGTGGATACCATGCAAGGAGCAATTCTCTGTCCCAGCATCTCCTGGGTGTCCATGTCACCTCCAGTCCTGCCCTGCCTCATGGCTGGGATCCATGGGGACAGCACGGGCCGAGCCCATGCTCTGAAATCTGGGAACGGAGCGTCCGGGATGTTTGTGTCTCTGGCTGCAACCTTTGCTATCTTCAGGCAACTTTTGGGAGGAGGTGAAAGATCTTCAGCACTGCAAAGCAGCACCAGAAGTAATCAGTTTTTGTAATTATTAACTCTCAAGGCTTGGCTGGCAGCGACAGAAGGTCCTCAGATTAGAAAGGTAGAAGTGCTTCCAGGAGCCAACAAAGGCAGGAAGGATGAGAACTGATAGTGCTGACAGGAAGCTTTGAGAGGGATGTGCTGGAGATGCTGAATCCCAGCCACTTGAAAAAGTAACTTGACACAAGGGGGACAGTGGCATGTGCTCCCCCTCTTCCTCCCAGAAGAGAAGCAGGAAAGGAAAAGGGAGAAGGGGAAAGGAGAAAGGAGAAATAAAGGGAAGGGAAATGACAAGAAAGAAAAGGAGAATGGAAAAGGGAAAGGGGAAGAAGGGAAGAGAGGAAAAAGGCAGACAGAGGCTGGTAAGGGAAGGAAGAACAGGGTTTGAGTTTGGAAAGCAGGATCTGAGCTGTTGACACCCCTTACCCAGCAAACTCAAACCGGATGTTATTGCCATGGAAAGAAGGACAAACAGCCTAAAATTCCAGGCTCCATCCACCCGGTCCTGGCTGGCTCCTCAGCTGTGCCACGTTTGCTCTGCTGGCTGCAAGGGCTGCAGCAAGGCTCTGCTGGGGTCTCTATTTCCAGCACCAGCACATTTGAACCTCCCTTTGGCACCTAATCCCTGCCACAACTCCTAAGGCAAGAGAAGAGGGACCTCACTAAGGACCACTCCCTCATTTTCATGCTGTACACACTGAACTGTGCAACACCAGAGGGAGAGTGAGATTTGTCACCACCCAAGCCCCTAAAAGCAAAATGCAAAGGGTCAGATGGAGCTTGGCACAGGGACAGGCACCCCCAGCTCCCAGGGCAGCCCAGGGTGGCAAAGAATTAGTGAGGAATTTTGCAGCATAAGGGGAACAAGCCTGGGGGTCCTCACAAAAGCACTGGTGACTGCACCCTCTTCAGACATTTCTGTCCAGCTCAAACCTCTGAATAAATCCTGTCCATGAAAAACAGCATCTCCCCAGACAGTTCCCACTTCAAAATTTTAAAAGTTATATCAGATTCCAAGGAAGAATGTAATTTGGAGAGACACCTATGATGCCAGCTGCCTCTGTGTCTATCCCAGCACTGACACTGGAGAAGGGAAAGGGATTTCACCAAGCTTTGGGATCCACTGTCCCTAAAAACACTTAGTATTCTCTGGGAGAGAGCAAGGAGGGCACTGTGCCTTTCCCAAGCAGCTGCTGCTAACTCAGCATTGAGAGTGGCCCTTTGGCATTCCCAAAACAGGGATTCAACTTCCAGCACAACAATTCAATCTCTACATATTTAGCATGGAGAAAATGAGGATGATCCCAGGGCTCTGAGGCTGAGGATGGTTATCAGCACCTCTTTGCTTCCTGCTCTGCTGAGCAAGGCAGGCTTTCAGACCATCCTCTTCCTCAGGGTCTGAGGCCACAAGGGATGTGGAAAGAGATCCAAGCAGCTCTGCCACGCTGGTAGCCCCTCAGTTATTTACTTTAAAATATTAAATTCCACACATAGTTCCTGCTGTCCCAAGGGCAGCTGAGGAGCACACGAGCTGCCAGCAGAGCTGCTCTCAGAGGAGGGCAGCAGAGGCCCCCAGATGCCACCACATCCCTCCACAAACAGCAGGACACTCAGGGGGTTGTTGTTCCATGTCCCCAGGAGATGCCAAACTGCTCTTAACAGCTGCAGGAAATGTCTCACCTGAAGCATTTTGGTCTCCCTGCTGTGTGTGGCGATGAGAGTTCAGGCACTAAGACCCTCAAAATCTATCTCAGCCTTCTGTTCACCAATTCCATCCCTGGAACTGGACCACATTCCCTTCAGAGAGGGTCCCTGTGCTCTCATCTCCCTTCACAGAGCACTGAATCCTATGTTTTAAACAATGATCTCCCTGCCACTGGCAGCAATTCCCAGGACTGCACCCCAAATCCCACATCAGGCAGGTGCCAGGCAGCACCTGCTCCAGAGGAATAGTGAAACAACCAACTCCCCTTGTCAAAAGTCAGCCACAGGAAGGAGAAAACTACAGCTGGGACAAATTGATCCCAACTACTGATGTTAAGTAAGTGCCAAAGACAAAGCACAAGAGAAAGTTGGTTATTACAGGAGCCTGGGTTTCCAGCTGCTCTTACCTGCAAGGATCAGATCTGTGCTCCTTCTGCAGTGTCCCACAGCTGCCTAAACGATGGAAGACTAGATCATTAACAAAAGATCAGAGCCTCATGGAAGGGGAATGACCTAAAGACCTGACCAGAGGCATTGAGGAGGTAGTGGAAGAGGAGGATGGTCACAATTGGGAAGGAGCAGGAGCAGAAAAGGGACTAAGGAACCCAGAAAGACACAGGGAAGCAGTGTCCTGGATTGGTGGAAGTTTGAGGGGAAGGCAAGGACCAATGTTTCCCAGGATGTCATGCAAGGAAGCACAGTGACAAGCTGTCAAGCACTACTGGAAAAGCAAGAGCAAAAGAAAGCAAACACATGGAAAATGAGTCTCAGAGAGCCAGTGGCAGAGTGGAAATCCCCAGCACCCAAACCACAGCCGGAAAAGGTGGCAGACATCCAGGGACAGTGAAGGATGACAGGGAAACATCCTGAGAGCATGGACCAGGTGTCTCACTGACCTAGGGAAGAGAGGGCAGCCCCCAGGCGTGCCACGTTTTACAGCCTTGGTGGAAAATTCCAGCCCTGCATAATCTCCTGGGGTTCCTGTAAGATTGTGACACAGAGAGAGGGACCAAACAGGAAAGAATTAGAGGAAAAATGCCTCTCTTCTGGCAGCCACCATGGCTGTGCCAGGAGTTAGCAGCAGCGGAGCAGGCAGCCCTGCCTCCCCCTCCTCCGTCCGCCTCTATAAACACGCAGGGCTTACTCAGAAGATTAGGAGGGAACAGGGCAAAAGACAACAGAGTCTCTTTTGTAATGAGGAGGGATTATGGCATCAAGTGACCGGCTGCAGCTCCCAAGTGGGTCTCAGGCTCCTTAGCACACCGTGTGGGGCAGGTCCAATCCCCCTATGAGCCAAGGGGGCACGAGGAGGCGGGCGGTGGCCCGGGCCACAAAGGACCCAGCAGGGACACGTGCAGGACCAAACCTCCCCAGGCTCCAGCACGGCTCAGGAGCCCATGACTGTGAGTATCTGGTCCTCCTAACAGCAGCAGGAGGATCACTCTCTCCTGCACAGATCCATGTTCCTATCTGTGACCTCCTCTGCCTCTGTCCCTCTGCTCTGTCTGCTCCTTGTCCATCTCTGCGATACCTGCTCGGGTCTGTTTGTGGTGGGTGATGCACCTGATGTCCCAGAATCTTGCTTGCTGTGGGCTCCCACGACTGAATTCCAGGTCAGTCGACTTCCAGGTGTGTTGGTTGGTCCAGAGGGATGAGCAGGGGATGGAGGCAATGGCAGGCAGCAGCTCCCTGGGTGGGCTCTTCCTGCCCATCCCGACTGGTGTGCCAGTGAGCCGCCTCCCACCACGGACCTCAGCCACAAATGGAATGTGCCAGCTGCCCAGTGACATCCCAGGGCAGCCCAGCACAGGCTGGCAGGTGGGCAGGGAGGTGCCTTAACCATTCAGGGCTGGAGGGAAAAGCACTGGAGAAAGCCCCATATCCCACATGGGAGCAGAACGCAGTAGAGGTGGGCAACATCCATTATTTATGTGGACAAGAGCTGGAGTTTTCCTTCTTTGGTAAAAAAAGGGAATCTGTATTTGAATTACGCAACAAAGAATCTCCCTGAGCGCTTTCGAGCCCTAAAGCCCAGAGAAAAGATGCAGCTTTGTGTAAGGAGCCCCAAAAATGTCTGGGGTTTTGGGCATGCTTTTCTCTTCTGGACAGCCTGTGTGTGCAACCTCTGGGGCAGTTAAAACCCACTCTTCCAAATTCTGTGCCCATGTGGAATGGACACGAGGATTTATTGAAATGGGCATTTGTGCAGCTGGGGATAGGGACAGCTCTGCTCCTCTCTATCACCCTTAAGAGGGGACTCAGGGACCTGAGCTATGACAGGGAAACCCAAAGGAGGAGCAGCACCAAACCCAGACTGGGTTTGATGACAAAACCAGCCAAACCCAGATTGGGTTTGATGACATCTTTGGGACAAAGATGCTGCTTGGTTGAAATCGCCGAAAATCCAGACTGCTGGTTTTCTTCACAGCAGCAGCAGCAGCTCACTGGGACCTGAGTTGTCCCCACTTAAGTGTAAATCTTCCCCTAGGATGCTTAAATTAGAAACCAATGAGGAACATGGGCCCAAACTTACCTGCCTTCAGCTGCTTCAGGGTGTGAACTGTCCCTTGAAGTTCTTCTTGATCCCCATCACTCAGGGAAGAGCCCAAGGCCCCAAAATCATCAACATTATTATCTCTGTTAAACAGCAATGCCTGGTGACATGTTAGGATTCCAAAATACCCATAGTTTCACACTGGATAATTATTTCTAACCCAGGAAATCATTCACCACTCTGCCTGGCATGGATAACACTGATGTCTTCTTGTTTGTTGGGGTGTTTTTAAAATAAATTCAATTATGCAACTGTGAGTCTGATTATTAATTGATTATAAAGAATTATTTATGCAAGTTAGACTAGAAGTGAAATGGGGATGCTGCATGTCTGGGGAGCATTTCAGGAGCCTGAATGCCTATTTTTCAGCCACTGTGATTTATTGTGCAACATATGGCTGAAGGACAGGGGAGGTGGAGCTGCTGGAATTTGGGCCCTGTGAGCCTGGCCAAACTCCATCCCACAGACCTCCAACAGGGATGGCTGCTCTGCCTGCAGGACTAGGACCAGTAGAGTGCAGACAGTTATCCTTCATCTGGATCAGTCCCAAAAATCTGGGGTTTTTCCTTTCCCTTTGGGTTGTTTTTTTTTTTTCCCCAGCAGTATTCCAGGAAGATGTTTCCCAGCAAGTAGGTTTACAGAAACATATTTGGAACAAAAATTATATTAAGAAAATTACTGGGATAAGCATAAACTTTGGAGTTTGTGACCCTGAGATTAATCTTACCACAAGTGTTTTGTAGAAGGGGTGGCAAAGGTGGGCTTTGTCCTCTCCAACCAACCAGCCCCACTTGAATGCTGACAAAAATCAGACGCTAAAAACAAACTGATCCACCAGAAAATACATCCTTAGTCAGTATAACCAGCTCAAGGACAGAGAAAAGATGGCAAACTCATCAAATTAATTGCCTGCCAAAGATTTCCTCTTGGTTCTCTGTGCTGCTGCCTCCATTTTACCTGGCTTTTTGATCTCAGCTCATTCTGTTTTCTCCTTCCTTTCCATCTTGCTTGGTGGGACACTTGTGATGTCCCTGTGTCCTCCTCCTGCTCAAGCTCCAAGCCCTGCTTGTCATGTGCCTGCACAGGAGCTGTGATGACAGTGACCTACACCAACCGTGTGGCTGATGCCCGCCTGGGCACCTTCTCCCAGCTCCTGCTCCAATGGAAAGGCAGCATCTACAAACTGCTCTACTCCGAGTTCCTCATCTTCATCTCGCTCTACTTCACCATCAGCCTTGTCTACAGGTGAGCAACTCCACACCCACAGCCTGGCCTGGCCCAGGACACAGGAGAAACACAGGATCAGGGCAGGGATCCTGCTGAGCAGGCACTTGCCAGACTCTCTTCCCAGAAGGGAAGGAGAGGGGAGGAAGGAGAGAAGGGAGAACTGCTTTTGTTCGTCCCTTTTAGGCTGATCCTCAGCGAGAGCCAAAGGCTGATGTTCGAGAAGCTGGCACTGTACTGCAACAGCTACGCCGAGCTAATCCCCGTGTCCTTCGTGCTGGGTAAGGAGCTGTCTGGAATCCAGCAGGGAGGGGAATGGGACAGCATTTCTTCTCCTTGGTTTGGCAGACCTCTGCTGGCAGAGCAGATCTCTCCTTCTGCCTTTTGTAGAACTCCTCAAGTGGAATATATCCCTTTTTTGTCACAGCTGTGAGTGTCCCCCAGCACAGGAGGACAAGCTCCAAGTGGCACCAGATATGCCCAGGGAATTTGTGGCTGCCTCATCCCTGGAAGTTTTCAAGGCCACACTGGGTGGAGCTCTGATCAACCTGGTCTAGTGGAAGATGTCCCTGTCCACAGCAGGGGGTTGGAATGAGATCATCTTTAAGGTCCCTTCCAACTTAAGACTGTTCTGATTCTATAAAACAAAGTAGGAAATCCAGATTCCTTTTAGGATGGAGGACTGAATTCCCCTCCAGACATTCCTGCACCCACAGAGAGCACACAGGGGGAGGAAGAAGCTCCTTTCAGATGCCTGACTCTCTCAGCTCCCCTCTAGGTTTCTACGTGGCCCTGGTGGTGTCCCGCTGGTGGGCGCAGTACGAGAGCATCCCATGGCCAGACCGGATCATGAACCTGGTGTCCTGCAACGTGGATGGGGAGGATGAGTACGGGAGGCTCCTGCGCCGCACGCTGATGCGCTACAGCAACCTGGTCAGCGTGCTGATCCTGCGCTCCGTCAGCACCGCCGTCTACAAGCGCTTCCCCACCATGGAGCACGTCGTGAGGGCAGGTCAGCACCGCTCCTTGCTGCTCCTCCAGGGGCACGGGGCCCTGGGAAAGGTTCTTTGGAAGTGGGGTGGTGCTGTTCCCTCAGGGCAGGTGGGAATTCGAGCCCCAGGTCTCTGAGCTTAACTGCTGGGCACCCTGAATCTTCTTGGGAGATGCTCTTCAAGATGGAGCAGTTCCCAGTCTGCCCACATGGTTGGGGTTCCCTTGGTAATCCACAGAGATGTGATAGTGTTGGCCTCCTAAAAAGAAAAGCCACTTCAGGGACACAAGTTATCCCATTCTCAACCAGTATCTATGGACACCAGGCAGCTGCACCCTCAGCAGCGCTTTATCTCCCTGATGGCTCTGATCTGATGTCAGACATCCAAAGTGAAATCCCATTATCCCACCTCCATGACTCAATGTTTTAACAAGGAGACTTGTCCTTCTGCATGTCTCCCCAAATTCCAAGTCATTACTGGGATTTTAAGGGGATTCTATCCGAGATTCGGATGTTTTAATTTCAGACCAGATCAGTTCCTTCTGCCCTCTATGTCCATCCTTCTCCCATCTGCTCTTTCCCATCCAGGCCTCATGACACCAGAAGAGCACAAGAAGTTTGAGAGCTTGAATTCCCCCCACAACAAGTTTTGGATCCCGTGCGTGTGGTTCTCCAACCTGGCCGTGAAGGCGAGGAATGACGGGAGGATCCGGGACAGTGTGCTGCTCCAAGGCATCCTGAATGTGAGTGACAGAGGGGACAGGCAGCTCTTCGACATCCTGGGGAACAGGAGGCACCTGTGAAGCAGGTGCTTGACATCATTCCAGAACAGCCAATGCCAGTTGAGGTTTATAGGATACAGATGGAAAGCCACAAGGAAGAATGTATCTGGAAGTCTAGGAGAGGTCAAAAACATCCTCAACAACTGAGGTCCTGTAGAAGACTTTGCTATTAAAAACTCTTAGATAGCTTTGGGCAGCAAGCCATGCTCCACAAGCAAGACCTGGCAACAATCCCTGCCCAGCTGCACACAGAAAGGCTCTGGAGCAGCTCATCCTTCTTGGTATTCATGTGCAGAAAATCACGTGGTTTCTGTTGCTTGGAGCAGGATTCATCTGCCCACAGAGAGAGAAATCTCCCTCTGGGATATTTATCTATAGACAGGAGAGAGAAATGGATGCTCCTGAGGGCATTCTTTGCCTCACCTGTTGGCTGCTCATTTTGTGAGGAGAAACTCTGCTGTGAAGTGAGCTAGGAAGGGATCTTGGGCTCAGGGGAAGACACCCAGGCAGCAGGGAGTCCCTCCAAGACTGAGACCCCGTTCTAGAGAAGGTATAAGCAGAAGGGAAAGGGCTGGAGCAATAGAGGACAGTGGTGCTGGAGAGGCTCTACAAGGAGTGGGAAGTTATCCTGACATGCCATTCCCTTTTCCCCACTGCAGGAGCTCAACACCTTGCGCAGCCAGTGTGGGAAACTCTATGGATATGACTGGATCAGCATCCCCCTGGTGTACACACAGGTGAGAAGGGAATCCCCACACCCATTGCTGCACCACTGCCCATGCACATCCCCACTTACACCCACACCTGGAATCCCAGAATGGTTTGGGCTGGGAGGGACCCTAAAGTTCATCCAGGGACACCTTCCACTATCCCAGGCTGCTCCAAGCTCTGTCTAACCTGGCCTTGGATGCTTCCAGGGATGGGGCAGCCACAGCTTCACTGGAAAACCTATGCCAGGGACTCACACCCTCAGTAAAGAATTCCTTCTTTGTATCTAATCTAAGCCTGCCCTTTATCAATTTAAAGCCATTGCTCCCTGTGCTGTCACTATCTGCCTGTGTGAAAAGTCCCTGTCCCTCCTTTGTGTAAGCCCCTTTAAGATACTGGAAGGCCACAGCCTCCCCAAAACCCTCTCATCTCCAGGCTGAACAACCCCAGCTCTCTCAGCCCATCTTTGTAGAAGTGCTTCTTACCTGACCCACCCATGGAAAATGCAGGATACTCTTGAATCCCTCATCCCCACCCGCACACATCATCTCTCTTTCCACTGGTACCTCAGCACACACCCAGCCCAGCCTCCTTTCCCTAACTGAGACACATCCACTTCTCCAGAAATAACCCCTATCCAGGGGTAACAAATCCACACAGATCCATGGAAAACACAGGAACACACAGATGCAGCAACACCACCTTGCAGGGATCACATCCTGGGCAAGATCCCGGGAAGGTTGTGCCAGGCCTGTACTCAGCTGTTTATCAGCCCAGGCAGACACTTGGGCACCACCTTGCTCCTTTGTATCCTACAATCCAGCTGCTCAGATAACAGGGATGCCCTCCACCATGAAACAGGAGCTGCTCTGGCAGCCCCAGAGGTTATTGGGGAACATGTTGGAAAGTGTATTCCTGTTTTGAACCCCCTTGTTTGCATCAAGGGACCACATGAGAGTCTTGGTTACTTTTAACTTGAAAAGGGGAAGTTTCCAGTCCTGTGGTGACAGGGAAAAAGCACAAAGCTCAGCATAGCCTGAAAACCAGGCAGGCAAATATTAATAAAAGCTCAGCATGAGGAGCAGGAAGGAAGGAGCAAATAGCAATGCCAGGGTTCCCTTCCCGGACTTGAAGTAGCCTGCCAGCATGGACTGAGCCATGAGACAGCTTCCAGCCCATCCAGGATGTCATGTGCTTGCTGCTGCCCCTGGCCTGTGACACCTGCACAGACAGCATTCCAGGGACAGCACACACTGTAGGTAAAAGCTGAAGGGAAAAGGGAATGCCTATAGCTTTCTGCAGGGAAATGCATCCTCCTGCAAAAAGCCTGTCAAAACTGAATCCAAGGCTTTCCAGAGGCTACAGAGCCTGGCTTTGGAGCTCTGTGGGGTGGAACTGCAGGGAGATGCTGGGAACTCACGCTGCTCTGGTGTGTCCCTTGGCGTCCTTCCCAGGTGGTGACCGTGGCTGTTTACAGCTTCTTCCTGGCCTGTCTGATCGGGAGGCAATTCCTGGATCCAGAGAAAGCATATCCTGGCCATGAGCTGGATCTCTTCGTGCCTGTCTTTACGTTTCTGCAATTCTTCTTCTACGCTGGCTGGTTAAAGGTAAGTCCAAGAAAACGTGGCTGGAGCTGGAACCTGACCCAGCCAAGGGTTTTTCCCAGTGTGAGCTCACCAGGAACCCAGCTGTGTTCTTTGATCTATGGGCAAGAACAGGAAGCCAAGAAGGGCTGAGGGAACTGCCAGGACTCTCTAATTTTCCAACTGTCTCATTCTGGACACCAGTTGCACTTTTCCTAGGCTTTGGAAAAAGGGAGCTCCTTGACTTGCAGGAGGGTTGTGTAAGCAGGGGGAAATTACAAATTCCAGTATCTCCCAGCCCTGGGATGCCTCCACTCTTAACCCACTGCCTTTTGGGAGGAAAAACAGGGCTTAGGGACATCACACCTGATTTCTCCCTGTAGGGAAAGGGGCAGTGGTGACCTTTGCTGTGTGCTCTCCACATGCAGGTGGCTGAGCAGCTCATCAACCCTTTTGGGGAGGACGATGACGACTTTGAAGCCAACTGGCTCATCGACAGGAACCTGCAGGTAAAGGGGAGGAACATACACCAGGTGAGCCTCACCTGAAGAAGAACACCAAGGCAGGACAGTGACCAAGTTCTCCTGCAACACCTCTGCCCCCACCTCTCTGCCTGCAATGGGAGAGATCCCCCCCAATCCACACCAGGGAATTGGGGGGCTTCTGGTGTATCTTTTTACACAGAGGCTGACTGCAGCTTCAGTCCATGCTCTGGCACATGGGATGGATCCAGGCTGCTTGAATGACATGTCATTCCTGCCCCTCCTTGCTTTCCTACCCTGTGTGCATCTAAAACTGCCTCTTCTGCTTTCTGCCATACAATAACCCCACACCTCCTGCCCTTCTGTCCTCGTCTGCTTCAGCACCATTTTCCTTCCAGTTAATCAAATCTCTGTGTGAGAAACAACCCAAATGACAGGAAACCACAGCAACCCCAGCCACTTGCCTGGCGTCTGTGCTGCACCACTTCCTCCAGATCTGTGTTCATTTGTCCTACGATAACAGGCACACAAAAGGCTGCTCACTACCTGTGACATTCCTGCTGTCCCCTGCAGGTCTCCCTCATGGCAGTGGATGAGATGCACCAGGATTTACCCATTCTGGAGAAGGACCTGTACTGGAATGAGCCCGATCCCCAGCCACCCTACACTGCAGCCACCGCTGAGTACAAGCGCCCGTCCTTCCTGGGCTCCACTTTTGACATCAGGTGAGTGCAGGGACAAAGTGCCACAACACCTGGATCAGGTCTTGTCTAGGACACTGCACTCAAGGGGCTTTTAGGCTCATTCACAACAGCCAACATCCTCCAAGGAAAAAGATAAATCTAACCTCTCTTCCTCACTCACCTGTATGATGACCATCCCTGTTTTGGGGGCTAATGGCAATAGAGGGAAAGGCTTGCCACTGGCAGCAGCATTCCCAGTGCTGCCAGCCTCTCCAGGAAATCCTTCCCCTCCCTCTGTGGTTGTGTAACAGTCCACTCTGCCTTTCCCAGCATGCAGAAGGAAGAGATGGAGTTCCAGCCCCTGGAGCAGATTAAAGAGAACGAGGAGGCCAACCACTCCACTCCCTTGCTGGGACACCTGGGCCGCCTCCTGGGTGTCCAGTCCCCAAACTTCTCCAGGTCCTCTTCCCGGATGAACCTGCTGCGCCGGCGAGGAGATCCCGCGTCGCCCTTCTCCCATTACACCTACCAGGACATGGGGAAGGCTGGAAGCCCCTGTGGCATCAATCAGGCAAGAGGAGACTCCCAGGAGCAGTGGGACAGCGAAGAGGGAAAACTAAGGGAGTTTGATGCTTTCATGTCCACCCCCTTTTACGAGAGGCCTGGGTTCTACAGCGCTCCACAGACGCCCATCAGCTCCATCCCCATGATTTTCCCTTCCCGACGCCAAGGGCGCAAGAAGCCACCGGCGCTCTCCAGCATCGCTGCGTGCTCCACGTCCCTTCGGGATGTCATTGTCAACACCTCCCCTTCCAGGGCCAGTGACGTGGACAAGAGCCAGAGCTCCCTGGGCTCTGCTGCAAAGGAAACCTTTGTTTGGCCAACAGACAGGAGCAAAGGTCCCGACTCCATGGCTGTGACAGCAGAAGGAGGAAAGAGCAGCTCCAGGGAAGCTGCCATCACAGGAAGCCCAGAAGCGCAGTCCGCAGCATCCAACAGCCCCAAATTCCCCTTCCTGCCAGAGCCCCCTGAGCATGAGAAACAAGGCAGCTTCAAAAGCCTGAAGAGCTCCAAAGCCTCACACCCACCCTGGCTAAACCTGGAAAACACAGCCTTGGCCACTCCCAATTCAGAGCATTCCAGCACCTTCCACACCCCCAGTAACAAAACCCCCGGAGGCAGCGCCTCCCTCTGCTTCTCCTTCACTCCTGTCACCTCTCCAGCACTGGAAAGGTCCCACAAGGGCAGCCTGGGCCCTGAGGCTCGCAGCCTGAGTTTGGAAGATGCAGCCAGCGCCCCAGACCAGCACCCAGAGGTTTCCAGGAACACGAGAGACACTGGGAATGGCAACACTAACCCCCCAGCTCCCAAAGAACCCAGGAGAGCAGAGAGTCCATCCCCCAACGACTCTGGAATCTCCCTGGCCGAGGGTGACTATGTGGGGCTGATGGAGGTGATCCTGGAGGCCAGTGAAAGCCCAGGGGAGGAGCAGATGGACCAGTACAGCTGAATGGGAATCCATGGGATACCTGCCTTATCCTGGCACTCAGCCAAACACAAGTGCTGGACATGCAGCTGGAGCCCAGCCCGGGCTGAAACCAGCACTAAGGACACGCTGCTCCTGGCCTCAGCTACAGCAGCAGGCACAACTCGTGTTGCTACAAGAACAAAAGCACCAAAAAACCCCAATCTGTAGCAAAAGCACAAGACCTGGAGTGTTAAATATTGCATGTACCAGCCTGACCAGCCAGGTGTAGCCCAGTGCAGGAGCACAGTTGATGTGGATACTTCCCTCCTCCTCACAGCAACGAGAACTTGAGTCCTCCCTCAGACAGGACTTGCACTCCTAATGAGATACTCCAGGGAAAAGTAAGGAACTGAAGGAAGTCCCATCATTTGTGATGCAGAGCCACAGTGCCTCTTCCAGTCCTGTCTGGCATTTTCCAGTACTGGGATAAGGCCAGGATGCCTGCCAGCACAAGCAGCTGCAACATCTGCCCGGCACATTGCTTCCTTCTGAAGTTCCACATTCCCCACCACAGATTTGACAGTGTTCAGAGAAAGCTGGATGGCAGCAGATACACTCAGCTGATTTTTACTGCCCACCCTCAGAAAATAAAAAGTGAGGCTCCAGCCCAGGACTTTGATTTCGTTTCCTCATTTTAGTTCCCTGCAAGAAATTTAAATAAGTCACAGGTTTTCCTACTTCTGCCTTCAGCAGCAGCTGCAAATCCCCCATGTCACACAACAAATTGACCTCCCACTGCCTTCACTACAGCTGCCTGCTCTCCCTCCAAACTAAACAGGAAAAGCCAGCTGGAACCAAGTCACTTTATTGGCTGGAGGGCAGTACATAAAACACAAAGAGAGGGGGGATATTTGGTACAGAGTATGGAACTGTTTATCTAGGTAGCTGAAGCTGCATGCATGGCTGGACAGTAAGTAGGAGTCCCACTGAAACCCACAGCGTGGCTCTTGGCAAGGCTTCAGCTGTGACAGTCCCCAAGGGTGTGCTTGTCGAAGAGATACTCTGCCATGCCGTATTTGGGGGCCCCCATCTTCCGCAGGTTGGTCACATGGTCACCCAGCTCCTTGATGGCTTTCACCTGCTCATCCAGGTAATGGGTCTCAATGAAGTCACACAACTGAAAGGGAGACCAGAGGTTTAAATTCAGGCCTGAAATCCTACCGAGGCTCTCTAAGGAAAGCAGAGGATGCAGAGTTTTCAAGCTGAGAGGAAGCAGCCTCTAGTTTTGTTGCAGAACAAGATCAAAGTGAGCCAGGCTTACATAAGCTCGCTTGCTCCAGAACCCCAAAGAGCCAGGCAGCTCAGGAAGCCTCTCCTCTTCCTCACAGCAGGAAGCATTAGCCAAGCTCCTGAACAGATTGAGACACTCCCACTGCACAGCAAACTCACAGGAATGAGGATTTATACCTCTGGTTTAAAAAGTCCCTCTAACGTAGGCAAGACACTCCCAGGAGTGCTTGAATTCTCACACATATTAATCTCTTCCTGAAACTAAGCAACCTCAATGCAGCCTTGCCAAAAACTTCCATCTGAGAACAATTCTGTGTTTTCAGACACTTTTGAAACATCAAGGCTTTTAATATTCAGGAATTTTGTGGCAAAAAAGCCTTGTGACAAAAAGCCTTAAAAAGATGGAACTCAGCCCCCTCAGAAACGGTCTCCATAGAGACTCTTCACAGACACACTTCAGAGGGAATAAAGCAGGTCCCTGTCACCTTAAAAATGCTCCTGGGAAAGACAGCAGTAACCCCACCAAAGGGCTGCACCCCTGGTTCACACCTTTTTTCACCTCTAACAATACCAGGGACACACAGCTCTGCCCTAAAGCCAGACAATTAAGAGACAGGCCATTGGACAGCCACACTGATCCTCAGCGTGCACTTACATGTGGGTCATTCTTTTCGGTTGCCAATTTGTGCAGCTCTAGCAGTGATTGGTTCACGTTTTTCTCCAGGTGCAGGGCACACTCCATGGCAGTCAGGCCATTCTCCCAGTCATCACGGTCTGGCTTCTGCAAGGGGAAAGCACAGGACACGTTTTCCGTAAGAACCCACAGGCCAGCAGGGTTTAGTTTAGACCTTTAGATCATTCTCAAAGCCTGTTTAGTAGACCAAGTTTACACATTTATGCAAAGTCAAACTTGAAGTGCAACCTCAGAACAGAACTGAGCAAAGCCTCAAAGTTCCAGTTCTCAAAACAGTGCAGAGCACATCCTTTAAAAATTTAATGATGGTGATGAACCAGCTGCCTTCTGGTTCTGTCCTCACCCCACAGCAAACAACCTGGGGCTCAGCACCTTCTCCTTACACAAAAAGTACTTTTTAAATTAGTCAATCAGCATAAATCATCAAATTGCTCCACATCTCAAACTACTGTGCCTCTCCAGCGTCAGCTGCTGCTCCTTCTGGGGAGGACCCAGAGGAAAACTCATCCCCTTCCAGCTCACCTTGATGTCCTGCAGGAAGATGCGCCCGCCCCTCTGGTTCTGCAGCTTCATCAGCTTCTCAGCATGCTCCCGCTCCTCGTGGGACTGATGCAGGAAGTACTTGGCAAAGTTTTTCAGGGCCACATCATCCCGGTCAAAATAGTAGGACTGAAAAATAAAGAGTTCACAAGCTCTAAACCTCTACCTCAGGATGGCTGCAGTCCAAGGCCAGGCCTGCAAGGTAGTGCAGAACAGCTCTCCCCTTGGTATCATTTGATTTTTCCAGCTGGGATTAAATTTTAACCTGTATCCCTACCAAGGACACAAATAAATGGTGTTTGTGTCCTTGGCTCAGTTCTGAAAATACGAAAAAAAAAAAAAAACGACCAAAAAAAGCCCTGAAAGCCCGCAGATACCTGTTCTAAGCACCATTAAACTGCAGCCTTGAAAAGCCTTTTTCAAGGAGCAATCTTCCCTTTGTTGGCCTGAGCTTGTTTACAATGATCACGCTGCAAGTCAGGGTCATGAGTTGCAACACCAGGTAAGGTGAGCCAAGAACTTTTAGGTACTTCTGCAATAAAGCTCTCTTGCTTTCCCGGGATTTCCAGGGATTAGACTAAGGAATACACTTTCTACTTTTTTGGGGGAGGCAGAGGGAAGTCACATTTAAAATACTAGAGATAAATTGAACCACAATATGAATTCAACAGCAACTAAGAGATAAATTCAACAGCAACTATTTTTCTGAAAGCCAAAATACCTGTAACAGCAGTTAGAAGCCGTCACACAGCTTGTTTATTTCTTGGTCAGAGCCATAACCAGGATTCAAGGGAAAGTTCTGTATCAACTGCCAATTATTATTTACCATCCTACTACAGAATTCTCTGCTCTTAAACCAGCGGCCTGGAGGTTCAAGGCAAGGCACCGGTGCTTGTGTACCACTATCACCCACCAATAGAAGCTCAGAAATAAATTAATACAGGAAAAAAGCTGCAAAAAAGTGCCGAAGCACAGCTCAGTGCCACTAGGAAGTCTCAATGTCCCAGCACGCCCAAAGCACCAGGATTGCTGCACAGAGGTCAGGGGACGGCTAAAATGGGCGCCTCGGGCCAAAGGAGACATGTAAATACAAGGCCCAAGGAAACCACGGACTCCTACCGATTCCTGGAGGAAAACCCAAGCCTGGGAGGGGAGCATGCCTGCGGGAAAGGTGCCAAGCGCCTCGTTAGGCACCTCCCGCTACCCAGCCCGGCCCCAAGGGCAGAGCCGCCGGCGAGGCGCTGAGCGCGGCTGATAACGGGGCCGCCAAGGGCAACGGCCGAGCAGGCGAGATAAAAGGGCCTCACCTACACCCAGGGGACGGCCCAGACGCGCCTGAAGGCAGAGGGGGGAGGAGGAGGTGGAGAAAAAGGAGGAGGAGGAGCTGGGCCCGCAGGCGCCGCCCGGCACCCAGGAACCCCCCGCCGGGCAAGGCCCTCGTGCAGCCCCTTCACCCCTCGCAGGACCCTTCCCTGACCCCGCCGCGCCCGCTGTCCCCGCGGCCCTCACCATGCTGAGGTACACGTAGGAGGCGTAGAGCTCCAGGTTGATCTGCCGGTTGACGGCGGCCTCGCAGTCCTGGTGGTAGTTCTGGCGCACCTGAGAGGGGGGCGCTGCCATGGCTGGGGTGCTCTGGTGAGTGCTGCGGTGACTGTATAGGCGGTGGTGTTAAGGGGGGAAGGCGCGGCGGGCCCGAGCGCGGCCGGTTCCGTCCAAGCACTGTTGACGCAGGAACCCGCTTCGCTCCGCCGCCGACGCGCTATGACGACCGCCCGCCCGGCGACGCGCATTTTATACCGCCGCGCGTAAGGCCACGCCCCCTTAAGGGGCGGAGCCTCACTGCGCCCTTCTGCTGGCCCGGCGTGACTCAGCACCCGCCCAGGCCACGCCCACAGGCGGGGCGGGGCTTCGCGCCCTTGTTTCCCGCCGCGCGCGAGCCGTCCTTCACGGAATGGCCCTTGTTGGGAAATCCCCCCAAAAGTCACCGAGTCCGGCCATTTCCCCTCGGCCACGCTGCTATTCCTGCCGGCAACCCGTGTCCCACATCCTACATCCCCCCGGGGCCTCCGCTGCTGCCCCGCGCGGTTTGTATCAATGCCCGACCGCCCCCCCGCCGTGAGAAGGAAAAGTTCCTAAAATCCCAAATTAAATCCAGAAATTGAAAGCCAAATGTCAAAAACTGAACCTGTTGGTAATGAGATGACTATTTCAGCTACTTTTGGTGCTATCCCAGTCACTCGGTGTGTGCTATCATTTGTTTTCAATAAATACCGGATTCTTAAGTAATTCAGTTCTGCCATTAATTTACAATAAGCACTGGAGTATTTTAGTTTCTTCTTTCTTAACCAGATTACAGGGGAATAGAAACTGCTTAAACTGAGATCATCCCATCGCACTGAACGCCCCAGTCTTGGTTTTTCCCAAGCCAACGTTCAACCCTGGTTTTTCCCAAGCCGATGTTCCTGCTGAAACCCATCACAAATACAATTCACTGAACCTGTAAACCCAGAACAAATAATTTTCCCTCTACGTACTGAGCCTGCAAACTCAAATTTAAATATTTTTTTCCTGTATGTACTCAAACCATAAACTCAGATTAAATAATTGTTTTCCTCTCAGCAGTTCTTTGTACACATTTTTACCCGGTCTTTGACCCTTCCCGGCCCTGTGGGATGTCCCACTGCACCAAGTGCCCGTGTGTGGGTAAAGGGCAGCACCAGAGCGCTTTTCCAGACACTCCAAATGCCCCGGAGGGAACAGGGAGCCTCGGCTTCCCTTTGTTTCGGGGTTTTCTGCCGCTCCTGTCGGTTAACCATCACAAGTAATTAAGATCTATAAGATAACGCGGGTCATACCTATGCTTCAGCAGGCTGCCAGGTACGTTTCAAATCTCCTGTTCTCCTCCCACAGAAAGGCTTATGTAAAAAAAAAAAAA
>VWYP01003913.1:0-33040 GCA_013400435.1 Pycnonotus jocosus | reverse complement strand
ATAATTTTTTTTCCCCCCCCCCCCCCCCCCCAAGCTCAAAGTCCTGTAAATAAGAGAAATTTCATCCAGTCAAATATTTGTTATGGAGAACCTCCGCTCCATCCACAAACTTCAGTGTCATTCAGTTTCCAGGCTTTATGTAAACACAAAGGCAACTCTAAACTTGGCTCCAAGGTTGATCATGTGTCTGGAAATTTGATACTGGTCTCAACTGTGGGTTTTGAAAGCTGTTTACTAAAAACATCTGGGCTCCACTTGCTCTGGGAGTTTAACTGAAAACCCCTTCTTGCCCCTCCTTGGGCAAAACACTCGGTCCAAACTTTTCACTTCGTTTCTTTTGGGTGCCCGAATATTTCCAAGTGGGAAACCCAGGATTTAGGCAACAAGTTTCTCACTGGGTACTTACAGAACAGAATGCAAATGACTGGAGTACACAGAGCTGCCGGTTCCTGGAAACACTCTCCAAAGGGAGACAGACAAAGGATGTTTGAAGTTCTGCCGGGAAATTTGCTTTAGAGACCGAACACGAAGCTGGTTTTATACAGGAAAGAAAAGTCCCAAACACAGAATAATCTGTAGCTTTGTACTACAAGATTTTGTAGACAAGAAGTATAAAACCCTCTTTAGACAGATAAACTTCTTCTAAGTTGTGACACAGGAATTTTTCTCTATGGAGTATTTTTACACACAGTCTAAACAAAGTGCTGTAGGAGATTTGCAGTTCTCTAATTTGCCCAGAATACTTTTTATTTCTTTTACAAACCTTGTAAAAATACACTTAGAGCCAAGAGAATGAGGGAGAACAATGTTAATAATACAGTAATTCTGTCAGCATAGCCAGAAGCATGATTTGGCGAATTTACTTGGATGTATCATCCCTTTTTAAACTGATTTCCAGACTGATTCCACTGTCTGTGAGGGGAAAGCTCCATCCCCGATTCCAAAGGCAGCCTGTGCCCCAGGTGCACGTACAGGAGCTTTCACAACAGGGATTTGCCAAGCTGCACAAGCCACAATAAGTTTGATGTTGACATTCCACCACAAGCCACAAGCCACAACATTTGCTCTGCTGTCATGATCCTCCTGTGGTGCCATCCAACTTTTTTTCTTCTCTCTCAGATTCAGAGTGTTAAAAACAAGGGGGTGGGGATCATTCCTGTCCCGTTTCTGTTGAATTGAACTTTTTCTTCAAATACTGTACAAAAATTGCAAATAGACCACCCATCTAAAGTCAACAAGTATGGGGAAATTTCTCAATACACCACAAAAATCACCTCATTCTGAGCATGAATTCCCCTGGAAAACACTGGTGAGTGGGTGTTCAAGCCCTTGTGGATCGCCAGGCTTTGATTCTAAACACAGGGGTGATTTTCTTTTTTTTAATTTAGTTTTATTTGGGAATCAAAGAGACAAACAGGTTTGTCCCCCCTGAGGCCATCAGGTAATTTTGTGAGGATGCACAAAGCTGTTCCTTGGATTTAATGCAGAATTCAGTTTGAGCAGACACTAAATCTCTCAGAGGAAACTGCTTTTGTACTCAGCCACCCAAAAAAGGGACGAGCAGCAAATGCTTTCAAGCATGAGGAGAAGAAACAAGCTTTTACAAGGAGCTGGCAGTTAAAGGACATGCAGCAGCCTGATAAAACACCACAAGAACAAGCAGTGGCCCATGGCTGATCTCTGTTGGGCAGGATGGGTGGGGGAGCACCCCCAAAACTGCTGAGCAGGTTCTCTCCAGGAACTCATTCCATGGCTTATTCAGAAGAATGAAGGGGTTAAATCGATGTAGAGGGATGTTCTCAGCAGAGGTGAGGCACAGGAAGAGTTTTCCCTGGGAAAAGCTGGTTCCTGCTGTGCTGTCAGAGGACACTGAAAACACTCCTGTGGTTCGTGCAGAGGTGCAGCCACAACTCCACAGGTTCCACACCCACATCCCCCTTTCCTGCTGGGTGTAATTTCCTCCTAAGCCACGTTCAGGCACTTGGGCATCAAAGTAAAAATACTGAAAAGCAGCTCAAGGGGGTCAAGTCGGGCCTAACCCTGTGAGTGCTGCTTGTGGAGCAGCCAGGCAGTGTGGAGTGTGGAGTGTTGTCCTGCAAAGTCACCTCTGGATCAGCTGGACACAGCTCCTTCCTCAGGGTGGGGAAGCCATTCAGTGGTGCTTTCCCTACACACTGAACAAACTGGGGGAAAAAAAAGGCAAGGAAATTGCACAGAGAGAGAAATAAAACAGGGATAATCATCCTTGTGTGGGCAAGAAATGGCTGTGACACTTTCAGTCGGGTTGGACTTCAGGACCGTGTTGAAGTCGTTGTGTTCAGCTCAGCAGATGTTGGGCTGTGCCCACAGATATCAGCATCCCAGCAGGCAATAAAGCAGTGACACAGAGGCCACCCACTCGGTGGGACAGGGAGATAACAGGGGAGGGCAGCCACAGGGACCCCTCAGCAATCACACTGTGACTGTTTCAGATGCCTTGCTGGGCTGGGCAGAACCCTTAACCCCAGGCACAGCATTCTGGGCTCGTGGGCAGTGTCCTGGGAAGATGCTCCCACTAAAAGCTGTGGAGGCAAAGCCCTCAGACTGCCCTCAGACAGCAGCCAGAGGAATGCTCTGCCTTGGCCTAAGGAATCTTCCACCCAGTTGCTCTGTGAGTGGCTTGCTCAGTCATGCATGGCCACAAACCTGTCTAAATAGGCAGCGATGACCAAGACTGAAACTCAAATCAGGAACTTTCCAGTCTGACAAGTAAAAAACAACAAAAAAAGAGAGATATTTCCGCTCCACACATGCTTAGCAAAGGCCAGGCCCTTCCTTGCCTGGTGTTTGGTGCTCTTGGTTCCTTCTAAAAGCCTCTGAGGGTTTTATTTATATNTTATTATTATATTATTATTATATTTATAATTAAATAATTATTTATTAACAATTTCTAACACAACCCACAGCAGGCTCAGAGGAAAGAAGATTAAATACTCCCACAGCCAAAAAGGCTGCATTCCTCACACAAACACCCCCACACCTCATTTGTCTCTTTTCCCTGTCTCCAGCCACCCTGCTAACCCCTTAGAGTGTCTCTGCAGGCTGTGAATTTAGCAGAAAACAGCATTTTTGAGCACTTTCTAGGGCTGGGCTGGCCTCTGGATGGGTCTGAAAGCTCCAGAGTTACGAGACACACAGAGGAGCTCAGCAAGGGCAAAGTGTGATCACAGAGAATTTCACCAAGATGCCAAGACCCTGAGGAGCAGGGAAGATGTTCAGTCAGGCCCAGAGGGGAAGAGTTCTCTGACAAAGCATTTCTCCAGTCAGGAGGTGCAGGTTGAGCAATGGGCTGACACCAGCTGAAACAACAGCCTGGGAGGGAGCAGAGGGATGCAAAACCACGAGGATATCTCTGAGGTCACCAAGGAAAACAGAGTCTCTGACTAAGAAGGAAAAAGAAGCCAGAATTGCAGCATTGTTACTTAATCCAGGGAATTTTGTTCAGTCATGACCAGCAGGCTCAGCATGACCACACAAAAAAAGCTACCAGGATTTTATTGGAATTCCTGAGTGCCTGTATCCCTGCCTCAGCCTGGTTTAACTAGCAGTGGATTCTGGATTCAGAAAAAGACAATTCCTACTTTATTTCCTGCCCGTGTTTATTCTGATCTGCTCTGGAATTACCAGGCCCTACTTCCCTCCACATAAATACAAGCATTTCAAGAGGAACAGGGAGGTTATCAGCCTTGGATAGGAGAAAATATCCACTTCCAGAGTTTCCTGCTGGAAACCCTCCTCCTTTGAATCACCAGCCTTGCTGTGGTGAAAAATTTTGTCACCACAAAATTCCTCAGGTGGGAAGGGTTCAATCCCTCCTTGCTGTATTCCAGAGGCCAGGAAAGCATCTCAGTCCAGAGAAAGGAGCATTTCCTAAATTTATTTCAACCTAAACTGTCACACAGCCACTTCACAGGCCTACAATGACAAGGATGGGAACACAGCAGGGAATTGCAGAGATTGGAGAAGGAGGAGGAAGGGGACTGAGAATTTCTGTTTTTACAGCCACAATCCAGCATGAGAAGCACCAGAGAGGCTGAGGAATGGGAAGAGAAAGTGACACCACCATTACTTCACATCAGCTGGAAACTTTCTCTTCTTGTTCCAGGTCCTTCAGAAGTGGCTTTTTCCAGAAGTAATTGGGAGAAGACAGTTCTACCCCTCTCCCCATATCATCCTCTGCCAAAACCAGACAGATCTCAGTTTCAGGCAGTTCCTGCTTTCCTGTCAGGTGGAAGGATTCGGATTGAGCAGCAGCACCTCCAAAAGCAACCAAACCTCGAGGGTGAGGAATTGGGAAGTGGGTGGGATCTCTTCCCAACCACCACATGACTTTTATTCATCCTCCTCCCGGGGAATGATGTAACATTCCATTTTCAGACAACGTGCTTTGCTTGGTATCTACAAGAACCAAACTAAGAACATCATGATTCTTTTAAAAAGCACCTTTATTTCACCTGCAAAACATAGTGTTATGCCGTATATCAGGGAATAAGTGAAAGCTGTAATTAATTAGCTGTAATTTCAGTTCAGTTGCTCTGTGAGGGATGCTGTGGTTTACAGCTCTCTCCATGAAGATTCAAGGAACTTTGTTAACATTTCTATCGTGTTCCAGGAGTAAGATTACAGTCAACAAACAGGGCATTGAGAGGCTGGTCACAACTCCCAGCACCCTTCCAAGTGACACTTCCACCTCACCTGCTTGCCAGAGTCTGCCTGGAAAGGGAAGGGAAGGGGGGAGGAGATGGAAGCGACCAAGAGGAATAGGGATACAAAGGAAAATCCCGCACCTAGGGTGTCAGGAGACAGGCAGAGAGCTGGAAGAGGGATGGAGGGAGAAAGGAAAGGCACCTGGAGCCATTTGCCTTTTCCAGGCAGGGGACATCANCCGTTGCATCTCCCATGGTCTAACGCCCCTGTGTCTCACTCCCCCCTTGGTCAGCACCTATTGGTCAGTAGGACCTTTTCCCCCTCCCATCCCCTTATCTCTTCCCTAGGGCATAAACCCCCCCGGACGGGGGTCTACGTCCTTTTTCCCTTCCTGGACTTCAAGCTGTATGTTAGTTCTACATTAAACCAGTGGGACTGTTTCCCACGAAGGGTTAAGAGCGCCTTTTGTCTTTTACCTTCGTCCTCCTTCAGATTTCCCCCCCGAGGCCTGCAGCTAGCCAGGACAGAACCTCTGGGGTGCGGGGAATTTAGACAGGGAGCAGCCCGGTTGTCCCGGTTTATCCCGGGTTTGTCGCGGGCGGTCCCGGCCGGGTCAAGCCGCCACGTGGGGGCGCCCGCGCTGCGCTGCTCCCCACGGACCAATCAGCGCTCTCCGTGCGCCGCTGCCCCGGGGCACGCCGGGAGTTGTAGTCCGTGCGGCGCCATGGCGGAGCCGTGCTTACCAGCGGCCTCTCCGTGGTTCGGCGGGGGCGGCTCTATCGCTGTTGTCTCCTCACGAACACCCGGGGACCTGCAGGGTGGTTTCCGCCATCCCGCAGCGCCGCGGGTATCGGGCATCGGTGTCGCGGGGGGATGACGCCGGCGGGAGGTGTCATGGCCGTGGGGGAGTTGTTCCCTTACGAACCCCCTCAGTGAGGGGAGTGAGGGAGGGCGGTGCCCAGGGCTGTGTAAAGAGGAGCACGCACTGAGATAATCCCAGTGGAGCCTGTGCCAAACGCAAGATGTTGCAACAGAAGAGTCAGATTGCATCTGAAATTTTATACGGAACAGGCATACACACAACATTTGGTTCCTCGGAGAAATCACAATTTCCGGTGTTTATAAAAGTCCTGATTATCGCAGATTCACAGACTAGTTTGCGTTGGAAGAGACCTTAAACACTGACACATTCCACTATCCCAAATTGCTCCAAGCCCCATCCAGCCTCGCCTTGGACACTTTCAGGGATGGAGCAGCCACAGCTTCCCATGGAAATCCATTCCAGTGCCACACCACCCTCACAGGGAAGATTTCTTTTCCCAATATTCCATCTAAACCCACCTTCTGTCGGTTTGAAGCCATTCCCACTTGTCCTGTCACTCCAGGCCCTTGTCCAAAGTCCCTCTCCAGCTCTCCCTGAGCCCTTTTCATCACTGGAATTTCATCACTAATGTTTCCCTGGAGCTTTCCCTTCTTCAGGCTGGACATTCCCATAACCAACAACGAAGCACTTTGCTACACAATTAAGCAGAAATAAAAATCACATTGTGAGAAGCAAAACAAAGGCTTGTGGTCTAGAGGCAAAAAAAGAAAACAGAAAAATATGCAAAAGTGGTGAAATCGTCAGGAAAGAAGGATGAGAACAGGCCTGAAAGATGTTTGGTGACAACAAACAGGCCACAAAAATATGATAAAATATAAAGAAATTATATTCTTTTCTCTATAGAGGGTATGGCAGAGCTGGCAAACAAAGGAACTGTTTTTCCCATACAAAAGCTTTTCATTTTCCAAGTTTAAAATTAAATATTGCATCTGATTCTGGGATTTCTCACAAGTATTTTATGCATTTAGTTTCCTGAGGCTGATTAATTCTTAAGTAATTGATGGAAAGCAAGCCATGGGCGTTGTTTTTAAATATTCAAACCCAAATATCTTTAGATTTTCCAAGCAATTCCCCTCACACTTCTTTTTTTACCTGAAACTTGAATTTGAATTGGACTCAGTCTGCTAAAAAAGGAATTCTGGGTGTTATTTTAACCTTCCAAGAAAAAGCATATAATTTAACCCTAACTTTGCAAAAGTTAATACACATTTCTGCTGATGCCAGGATAAATTCTAGGCAGGGCAGAGAAAGGAAGCCTGGATGAGCAGTATAAATTCCAAAAAATTTTAGGTGGTTACCCTTGAGTGAGATAACACAAAGCTGTCTAAAATGGGAGTAATAAACAACCAGATTTTTACCACCCCCAAAGGGATAAATTTCTTCCCAGTATCCAATCTAATCATTCCCTCCTTCATCTTAAAGCCATTTAAAGTCAAATATTTAAAGAGAGGACAAAGAGGCCACAGAGAGGACAAAGTGTCTTCACAAGGAGCCTTGATTCTATGAATCCATTTTTTGTATAAGAATTAAAAAAATAGGGAGGAAAGGAGGGAGAAAATAGCGCTGACATGCCAAATGCAACTGTTTTTTGATTCCCAAAGTCCTGGGAATTTTAAAGCCAGAACTGTAGCCCAACCTGAATTTCATAAGTGGATGCTTTTTTTAGACGAGAAAAATAAATC
This sequence comes from Pycnonotus jocosus, assembly GCA_013400435.1. NCBI lineage: Eukaryota > Metazoa > Chordata > Aves > Passeriformes > Pycnonotidae > Pycnonotus > Pycnonotus jocosus. The sequence goes on along the minus strand of VWYP01003913.1, from coordinate 25,789 downwards.
ATTCCCTAATCATCACATCCTCTTTTAAGTTGCATGTTTTCATATCTGGCAACACCATACAAAAGAAAAGGGGGTTGGAAATCTGCCCTAGTTTCATTGCAGGTAATAAAATCACACATAAATAATATAGTTAGACTTTGCCTAAGGGAAAAAAAAAAAAAAGTGTGTTTGTTTGTTGTTTTTTTTGTTTGTGGTTTTTTTTGGGTTTGTTTTTTGCCTTTTTTTTTTTTTTAAGACACATCAAGAATTTCAGGAATCCTTTATGTTTAGAAATAGAAAAAAAAATGAAAATGGTCTCTCACTAGTTACACAAGATTAGCCAAATAATAGGTGAAATCTGATTTTCAGTGGAAAAAACAAAGTGTAAATGCACAGAGGATCATTCATATGGGAATTTCATCGATAGAGCATTTTTCCTTGATTTATTTGGTGCTGTCTGTACTCCCACCTCCTGTTCCAGCAGGGCAGCTCCACTTCTAGGAATAGGAGAAGAGCTCTGTGGTGATGAGTCAGCCCAGGGGTATTGATTTCCAAGAGCAGCCAAAAATAGACACGCAGGGAAAGAGGAGCAGAAACTGGGTGAGCGTATTACGATCCTTCCCTGCTAAATTTTCCCCAGTGCTGCCAAAGAAAATCACAGCTGTCTCCTTCCAGTGTTAGAGGTTACTGGGTGTGAGGAAAATGGAAGAGGAGGTCATGGTTTTGAGGAATATTTAGGGATTAGCACCCTGATTCCTGAAGGGATGATACTGCTGATGATAAAGAGTGAACCTCTAATGGACACTTCCCACCAGACCAGGTTGCCCCAAGGCCAATCCAGCCTGGCCTGGAACACTTCCAGGGATGAGGCAGCCACAGCTTTTCTGGGAAAGAAGGAGAAAAGAAGGAACATATTCCTTGCCAAATTACCCAATAGCTCTATCCCAGCTTTTGCTGTGAGCCTTGTTTGGTCCACTGGCAGCAAACAGCTCCTTACAGTGGATCTTTTGGGGAACACATGGCTGTGGTGGGTGGAGAGGGAGGGAACTGTAGCAGAATTAGACATGATTATCCAACTTTTCCACCTTCACAAGCTAGGAGAGGCATCAAAATCTCCCATCTGGACACATCTTGGAAATCAGGCTCTATTTTGGTACCTTGGAATTCAGATTTGTCTTTTAAAAGGCATTCAGGGTTTGGAATTGCACACAGGCTGATGTCCATCCTTTGGCATCTGTCCACCCAGCTACATTTAGATTCCATCACCTCTGGAAAGAGGAGTATTCAGTCCTGTAGGGAGCAGCCACCCAAGGCCCTTCATCTTAACAAGCCCTTTTGGGCATCCTGAAGAAGCCTCTGATGATCTTAAAACTTTCTTAGGAAGCTCCTGGTGGACCTCCCTCATCCTTCTAACAAGTCCCCAGGGACAACTTCCCAGGCACTGAGGAGAAGGAAACTTTCCTCCTTTTTAAAGAAAATGAAAACTTCCAGAGCAGTTCAATTTGTCACAACTTCTCCACACCTTTGGAGAATTCATGGCTTGGCCAACACCTCTCCAGTCCTCCACTTGGTTGGTGTAGAGGTCGTGGCAGGAATTTGAGGGATAATTTAGTCTTCATCATTATCCTTCACCAGCTGCACCAGCAGCTGCCCCTGGACAACAACTTGTGGTTGGCAGAAGACCCTCAGAACTTTGTGAAAGTGCCTGGGACATCCCAAGGAGGGCATCAACAGCCTGGAAAAGATTCCAGGTTCTAATCAGGAGTAAAGTTGTGCATAAAGACAAATCCAACTCCTGTGCCCTGGTCGTGCTGCCATTCAGAGCCCTGGAACAGCTGGAACAAGGATATTTTTTGGGCAGATGAATTGTTTCAAAAATATCCTGCTCACAGTTGTAATCCCATTCACACTGATGGCTTTTCTTGCATTTCAGACATGTTAAGGCTACAATTAATACAAAATCTCATCACAAAATGAAAGTACTTAAAAATTCAGAGCCACTTGTAGCTAAATAAAAGAGATTTTATTAAACTTGTCTGATCAGAAACTTTTGGGGTCAATCAAGTGACAGCATTTTTACGGGATGAATTATTATTTCTCTACAAAAAAGAGAGGTGGTGAAAAGAGGGGTGAGCTGCAGGAAGAGTTTCCATTAGAAATTGATGCAGCAATGAGAAAAAAATAGGAAAAAGGAAAAAAGTAGTGGCAAACATGACTCCAGAGACAGAACTCTGGAGATTGCAGCAAACAACAGACACCCAACAAGGAGAGAGAGAGAAGAGAGATATAAAACATAATTTAATGTATTTGGAGTTTAATTTTGAAAGGGATATAAACTGCTTTTGTACAGTGCATCTAAGTGTGCCCGAGTAAGAACTCCCAGAATTCTTGCCCTAAAATATGCATCCAACACCTGCCTACTCTCACCTCAGCTTCCTCGGTGCTCAGTGGAGAACAACATTCCCAGCTGGATGCTTCTCCTCCTGTGAAAATGACCTAAAGCTGTTCCATGCAATTCTGGAAGTGCTCAGTCTCTCTTCTAACTGCAGAGGGAGCCAAAAGAAGGAGTTTTGAGCCCAGAGGCGTTGTTTTGAGTCCAGAAAAATGAATTTGGATTCCAGCATCTAATTTTTAGATGTCTGAAAGTTAGAGAAAATCAGTCACAAACTGTATTTTCTACCCAGCTGATGGTGGAGACTGAGCGAGGTTTTCTTGTCTTGTTAAAGCCCTTCTCACCTGGCTGATTACTCTTTTTAGGGCACATTTCACCTCTTTGTTCCTGAGGCTATAGATGATGGGATTCAGGAGCGGGGTGAGCATTCCGTAGAGCATGGACACGACTCTATCCCGATGCGGGGAATAGGTGAAGGAAGGGCGGACGTAGGTGCAGATCGTGGTCCCGAAGAAAAGGCAAACTGCGGTCAGGTGAGAACCACAGGTGGAGAAAGCCTTGTGCCAGATCCCAGGGGACTTCCTGGCCAGGATTTCCAGGAGGATATAGATGTAAGAGACCACAGTGACCACACAGGCGCTGCTCCCCAGCACCCCGGCCACCACCAGGATCACCAGCTCCCTGCTGTGGTTGGACAAGCAGGAGAGAGCCAGCATGGGAGGAATGTCGCAGTAATACTGCTGGATTTTGTTAGGACCACAAAAAGAGAGTGTGAAAACCAGAGAGGTGTGCAGCAGGGAGTTCAAAAGCCCTGTTGCCCAGGTGCCCAGGGCCAGCTGAGCACACAACTTCGTGCTCATGATGCTGGGGTACCTCAGGGGCTGGCACACAGCCACGTAGCGGTCATAAGCCATCACAGCCAGGAGGAAAATCTCCGTGCCCACCACAGTAATGAGGGAAAAGTGCTGGAGCAGGCAGCCAGAGAAAGAAATCTTCTTGTGCTCCAGCAGCAAAGCCCCCAGCATCCTGGGCACGGTGATGGTGGGACATAAGAGATCCAGCAGGGATAAGTTGCCAAGGAAAAAGTACATGGGGCTGTGCAGGTGGGAGTCGGTGCTAATGGCAACAAGGAGCGTGATGTTGCCTGCCATGGCGGCCAAATAAATGAGCAGAAACAGCACAAAGAGAAGCAAACGGATTTCTGGAGCATCAGAGAGGCCCACGAAAACAAATTCGGATACTGTTGAAATGTTGACCCTCTGCATCTTCTCTCTCATTGTGGGAATGAGGCAGAGATTTCCCTGGAATAAAGAAGGTGTAACTTAATCACAATTTCATCCCCATTTTAAAGATGAGGGGGTGGGGTTGTCTGTTTTGAAGTTCAAAACCATTTCCAAACCCACATATTCCTAATGCAAAAGGCAAAATGTAGGTATTAAACTTCACAGTGACTAATCTAAAATATTTGTTTTTGCAAGTTGCCACCTCAGACTGAAGAAAGTTGCTTTCCCTGTGGTGTCCAGCTTGGACACAGCCCCAGGCAACACAACAGGGCTTTCAAGGTTCTCTGAGCAAGGGGAGTGTGGTATAGATCCTCAAAATTCCTTTCAACATAAATAATTTAGCATTAATATCACAAAAAAGGGTCTAGATTAGCAACTGAAGCTAAAACTTACTTTTTACGGGAGTAATGCTGTCAGAGAAGAATTAAATCCCTCATAATCAGCAGATAAATGCATTTTGGGGCTTTTTTTCAGCTTTTGGATGAGGTTTGCAGCAACCTGGTCTACTGGAAGGTGTCGCTGCCCATCGCAGGGGGTTGGATTCAGCCAAACTTTAAGGTGCTTTGCAACCCAAATCATTCTATGATTCTGTCATTAAAAAAAAAATACAATTTGTTATCATTACAGAGTTATGAAAAATTTACAATCCCACTAAAGACCTTCCCCAGTTTTCTATAAATTTTACCCTAAAGACTTCCATAATACCATTAGTACCTCTAGCATCTATCTGGACTTTCACGCCATCCCCTTTCCTCAATTCAAAGAAGTCTGAACGTGGCATTAAAGGATCTTCCCATTTACCCATGGAATGTAGCTCAATATTTACAGTAAGGATTTACATACCAGCCCTATAGGGAGGGAAAGCAAAGTTCAGTCCAAATGCCTCATTTTTGGGAGACTTTGGGATTGATTTTGATATAGTGGGAGTATTGTACTACATTCTCATTTGTAAGAGATGCAGGGATAAATAGATTGATGAAATATTTCATCTGGCCAGGCTCCTCTGTGGTCTCTTGTTCTTCCAGGATCTTGAGAGGGAGCAAAGTCAGGGTTTAAACTACATAAGAAATAGTTAACTCAGCAGAAATAAAAGGGACATCCCTTTTTCATAAAATGGGGAGCTCATTCAGGTGAAATAGCACAGAAACAACACAGTAATACTCACAGAACTAATTACAGATGATTTATAATTATCTGTATCTCCAGGAAACAAAACAATCCTTTTTCTTCTTTCTACATGTGACATAAGAATGATTTCACTCGTAAGGAAGAGATGAATCCTCACAAAGCAGCATTGGAATATTCACACAGACACCTGCCAGCACTGGCACAAGGGCTGGCTTGGCTGCAGGAGTAGGCATCTCTCTTCTTTAATGAGGTTTTATAAATATGAGGGCGTGTCTGGGGACAAGTGTGTCTGACACTTTTTTTTGGATGTTCCCTTAATTGCATGTATGAGGGGTTTTTCAGAACTTTGCCAAAAGGGGCTGCTAGTCAAAGGAACCTAAATTATAATCATTACTTTGAAGAGCTAGCAAAAATTCCCCTCTGGTTCCATTAAGCGTCCATGTGTGATTTATGGGACTGCCACTTCCCATGTGATGTCCAGGACTGGGAACAGGCCTGTTCATATTCCAGCGATACCTGACCATAAATTTTGCACTGTTCACATGAAGGACTCTGGCTGGCCATCATTCTTCCAGCCTGTTTGCTCTGTTTGCAAACTCCTGGAAAATTAAAGATTCTGTGTCTTACACGGACAGTGATAGGACAAGAGGGAATGGTTTTAAACTAAAAGATGAAGGATTTAGATTGGATATTAGGAAGAAATTCTTTCCTGTGAGGGTGGTGAGGCCCTGGCACAGGTTGCCCAGGGAAGCTGTGGATGCCCCATCCCTGGAAGTGTCCGAGGCCGGGTTGGACAGGGTTTGGAGAAACCTGGGGTAGTGGAAGCTCTCCCTACCCACAACAGGGAGTGGAACAACATGAATTTTAAGGTCCATTTCAACCCACACCATTCCAGGACTCTATAAACTGGAATTCCCCAAGGGTCACACAGCACAGGCCTATCCTGCAGTGGGAGTGCAGAGCTGTGGCTGGAATAAATCTCCATGGTCCAGACCTTTCCCTGTGTGCTGCAGCTAACCCAAGGACCATCAGGCATCACACTTCCCATGAAGTTTTGCAATAAAGAATTTTGTAATAAACCCAGGTGCCAGAAAGAGATACAGCAAGGAGATCCATCCCTCACCTCTCCCTTCCAAGACAAACCATTCTGTGATTCTGTTCCTCTCATAAATCTTAAATGTTTCTTTTGGGGTGGGATGCATTAGCCTCATCTGGTCACCCAGGTTCTCAACTCTACATCTAAATTGCTTATTTACAGGGTTAATTTTAGCTGAGTTATTAGAAGTAGAAACACAGGATAGTTTTTGAGACAAATGTTCTGCCTCAGAGTAAATAAATAAAAATCATATTGCAATATATTTTATTATAAAAATTCATTTTAAAAAACCAAAAAAAAACAACAACAAAAATATCTCTATTTTCAGAATCCAGATGTGCACTTATTGATGGATTAGACCCCTCTTGCCCTTTTGCCCACCTTTCCATGCCATCCCCACTGTAATACAACAAAATGATTTGATTTTGTCCACTTCTGTGACTACTCAGCTTTGTCATTGTTTGAGATTTCCATCTAGGAATGCTTATGATGAGCCCGGACTGATTAGAGTCTGCTGAAAATGCTCCCTTTTCTCTGATGTCCATTTGTGTTTCAGTCTCATTGTCTTTAAATAAAATTGATTAGCCTGGGATCTTTTCAGCCTTCTTGGGATTTGACAAAAGCATTGTAGAGATCCTGCCAGTTCTCAAAGGATTTTTTTTTTTCCCTTTGAGGCCATTTTTCACTGTCCTCTGGGTGAGGACAATAAACCTGAGGGTGAGCTCATAGAGCTGATAATTTCTAGGAGAGAAAACTCAGGATTTTAATGGTGCTCAGTGGAGCCAATTTACACAGAGGGACAAACTCAGCTGCCAAAGCTGCACTTTTGCAATTTGTCAGGCACCAACTTTTTAACAGCATCTTCTGAGGCCTTGTTAAAGTCGTCCCAAGATGTTTCCAGGGGGGAAAAAAATCAATTATATTAAATTGTTTATCTTCATAGAATGGTTTGGGTTGGAAGGGACTTTAAATCTCATCCCATTCCAACTCCCTGCAGTGGGCAGGGTCGTATTCCACTGGATCAGGTTGCTCCAAGCTCCTTGTATTGAAATCCCAGCTCCCAAATATATGGAATTTTTATTTATTTTATCAAAATTGGAGCAATTATTTCTAATCAGTTCACCACTGATGCCCTCAGTTTATACCTGATGAAAAAATTGACAGCAAAATAACTGGACCACTGCTCCAATTTGTCTTACATTGATTTATAAATAAAATATTTATAAAAGATTTATTGGAATGTTAAAAAATTATCACAGTGATACATTTCTTTTCTCAATTAAAATTTACCCTAATTGACCTAAAGAACATTTAATTTTTCAACATTTTTCTCTAATACTAAAAAGAATGCTCCCTTCCTACTCAAACCGTTCTATGATGATCCTGAGTAGAAATTCACTATTAAAAAGAAATCTCTTTTGCAGAAGGATGGGAGATGTTTGGAAATCTCTCTTAACCAGGAGGATCAATGACTCACTGATGCTTCTGATCCTCCTCTTCCTATGGATGTGGGAATGAGGGCTAACTTAAGATAGCACAGAGAGACAGGCAAAGTGGAAATCCTTTCACTTGCTGTGCAGCAGTTTAGATTGGATATTAGGAAAAATTCCTTCATGGAAAGGGTTTGCCAGCCCTTTGGAACAGGCTGCCCAGGGCAGTGGTAGAGTCACTAACCCTGAAGGGATTTAAAAGCTGTGTGGATGTGGCACCTGGGCACATGGGTTAGTAGTGGCCTTAGCAGCCCTGGGGAATGGTTGGACTTGATGATCTTAGAGGGCTTTTCCAAGCTCAGTGATTCCATGATTTTATTTAGGTGGGATGAATCCAATCCTAAATCCTTCTAGCACAAAGAAACTGATGGTGTTCCCGTCGTGGCAACCGTTGAATTTCTATCCCTGATGGATTTGGTGATGTAACTGCTGCCCTCATAGAGGCAGTTTGGGTTGGAAGGGACATTATAGACAATCCCATTCCAACCCCTCTGCCATGGGCAGGGACACCTTCCACTATCCCTGATATCCCACATTGCTCCAAGCCCCATCCAAGCTGGCCTGGAACACTTCCATGGACAGGGCAGCTATGGCTTCTCTGGGGAACCCATGCCAGACCACCACAGAGAAGAATTTTTTCCCAATATCCCATCTAAACCCACCCTGTGTCAATGTGAAGCCATTCCCTCTTGACCTGCCTCCATGCCCTTGTCCAAAATCCATCTCCACTCCTTCTCCTTCCTCTACGTATTGTGCCTGGTATGATTTTAGTAATTCCCTTCTGTGAGAGAATTATGACTAAAAATATTCTTATTTGTCTAAAGGAAACCCTACAAGCAGAATCTGTGCCATCTCTATCTTCCAGTTTCTGTGAGTGAATTTGGGGACACTTGTGCCTCTGCCATCTGCTGTCACAGCACAGGAAAAGCATGTCAGAGAGGGAGACAAGCCTCATCTTGGATTAATTTATTTATTGAAAATTTATTTATTTATTGAAAATTATGATCCCACATGAGTGAAAGTGTTTAGGAAGTTTGGGGGTTTCAGCATGGAATTTTATTATTTTTAATATTAACAGTTACATGGGTATATAAATGTGCTTGTACATGATTTGAAGTCTGTAGGCTTTAGCCACTAAGTCATTATTGTGTAGGAGTGGAGTAGGAACGTGAGTCCAAGTGTAACTCCAGGGTTTCACTCCAGGTGTAACTCTGGGTGTAACTCCAGGGTTCTGCCAACCCAGCTCATCTCAGGAGGCTCTGCAGCGCTTCCGCAGTCTCCACATGGATTCCTTGATCTCGCTGCTCCTCAGGGTGTAGATGAGGGGGTTCATCATGGGAGAGAGGATCGTGTAGATGACACAGACGTACTTGCTGGTGGGCGCGGTCCCAGCGGGCCGCAGGTAGGTGAAGATGCAGGGCATGAAGAGCAGGGTGACGGCCATCACGTGCGAGGCGCAGGTGGACAGCGCCTTCCAGTGCCCCTGGGAGAGGTGGGCCCGGAGCTTGGCCAGGATGAGCGCGTAGGAGGCCACCAGCACCAGGAAGCAGCCCAGGGATATGAGGCCGCTGTTGGAGGCCATGAGCCACTCGGTGAGGGTGGTGTCGGCGCAGGCCAGGCGCACGACGGGCGGCACATCACAGAAATAGCTGTGGATCGTGTTGGGGCCGCAGAAGGGCAGCTGGAGCATGAGCACAGTCTGGACAATGGAGTGGATAAAGCCCCCGAGCCAGCAGGCAGCGACCAGGGCCCGGCAGACCCTGCGGGCCATGATGGCCGTGTAGTGCAGGGGCCTGCAGATGGCCGTGTAGCGGTCGAACGCCATCACCGTCAGGAGGAACATCTCCGAGGAACCCACAAAGTGCAGGAAAAACAGCTGGGCCATGCAGCCCTCAAAGGCAATGGCCTTGTGCCCTGAGAGCAAGGCCACCAGCACCCTGGGGGTGGTGACAGAGGTGTAGCAGATATCGATGAAGGACAGATTGCAGAGGAGGAAATACATGGGCGAGGCGAGCTTGGGGTCAGTCCTGACTGTCACGATGATGAGGATGTTGCCCAGCAGGACCATGGCGTAGGCCAGGAGGAAGAAGGTGAAGAAGAGGAGTTGCAGCTCCTGGGTGTCAGAGAGCCCCAGGAGGATGAATTCAGTCACCCGGGAGAAGTTGTCCTGTGCCATTGCTGCAGCTCAGGCTCCGATGGCGCAGGTGGAGGGGTGGGCAGGAAGAGAAGGGAATGTGCTACAGCTCCAAGGCTCATGGATGGTGTGAGCAGGATGCATTTGCTGCTGCAGAAAGCACAGTGTCGTGTCATAAATGACAGAAAGCAGAGTTTGCACTCACCCCCTCTTCTGTCCCTATTCAGTTCTCTGGCCCCTCCACACCGACCTTCTCTCATGAACTCTCTCTGACCACTATTTTCCTGCACTGTAGTTTGTGTGCTCCCATTCTGTCAGGGAGAAATCACAGAATCATGGAATTATTAAAGTTGGAAAAGCTATTGAATCCAATCATCCCCCCAACACTGCCAAGCCCTCCACTAAACCATGTCCCCAAGTGCTACATCCATACCCTTTTAAATCCTTTCAGGAATGGTGATTCCAGCACATCCTGCTCTCACATAACAAGAGCCATGAGTGCTGGAAAAATGCTGTGCTGTACTTTTTACCTGCTGGAAATCTGAAGTGCCATGACTGAAGTAAATGCTGCCATTCTCAAGCATGAGCTGTTCCATGTTCTGATCCTAATGATCACACTCCTCTAAATTGAGGAAAGGGCTCTCCAGTTAGCTTATCCACTCTGAAACTGGGAATACATGGACAGAAACCAGGTCTGGGAGGTTTCTCACTGGAGAAATTTGGGTTTCTAACACAGCAGAAGCTGCAAAACCCTGCATGGTTTCTCTACCTCTCTATTGTTTAAAGCAATTTTTAAAGTTCTTCAGTAGAAAAATGCACTCACTGTCCTGTGGAGGTTAAAGTGGGACCAGCAGAGGAATGCACTTGTCCATTTAAAATCCCTCCAGGAAATTCCTTCTCTGCTCATTTATGCCGAGGATTTTATAACTCAGCAAGAAGCAGGTTACGAGTAAGAAACCATATTATGCTAACAGCATTAAATAAACCTGCCTTAAAAGATCTAAAAGGCCAAATCATTAGATGGGGGCATTAACAGGACACACATATTGTCCTCTGGTATGTTGAATATCCACTGTATTTCTTCTGTTGTCTTTTTGGGACAATTTCAATTTAAAGCCAACGCTTCCCTGAAGGAGTAACAGTGAAATCCAAGCCAGAATATGTCACTGACATGTGTAATAACAAGCTCTGATTATTTAGCTGAGGAGGATGGTAGAAATAATACCCAGGTCCTGGCTGTGGTGTGGAACACTCCATAAATACACCTGTGGTAACACTGGGGTAGTGAATGAGATGTTGGTGGCCCTCCTTAAGTGACAAACACCCACAAATCCACCCTTACGGCATTCCCATGCAGAACACAAGGATCACTAGTGTGTGATATTCCTGAAAATGCTCAAGACCAAGCTGGACAGGGCTTGGAGCAACCTGGTCAATGGACCTGCCCATGAAGGGGATCACAGCAAGATGAGCTTTAAGGTGCCTTCCAGCCAAACCATTCTAGGATTCTAAATGTGTAACTGATTTTTTTAATGGTTCTTTTTCTACATCATAAAATAGCCCTCACAAAAAGTCACTCACCAGCAATGCTGCTCTGCAAAGTCAGGATTTCAGTGTGGCCTGATCAGAACAAAGGAACAATCCCAGAACACTTCCACAGAGTTCACTTGCTATCATTCCTCTGACGACCTCTCCAAACCACTTCAAGGGGTTCAAACAGAACCTCTCAGTTCCATCAGAAACTCTCTGCAAGGTGCTGCTCAGAAGTTATGAAATCAGCTCTGTGTCTCTGCCAACTCTGAGCCCTGAAAAGAACAGCCCAACCTTCTGTATTTCCTATTCTGCAAAAAAACCCAACTAACCTCCAGGAGCATTTTCAAGTGCAATTACTTCTGTAGCAGAAATAGTTCAAGTAAATCACACAACAGAAGCACAAGACTATCAGGAGTAATGAGATCCCAGAGGCAAAGGGAGTTTTGTCAGAAATCATCAGTGGGCAAGGAGCTAAAATTGTTCTTTGGGTAGTTATTAGTGTAGTCCTTGGAGAGAGACATCGGAGTAAATATGTCTCTTACACAGGACATTTATATAAATTCATATAAATTGATACAAATTTTGCTTTCTGTCCTAAGCTAGTATTTCTCATCTACAATCTTATTTCTTACTAATTAGCATGTTGACAGCACAAAGCAAAAATGTCACTGATGTTATCTCTTAGACACCTGACTTAGAACTTCAAAATAGGAAGTCACTCAGGAAATCACTTCAAAAATGCACAAAGGTTTGTGGTGAGCTTTTCTTGCTCACCAAGTATTTTCACTGACACAGTAAAGCACAGAAGCAATTTTTGAGCTCAAGTATGAAATTCTTGTATAATTCTTGGCAAAGTGTAGAGGAGCCTGACACTGTTTCCAGTGACACCTTCAATAAGCTATGGGTGAGGATTTGCTCAGCAGCACCCAGAAGTGAGACCTGTAAAAAAACCCACTGATGTTCACTTCCAAAGAATTAAAAAATACATTTATTTTATTTAGTGCTGTCTTGGGCAGAGAAAGGTGAAGTAGATGGAATTATAGGATAATTATGGAATTGCAGAATAGCTGTTTGGACTGGAAGGTACCTTAAAGACCATCTCATTCTGACTCCCTGCCATGGGCAGGGATTCCGTTCTCTAAACCAGGTTGCTCCAAAACCCATCCAGCCCAGCCTGGAAGAGGGCAGAAAGGCTTTATTGAAGTGGGAGAGGAAAGGGAGAAGTTTCCCCTCCTGTTCCTTTATCAGCAAACCACCCAACTAGCTCTTAATATCAGGGGGTTTTTTGGTTTTGTTTTGTTTTGTTTGTTTGTTTGTTTTGTTTTGTTTTTTGGTGGGTTTTTTTGTTTTGTTTTGTTTTTTCTTGTGGGATGCTCTACCTGGACAACATTTTCAGTATTTTTAACAGTATTTAAACACTGGTGTTGCAGTTGCTCAGGAGGCTGTGGTCTGGGCCTGTGCACATTGACAAGGAATAGGAAGGGAATGCCAGAGTTCCCAATGTGTTTCCCATCATAAAAAGAACTTTTAGTGCCTTCCTAATTACAGCAGGAGCCAACAGCCATCTGTTCTGTGAAAGGCACAAAGAAGAAATTATAGAAAAACATGCTTGATTTTATCTGATCCTTTGGGAACACAAGCACAGCCCTACCCCTTCCCATTTTCGCTTCCCACTTTCCTCCTGCACAGTTTCCTCATGGCTCCCCTCACCTCCCCATTCCGGAGGGTGTAGATGAAGGGGTTGAGCATGGGCGCGATGACTGTGTAGAACACGGCCACGCTCCTGTCCTTGGAGAGGTCACCAGACGGGCGGATGTAAACAAACGTGCTGGGCCCAAGGTACAGGATCACCACAGTGATGTGGGATCCACATGTGGACAGAGCCTTGCGCCACCCTGCCAGCGTTTGGCCCCTCAGGGAAACCAGGATGACCACATAGGACGTGAGCAGGATGAGGAAGCAGCTCAGGGAGATGACCCCGCTGTTGGCCACCGCGGCCAAGCCCTCAGCCTGTGTGTCTGCGCAGGCCAGGTGGAGCAGGGGGTGGACATCACAGAAGTAGTGGGCGACTTTGTTGGGGCCACAGAAAGGGAGCAAGGCTGTGGGAAGGGTCTGGAGGGTGGCATGCAGGAATCCACCCACCCAGGAGAGCCCCACCATGCGGCCGCACAGGCGGCGGGACACGAGCGTGTGGTAGCGCAGGGGCCGGCAGATGGCCACATAGCGGTCGTAAGCCATGGCTGTCAGGATGAAAACCTCTGTGCAGCCGAAAAAATGAAGCCCAAAGAGCTGCCCTATGCAACCTGCGAAGGAGATGGTGTTGTTTTCCACCAGGAAGCCAGAAATCATTTGGGGAGCTGTGACGGAGGAGAAACAAATGTCTACAAAGGACAGATGGCAGAGGAGGAAGTACATGGGGGAGTTCAGGTGCCGGCTGCTCGTCACAGTGAGAACTATGAGGAGATTTCCTGCCATTGTGAGGATGTAGAAAAGCAGGAACACCACAAAATATATTTTCTGCACCCCTTGGTTCTCTGAGAGGCTCAGGAGGATGAATTCCTTCATGCTGCTAGAGTTTTCCTTGCCAATCTACTGGGCAGTGTGCAGTGCAGAGCCTGGAAATGTGGAAAGATAAAGACAAAATTACTGATCAGTTTTTTCATTCTTAAAAATTATTTTTTTTATCAGCAGTGCATTCTCTCTAAGAAATACATAGGATTAGAATTAAAATTTTTAGTGCTTTAAAATTTTTTTTTTGTTTTTGTTTGGTTCTCTGTTTTTCTTCCCCCTCTACCAATTTAATTTGCCTTGTATGGGACAGAGCTATAGAATTGTAGACTCCTGGAATGGTTTGGGTTGGAAGGGACCATAGAGGCCGTCCAGTTCCAAACCCACTACCATGGGCAGGCATGTCACCCACTGGATTCCTTTGGGATTGGATCAATCTGATCCAGGCTATTTCATGATTTTAAAATGGAGCAAAATCAGAAACTCCTGTAGAGGCAAAAAGCTGATCAAGCGCCCACAGGAAATGCTGAAATGTAAGAAAACCAAAATTGCTCTCAAACTCAAAAAAGTGAACCCTTAGAGGAAGTTGGGAAAGTTTGAGTCTTTTCCTGTGCTTGTAGTTTTACTGACAGGAAGTAAAACATACTCAAGAAAGGTGATAAAAGGGGAATCTTAACCCTAAAATCATCTTTTCAGTCACTGACTAGAGGTACATGGTATAGTACAATCAATTGCAATATGAAATAAATACAGTGTGGACTGTTCTAATTTAAAAAAAAAAAAAAAAAAAGGATAAGGAATTGCACCATCCCCTTATTGCAAGAGTTTTCCCCTAAAATCTCAGGTGGTTAATTGAAAAAGAATTCGATAACCTGATTCGGGATTGCAAAACCAGTTATGCATGTGGTTACAGCCAAAGAGAGCCAGAGATGGTTGACAGCTTCAGGGGAAATTTGGTTTTGTATTTTCACATTTGTCAAGAAAATGGGCAGGAGGGGAAAAAAGAGGAAAGGAAATAAAGAAAAGGAAAGAAAAGAGTAAAGGAAAAAGATCCTGGAAGCCTTACCTCCTCTGTGTTTGGAGATCTAATTTTTGTGTAAGAGCAGTAAGATTTTATGTCCCCAACACCTCCCTTTCATGGTAGAAGCTTTAAAGAGCATAGAGCAGCTTCTGAAAAGCTTCCAACACTTGCTTAGGAGGTGCCTTTTTTAATCCCACCTCATTTAATTCCTTGCTTTCCTGTATCACCAAGTGTATCCTGGCTTTTTCTGCCCATGTTAGAGCTGCTTGGAGAGAGTATGGGCACTGAAGGGTGCACACACAGCCCAGCAAGCAGAGAGAAAAAAAATACCTGTTTAAGTAACTTTCTTCAAACCTCCCCAAGGAAATCTTCCTCCTCTGAGGCTTAATTCCCTGTTTATGCAGAGCTCCTCTACCCTCTCCAAGGAAATCTCCCAGCTCAAGGGCTCTTGGGGCTGGAGGAGGGAGGTGTGAATATTCCTTGGGGAGAAGGAGAAGAAATTAATCCCATCCTGCCAGGAGAAGTTTAGATTGGATTTTAGGAAAAATTTCTTCACTCACAGGGCAGTCCAGCCCTGGCACAGTTTATGGAAAGCAGTGGTGGAGTCACCATCAGTCTGGAGGGATTTAAAACATATGGATGTTGCACTTGGGGACATGTGTTGGTGGTGGCACTGCTGGGGAATGGTTGGACTCAATGACCTTGGAGGGCTTCTCCAACCTTGACAACTCCATAATTCTTGGGAATAACAGCCAGTTGATTGGCTGAATATTAAATTGGGCAAGGATGTGATGTGAATCTGGTCGAATTAACATTCCCAGATTCTGCCATTGATCCATGCTTTGTGTGTTTCCCAAATGGAAAGGCCCCTTAGATCCACAGCATAGGTTTTATAGCACTGTGAGTAATAATAAAATTGTGAGGATTTTTAAATCATTGTGTACCCCTCCAAAAAAACTCTAAAAGCCCTCACGAAAAAAGAAATCTGGGAGGTTTCTAGTAGTAAGTAGAAGAGAGACAGAAGATGGCTTGGGTCACTTTTTGATGACTCTCCAAGTCCCTATTTTCCATGAAATTTCATCACTGGTAGCCCAGGGAATAAGGCCTTTTGCAAGAACTTGCATGCTTCAGCAAAGGTCAGTGAAGTAAAGAGTAAGTAAAAAAAAAAAAAAATCCTTATTTTACAAATTGGGAAAACTAAGGGGTGGGGGAGGAAGTCAGCTTTTGTACATCTGCAGAAGTCAGCTGAGTTGAGCCTTTGGCACTCCAAGCTTTCCTCTGGAAAGAAACGGATCTATTCACCCAACCAGCTAGGGAAAATGGCTTTAAATGACAGAAAGTGAATTTAGATGGGATATTGGGAATAAATTCTTCCCTGGGAGGGTGGGGAGGCCCTGGTACAGGTTGCCCAGAGAAGCTGTGGCTGCCCCATCCCTGCAAGTGTTCCAAGACTGCTTGGAGCAATCTGGGATAGTGGAAGGTGTCCCTGCCCATGGCTGGAGGTGGAACTGGATGAGCTTTAAAGTCTCTTCCAACCCAAACCATTCCAGAATTCGATGAATTTGTGTATTACTTCAACTCCAACTCATCACTGCTCTGAAATGTACTGTGTATTTTCAACTTGTGATTTAGGTGCATCAATAAATATTTTCATCCACTGCCAATCCCTTTGTTTTGCTGACATTTGCTGAAATTCAGAATGGCTCAATAACAACAGAAGCATTTTGAATGTCTCCCAACATGGAATGCCAGCAATCCGTGCAGAGAAAATGGACACTCTCAAATTAATGAGGAGATTAAATAGGGCTGTGGATAAAAATAGTCTTTTAATTTAAATATCATTTTACACCATAGCCTGGAGTCCTGGCCAGGTTAATGAGGGTTGCCAGTAACCACTATAGGAAATAGGATTGGGTAAGAAAGTAAAAACTATCTTACAGTCTTTGTGAAAGGAAGAGGAAGAACAGATGACAACAGAAGCTGAAGATGTACAAATCTATTTCTGTCCTGCTAAGCAAATTTGGGCTGGATCTGCCCGTTCCTGTGCCCACTGACACACATGGCAGCAATTTGGGTGGAATCACACTTCATCCCTTTATTTCCCTGGCCCAAGGCCTAAAGTAGTTCCCTGTCAGGATGTCAGGAAAGGAGAAAGGTGTTTTCTCTGTTTCCGTGCCCTTTGGCAGGTGGATCTGGATGGCTCATGGGCATGGAGTGTGCATGGACAGAACTGGGATGTTGTGGGTGGGTTTTGGTGGGTTCTGTCTGTTTAGGAGACACAAGGTGAGGAAGAGCCTGAAGCTCTCTTCAGGGGGAAGTTGTGAAACTGGAAGTGAAAGGCATGGAGCTGGACAAATTTTGTGAGGTGTTGAAGGACTATGCTGAAAGTCTGTGGGGTGTGAAGGTGAACTGAAAGGTGCTCCTGACCCCAGAGCTCCATGTTGAGGGCAGCATGAGCAGGGTTTGGGCATCTGGAACTGCTGAGGTGGGAAATGTGGGTGCAAGGTTGGATGAAGCAGCAGGGACTCCATAAGGTGCTGAACTGTGCTGGGAGAGGCTGTGGGTCAGAAGAGGACCCACTATGATGACAGGTGTGTGACAGCTGGGCAGGGACAGGAGGGAATGAGAAGTGGTGAGGGAGGCTGTGAAACCTCCAGCAAAGGTGTTCTGGGAGAGGACTTTAAATTTCTCTACCTGAGCAGCACTAAAGCCTCATCTTCAGGAGCTGTGAAACCAGAGCATCTCAGGGCCTCGATAGGACACAACACCAGTGCAAGGTTTCTAAGGAAAGCTCTTGCAAGAACAGCTGAGGAAGGGAGAAGTAGTGATGTTTCCATGACACTGCAAAGAGGGGAGGGGGAAGTGGTTCAAATTTGAGTGATAATACTCACATAGAGGAGGTATTTCCCCCATGAGTGATTGGCTGCCTGGAGGGTCACGCTGAAGACACCATGGCTTTTTAAACAGTGGCTGCCCAGCCCAGCGCTGTGGGATGACACAAGGACTCAACCTATGTCACACAACCCAGGGGACAACATTGCTGGGCACAGGCGCTGAAATTCCCAGGAACGCAGAAAAGGTGAGAAATTCTGAGGTGGGTCTTTGCTGTTGCGCTCTGATGGTTTCTGTCAGGCTTTGGGGAAGGGAGGAGGCACAAAAACAATCCAGGAAAAAAAGATCAAATATTTACTTCCTTTGCTGGACAGAAATTTCCTGTAGGTTTGATGATAATAATTTTCAATATAAGGAAAGCTTCATTCCAGGAATTCTTTTCCCTGTACAAGTGCTCTTGAACTGCTCTAAATGCACCTCTGTAATGTAAAAAGTCATTTACTCAGAGACCTGGCATTACAACAGCATAACTTTCTGTCCATAGTCTGAGACATCTTTTTGGGGCCAGGGTTGTTCTGCCTCAGGAACTACAGGCAGGATTTGCAAGCAAACCACAGGGAGGACATTTAATCTCGAGGGAGAAAAAGATCATCTGGACTCAGGCTGCTGCTGTTTGAGAAGAGCTTTCACTCATTAGTTCACTCATGAGGAAGTAGAATGGCATCTTGAATGTGTCTTGGAGACAGGAATTCAGTCTTTCCAAGGGAATATGATAAATAAATGAGAACAATTAGTGACTTTTGCAGTGTTCTTCTCCACAGTCTATAGAAGTAAGAGAAGGATTTCATCACTTCTGTTACAGAAGAAGGCAAAAGTGTTGGTGTTTTGTCATTTACCCATTGCGGCCATTTCTGTTCCTGGCAGTCTTTATGCACATACAGCACCTTCCAGTGCCTAAAGGTGCTCCAAGACAGCTGGAGAGGGACTTTGGAGAAGGGCCTGGAGTGACAGGACAAGGGGGAATTGTTTTGAACTAGAAGATGGTGGATTTGAATCAGATTTGGGGAGGGAATTCTTCTCTGTGAGGGTGGTGATGCATGGGTTGCCTAGAGGAGCTGGGGCTGCCTTATCCCTGCAAGTGTCCAAGGCCACGTTGGCAGGGATTTGGAGCAACCTGGTCTGTGGAAGGTGTCCCTGGCTGTGGCAGGAGGTTGGAACAAGATGAGCTTTAAGATCATGATTCAACATTTAAGATCACCATTTCATGATTCTGTGACATGGTCAATGGCACAAAGCCATTTAACATTGGGAAATAATCACCTGTCATTCCCTGAACCACCAGTGGAGAGAGATGCACCTGTGGAGGCTGCAGTGGGCTGAGACAGAGGTGACACTCAAATGTGAAAATTTGGTTGCACAGAAGCCAGGAAATCACTTAACCACCGAGTCTTCCTCTGTTCTTGCAGCAGAAAAGCTGTGCAGAACTTGAGGCTGTTTCCGCTAGTTTTTGCAAAAATGTCATCATTTGTGGCCACCCCTGGAGCAGGTTGTGAGAGAGAAACAGCCACAGGGCTGCTCTTCAGAGTCTTTACGTTAGAAGTGCTCAAAGTGCTGTAAGAGCTGAGGATGTGATCATCCAGCTCTGCAGTGCCAGAAGTTCCCTGGTTTCAATCAACTCTAAAGGAAATCCTAGAATCCTCAAATAATTTGGGCTGAAAGGGACCTTAAAGCCCATCCAGTCCCACCCTCTGCCATCTGCAGGGACACCTTCCACTAGCCCAGGCTGGTCCAAGCCCCATCCAACCTGGCCTTGAAATTCCCTGCACCACACATTTCTTTTCCCTCTGTCCATGGGGTCAGCATGCCTGGGGTGCTGGGATGGGTCAGCAGTGATTCAGTCTGTCACGTTCTGGGTGCTTTTGGAAGTCTGTCTCCATGTGTGCTGCTGCACCACAAAGAGAGAACAGAGGATTCATGCTGGCTACATGGTTCAGTGATTCACATCTTCCCAGAAAACCCCATTTTTTGTTCCTGTCCTCTTTTTAACTTCTCTGCCTTCCATGTCCAAATTAACAGCTGGTTGGGAGACAGCAGAAGAACCATTGTACTTGTTCTCATCAGACAAAAAAAAAGTATTAAATCCAGGGTTTTTTCACCCCCAAGATTCTCAATCAGATCTCAGTACAATGAGTAAGGTAACAGTGACCTAACTCATGGAATGGTGTGGAAAATTTATCAGAGACACAACTCTTGTGTCCTGTGAGGACGAGATAATCTGTGGTTCCTTACATGTGGTTCTTGCAGTTTCTGAGGGAGAAGCTGAGGGCTCTGCCAGATCAAAATGTTTATTTGTTACTGTACATGGGACTCAGGAGAACCACATCAAATGGCACTTTATTAAAACAGAAATAACTTGTCAGTATAAAAAACTATCATTTGTTCTTATGGAATCACAGAATTCCAGAGTGGTTTGGGTTGGAAGGGACCTTAAAGATCATCCAGTTCCAACCCTCTGCATGGACAGGGACACCTTCCACTATCCCAGTTTGCTCCAACCTGGTTTTGGATACCTCCAGGGATCGGGCAGCAACAGTTTCTCTGCACAATCTGTGCCAGAGCCTCACCACCCTCTGGGGGAAGAATTTATTCCCAATATCCCATCTAAACCCACCTTCTGGCAGTGTGAAGCTTTTACCCTTTGTCCTGTTAACTCCAGGCTCTTGGTCTCTTCCAAACTAAATTATTTTGAGATTCCATTAAATCAGGTTCTAGCTACAAAGCTTGGGGACAAACCAAGGAACCTCTCTAGAAAAGTCACCCTGGAGTTACCACCTCTCCCCTCTCTGCCCCAGGTCTGAATCACCCATTATGAGACCCTCAGCCACACCAATCTTCCTTCCAACCACGGCCGTCCAGGCTCCTGGCACCAACCAGAGCGGGGCTGTGGGACAACCAGAGGCATCCTACGCTGTCCTCAAGTTCATGGAGAGCTTCTGCCTGCTGAGTGCTGCCTGTGGGATGGTGGGGAACGGCCTGGTCCTGTGGTACCTGGGCTTCCGCATCCGCAGGAACCACTTCACTGTCTACATCCTCAACCTGGCGGCCGCCGACTTCGGGTACCTGCTGTGCATCGCCGTGGAGACCGTGCAGTACCTGATGCAGTTCAACGTGGGGGTGCAGTTTGGGATTTTCCTCTTCCTGGATCTCTTCATGTACGGCACGGGCCTGTACCTGCTGACTGCCATCAGCATTGAGCGCTGCCTGTCCGTGCTGTCCCCCATCTGGTGCCGGACACACCGCCCCAAGCACCTGTCTGCCGTGGTGTCTGGGCTGCTCTGGGCACTGTCCCTGCTTCTGAACACTCTGGGATATGTTCTGTGCACCGTTCGCCCCTCTCCCAGGGTCTGCCAGCGCCTGCTCATCGCCATCGGAGCCTTGGATTTCCTCGTCTGCGCGCCCCTCATGCTGTTCTTCAGCCTCACCCTCTTCCTGCGGGTCAAGTGCAGCTCCCAAACCTTCCAAACGGGCCGGCTCTTCATCGTCATCATGCTCACCATCCTCCTTTTCTTCATTTTCGCCGTGCCCCTCAGTGTCCTCATCCTCCTGGACTTCCTGGGCCACAAGTTCCTGTATTCCCCGGAGATCGGCTTTGTGCTGTCCTGCGTCAACAGCACACTCAACCCCATCATTTACTTCCTGGTGGGAAGCTACAGGGATCGGAAATTCAGGCTCACCCTCAGGCAGGCATTCCAGAGGGCCTTCCAAGACTCAGCAGATGACAGGGATGAGCGGGAAACCCGGGACACGATAACCATGTCCTCCTGAAATCCTGCCTGGAATGTCTTGGCAGAACTGAAGAACTCCAAGGTGCTGGGGAAGGTTCATCTCACCTGACCCTCAGTACCCTCTTTGTAGATATTTTAGGTCATTATTTTAAGTCCCCATCTGTGGCACATAAGCACCTGAACCACAGGATTTGCCTGACCTGTATTTAGGACACATTAAAAGTTCCTGTTTCTTTCCAGTGACTATTAAATAATATTCATTTGATGAGGTTGAAATGTCTTGGTGTCTGAATTTCATCAAAGAAATCCTGCTCAGGATAAATCCTTGTCATTCATAAACTCATAAATTCTCAGTGTTGCTTTTCGCTCAGATCTCTGAAAATGAGATTGGTACCAACAGTCCTCCTGTTGGAAGCAGACTAAAATTCCTGGAAGGAGAATCCATTTATCCCTCCTAATTTAGAATTCCCATGTCTGAGCACACACACAGCCTTTTGTGGCTCACAGAGCCATTCTGGGCTTCCTAATGTGAGCATTTCAAGGACGAAAATATTCACATCCACCAAGTCCATTTCTTCTCTGAACCATGTTTCCACATTGCAGAGCAGAAAAGGGCTCCAGCTCCTTCCAGTTTGCTCTAAAAATTGATGCACTGAGTTTCATTCTCCTTTGTCTTGTATTTCAAAGAAATACATGACCAGAGATTATTATTTTATATTATTATATTGTTGCATGCTGTTTTAATTTCCTCCAGCCCTTGGCAGAGTCTCTTCATTTATCTACATCATGCATTGGGTTGTTATTTCTTTGTTTAAAAGGACAGATCAGAATTCATGGCTTTTACATCTCCTTTACCAAAAGAAATGAATCAAAGGATAATCAAAGTGGGAAAAATATGGGAAACAGAACAAGGTGAATAAATACCATGATTTGCAACAAATTATTCTCTAAACCAAATCCTTTGAAGGGCAAAATGGGTTTATTTGTGATATCAGACTACCTAACATTTATTCTTCTAACCAAAATTGTTACAAGGAGTCAATGTGGGCAATTTTCTTTGAAAAACCTCACAAATGCATGTTTAAAATATTCTCTTTTTGATATACCAAATGTTTTTATCATTGGGATAAACAAAACATTTTTTGTATTGTTAAAAAGACCAGAAGTCTCTTTTTTGTTGTTGTTTATTTTTTTTCCCCGAAAAGGATAAAAATTGTATTGAAAGCTGTTGTTTTTGTTGTTATCTGATTTATCAGCTCATATAAACATAAAGAATATAAACTCAGATAGGCAGAGGAAGGCACAGGAAGAACCTTCCAGTCAGTGTCTACTGAAAAGGGACAGAAAACCAAGTTTATTTTACAACAGCTAATTCCAGATGGTTTTTGGTATGATATTGCTGTGCTTAGGTGAATAACATTTTCTCCAGTGATTCCAGAGGGAGTAGGACCAGCCCCTGTGTGACTGACTCAACTATTTATGGAGATTTAGTACACTAGGGACATCCTTCTTCATCTGTCCTGTCCAAGAATGACAAATCCTTTGTCATTCTCAATCTTTAGTTTTTACTTTCTCCCTTACTTTCTTTCCTTCTTTCTTTCTCTGTTTCTCCCCCACTCTTTCTCTTGCTTAGTTTCACTTTTTCTTTCTTGCATTTGTCTTTACTTTTTCTTTCTTTTTTAAAATTTTCTCTCTCTCCCTTTCTCCCTTTTTCTCTTTCTCTCTCTTTCTCTCTCCCCTTCTCTTTCCCTCTCTTTTTCCCAAATTGTAATTTTCACCCATCTCTTACCCCCTACACCCCAAATCCCACCATCACCAACCCAGCATCCCTTGATCTGCCCATTTTTGCAATCTTTGCTTCATCAACAGAGTTTATTCCCTGTGGATGGGGCAATGGGGGTCTTTCCATAGGGAATACACCTGGGGAACTGGACTGAGCCTGGCTACATGGCCTGGAGTGCCCATGTCTCCACACTTCTCTCCCTGAAGTGCCACATCTCCGGGTGCCACATGTCCACAGGTGCCTCACAGAGCTGTCACCTCCACCACAGTGTCCCCAGGGCCGTGGCTCCCCTCATCACTCCCAGCTTTCTCCTCAAACACCCTCTGCAGAGCCACTCTGACCGAGCGCTGGAAGCGGCGCCGCCGGCAGCTCCCCACCAGCACGTAAATCACTGGGTTGAGGGTGCAGTTCAGCAATGCCAGCAAAAAAGAGTGGTTTTCTGGGAATAAATCACCAGAATCAGGGAGATTGATGAAGACCTCCATGCAGAAAGGGATGCCGAAGGCAAAGAACAGCAGCACGTTGAGCAGGATGGCCACAAAGAGCTTCCCTGGCTGCCGCCTCCGGGAGCCGCAGCGCAGCTTGAGGAACAGGAACAGGTTGGAAACCAACATCATGAGGAACAAAATCAGGGAAATCACAAGGACTATGCCTGCAAGGATGGTCTAAGAGTCTTCAGTAAAAGTGATGTAGAGTGAGGACACCAAAATCCCTGCGAGGGCCCAGAGGGCTCCACTGACGATGCCCGAGAGGTGCCGGGGGCGGTGGCAGCGGTACCAGATGGGGCAGAGGACGGAGACGCAGCGCTCCACGCTGAGGGCTGCCAGCAGCCCCAGGCTGCTCAGGTCAAACAGGTGGCACAGGAGTTCCACTGCAAACACAAAATTTACGTAGAGAGGAGCAAGATGAATCAAAGATGTGCAAAATGCTGCTAAGGTCAGAAAAGCCAGCATAAGCAGGAGAAACAGGAGGAGCAGGGAGAAGTCAGCAACAGCCAGATTTAGGATGTAGACAGTGAAAGGGCTCTGCTTTGTGTGGAAGCTCAGGAACCACATGACCACCCCATTCCCTGCCAGCCCACAGAGTGAAATCCCCAGGCACACTCCTGCAAAGGCAATCAGGCTGGAGGGAATGCCAGAGCATTGATCTATAGTAAATTCCTCCCAATCCAGAGATCCAGAAAGTGTATCATTCGTGGTGAAGTTTGTTGTGCTGTTCTCCTCCATGCTGAAAGATCCTGCTCTCCGCAGCTGCCTTCTCCCTTTCCCACCACCTCCTAGGGAGAGACCGAGAACCAGAGGGAAATAAGGAACATCAGCATTCCCAGCACTTCCTATCTGTCCACGCAGCCCCACGCCAGCCCCAGGAAGAACCCCCACCCCTGCCGTGCCCAGGACAGGCTCCCAGCCCTCCAGCCCTGACCCTGGACAGGAGGCATCTCCCACCAGTCCATCCCTGGACTCCTACCTCCAGCAGGAACAACGCTGTGACAGCAGCACTAGGAGAAAGGATTTGGGGATGGCTGCTGGAACCACTGGCTGTGCTTCAGCCTCATCCCTCGTGCCTGGGTGCAGCTCATGCACCCAGAGATCACATCCCATGGTCAGAGCATCCTCTCACAATCTCCCCACATCAGTGACAGCTTCCCCTCACGTGTCCCAGGGACAGAGATCTTGTCAGGAGGAGGTGGCCATGTCACCCCCTCTCTCTGCCGCTCTCCAGTGTCATCCCACCATGCAAGGGGCTTGTGGCTTTCACTGCCTGTGCCAGGTGGTCCATCCATCAATGTAGAAGGGGATACAAATCATTCCCAGGGATGGAGGATGGCAGAGGGGTGGGAGAGATGAGCCAGAGGTCTTCAGGAGTGAGAACTCACTCATGTGCAGACATGCAGCAGCACAAGTTGCTCAGTGCCTCTAGTGACATGTAACTCATGCTCAAAGTCTTCTTCCAGCTTTCTTCTGGGAGAAACTTCCAGGAGCTGCACCTTTCTCCGTCTCCCTCTCATGGATGGATGCTGAGCCTAAGTTCTCTCCTTGTTTCAAATCTTCCTCTAGCTCCAAAACCTGAAGCACCAGGCTGGACACCCTGGAGAGCTCACAGACCTTGTGCTAATATTAACATATCCATCAATCCTGGGGATGACAAGCACAGGATGCAACTCCAAAGGAGATGGAAAACACATGAAAGAGGGGCAGAAAATAAGCAGTAAAATGCCAGTCCCGGTGCTGTGAAAGGCTGAGGTTGTGTGGCAGGAACCACTTGGAGATAAAAGTGCTTTGGCAGCACCATGTACCCCACAAACCTAATCTTTGAGGAGACACATGCCCAGCAGGGGTGATTAGGCTGATGATTGAGATTAGACAGGATGGGATTAGAGGCTGTGGGCAAAGCCCTCGTGCAGTCCCGTCTCTGGGCACTGGTGATTTCCCACAGGAAGTGGACACAAGGACAATGCTCAACCCCATGGCTGCTGCTCAGGGGCTCTGTTGTCATCTAAGGAGGTCTGGAAGTTCTGAGGGGTTTAGAAAACCCTGTGATCACCAAATGGATCATAGTGGAGTACCCCTTCCATGGACAGGATCTGCCCTCAGCAGAGGAGGGTTTTCATCCAGGGTTCCCAGCACCTGAAGGGACATAATATTACCTGTGCCCTCCTCTCATTTTCATTGTTTTAGATCCAGTAAATGATGTTTAAAATTCTAAAGTCTGAGTGCCTGCATTAATGGGATCATAACAGATCAGCAGCTCCTCATGAAGAACTGGTGGGAGGAGAGGAAGCAAGTGACATGGCTGCCTCCACTGACAAGATCTCTGTCCCTGGG
>VWYP01003912.1:0-61755 GCA_013400435.1 Pycnonotus jocosus | reverse complement strand
TTTTCTCATGTCTCATAGCCGTAAGAGAATTGGTCATGTACACTCTCACAAATACATGGTTAATCCTCATACATACACTAACTAAACAGACTATTCTTTGGCCAAATGTATAACCTTTCACAACCTGCTATGCCCATAGGTGTTCTCAGAGATTTAAAAGGACAAGGTTATTTCACTTTCTGTTCTTCAATGACTCATCCATTGCACAAATTGTGACCTGTTGACAGCGCATTGTCGCATGGGAAACACCCAGATTTTCGATTTGCTTTGTAATTTTGTTTCTTATGGGTTTTCTTCTCAGCTGGTTTCCTGATTTGTATTTATGTTCTGCCAGTCCTTAAAACAAAGAGCCAAAAAGTTACAAGACAGAGAAATATAAATAGAAAATGTTTGCTCTTCTATATGTCTTTATTATCAGTTTTATCATTCAGATTATTTAACAAAACCGGGCTTGATAAACCAGGCTTCATAAACTAGGCAGATGGACATTGAGCTTTTTTCACTATGTACAAATGGGCATATGTCAAATACTTCCTTCACCAAAAACTAAACATCAAACAAATCAAGAACTTTCTCATTTCAGCCATAATGGAATACACTGCTCACTACTTATGAGCATGCTTACTTTATACATATCCATATGCACTGTAATTTTCTAAGGCTGAGTATTGGATGCAGAAATACATTTTGGTAGCTGACTTACTCCAGAGAGGCACAATTGAAGAGGTCAAAAGCACCATCCAGATTAAAATTAGTATACCAAAATGGACTACTCAGTCCAATGTCCTTATCCTCCTGCCTATCCATTCTTCAAATGCTGCACATTCAACACTGTTTGAGAGCCTAATCATTTAAGTGATTCTTAAATGATCACTTAAACAATATTCAGTAGTGAGAGTTCCCTCTTCTTCACTATAAGACAGCTGTTGAGCACACCTGAAATTCCACTCATCTCTTTAGAAAAATGTGCAGCTGGTAATATAATTAAAATATAAAAACCCCTAATGCCTTAATGATTGTACATGTCTTGTGGGATAAAATGTATCTAATCCATAAACAGTAAGCAATTATGATTTATTTGTTATAATACATAGTAAGATTTTTTCAATTATTTGTAAA
This sequence comes from Pycnonotus jocosus, assembly GCA_013400435.1. Classification (NCBI taxonomy): domain Eukaryota; kingdom Metazoa; phylum Chordata; class Aves; order Passeriformes; family Pycnonotidae; genus Pycnonotus; species Pycnonotus jocosus. Next base: position 60,636 of record VWYP01003912.1, on the reverse strand, counting down.
AGTACCAATCAGTAACTTCAATCATTATAAGAAACACCTTCTATGCCACATGCTCCATTCCATTCAACACTGTTGTTGATTCACCTGCTTTCTGTGAAAAGTTGTCATGAAATTTTACTTGCAAAACTGTTGTACAATTTTCACTACACTGTACTATTGTATGTTATCCACAATAGCTGATTCATAGGTATTATAAAAGGGAGGATTCTTTTTTAAATTTAAGAGTAGTGTTTCGAAGGGAACGATGTGAAGTAGACTCATATGGGCTCATTTTGCAAATATTATAATTGAACTATCACAAGCAAGCTGGTTATTTGTATATTTATATATATAGAGAGAGAGTACAGTTTAAACTAGTTGAAACACAAATGACAGAAAGATTTCTCTTGTCTTTTGCATATTCAAAGTTGTATGTCCTTGTTAACATATGTGTTCATACTAAATTAATTACAGATTTTTAACTTTGAGCAAGATTGTCTATAAGTTGTATATTTCCATCAAGATTCCTTGTAAAGAAAGTGTACAAAGTATTACTATGTAATATTTTGGGGTTTTTTTTACTAATACTACATAATAAGGACATTTTGAAGAGCAGAGAATACACACAAATTCTTTCAAATCTGAAAGTAAATGCAATGGGAAGAGATGTGGCCCAGAGTAATGCAAAACTTATAATGACTCTTCTGAGGAAGCTGTTTTAAATCTGCAGTTTCTGTGGAAGATGCTCATATGGCAGGCTGCATGTTACAGTTCCCTTGGTCACAGACTACTGAGACTGAGTGAAATCTGCCATGAATTCTCAGTTTCTCAGTAGAAATGGGGAAATCTGCAGAAAGGGAAAATCAGGAGATAAACAAACTCTTGAAAATCATGTTATTTATTTTCTGGTAATTTATTTCCCATAAGCTCCTACCATGGTAGCTTATTGGAACAACTTTTTGTGACTACACTGGAAGGTAATTTCAACTTTCCATGGGTGGTGTAAATTAGAAAACCCATCCAGACAAAACAGGTGTTAACAGTCCTGCTGGGAGATGTTTCGTGCATTCTGCTGACTTGCTTTTGCACGTGGCCTAGATTAAGGCACATTCCATATTGCTGTCAATGTTATGACACATTTTAGGGGGTTAAGCAGAATACACTGACATGCAGACACATTTGGCTTAACTCTTTTCTAGCAAACTCCTCATTATTTGCAATAGAATAATTTAAGGAGCATTTAATAAAAAATATCTATCAGTGAACCATGCAGCTTCACTCCAGAAAAATGTTCCAAACTAAGCACTGACTTTGCAATAAGAGACCATACATGCAAATTAAAAACTGATTTACTGGAGGCATGTGGGGAGAATTTTACCTTAGAGAGTAATAACTACTGATATGTAGAAGGCCTCCCAGGCAAAAATTTTTAGGAAATTATGTTGGAGTTATTTAATTATAGTTATTTTTTGAGGAAAAATTGACAATCTTATTTAAAAGTGAAATAGCTTCCACTTCCTTTTCCAAGAGATATTAAGGAACACGCATATCAAATTCTTCCAACACACAGTCCAAACATGAAATATGACCAGTAAACCCAGAAATGCGAAAACAAATTAACTTCTCAAGTACTTGGAGAATTCAACCGACATATGTACTGACCTGCTGATAAAAGAATGTATGAGGTCACTACTGAGGTCAAAGCATGAGCTGGGGTGTGTATTGTTTTTAAGAAAATGGTACAGTGGGAATTGGATCCCTTCTGGCATGAATTATTGTCAGCCCTGTCAGGAGCACAAAAGCGACAATTGGTGTTGAAAATTTTTCACTTAGACCCTCACTTGGAGATGGAAGCCTTAGAGTGAATGTGTGATAATTTCTGTAACGGCAAATACAGAATACAGTTTGTTCATTTCTGTCTGTACACATCAGGAAGTTAACAAATAAATTAGTTATTCTAAATAAAAAACAATCCTAGTCATAATTTTTAGATGGCCAAACAGATCATTACAAACATCTGCTGGTCATTTTCACATAAAACCAGAAAATGCTCTATCCGCAAACACCAAAACCCCTCCACCACATAAGAGAAGAGTGCAAAATTTTACCCTGATCATCTATATAATGGTGTGAGCTTGCTTCTCTACTTTTTACTCACTCTTCTTTCTGTTTCTTATCTTGCCTTCATTTGCTCTCCCCATTTTATACAGTAGTCTCTGCAGCAGACATTGTAAAGCACAAAATGCAGAAATGGTAATTTCTGAAATGCTTTTGCACTACTATAATAGAAATTTATAGAGAATAAAGTGAGAAGAAAGTTTTGGATTTTCGATTGGAATAGAGTACTAGGTTTAAACCAGAAAACCATGGATGTATTTCAGTATATTTCACAAATTTCTTAGAAAGCAAAATAAGGCTGCACTGCAGAATGGATCAAAAGAAAAGACAGGGCAAAATTCTCTTCCAGTGTCTGCAAGTAACTTGCTACTTCAGGACTCTCATCTCTACAGGCCTGAGGCCGCCACCACCATGAAAGAGCCCTATACATGCACTAAGAACACAAAATTGAAGATAAATACTACCCTGGGAGGACCTTTTTTAAGGCAATGATAAAAAAAACTCTGTTTAAACACAATATTTCTCAAAGGAGTGCTCTACTGTAGTGAGCCTTTTTACATTTTTTTTTTTTAAATTATGCAACACTTCTGAGTCAGCAAGGTACCAGTGTCTAAATATTTATGGAACTTGGCAACTTCTGAAAACTGGAGGGCAAAGTGAAAAAGCACGCCTCCTCAAAACACAGGACGTTCTCTCCATTAGGCCAAAAGAGAGTCTACAACAGAGTCTTCATTTATTAGATTTAATTAAACCTTTGAAAGCATTCCAGTTCCCTCCTTCACCACTTCTTAGTGCATAGCAACTTCATTCAGCTCACTCAAAAAAGCAGCTTTTAGAAATAAGGGCAGTACAACCAGTGATGGAATGAATCCTTTAAAAGATAAGTAAACAAGTAAACTACGAGGCATTGCACTTCGTCTCTTGAACTTTGCATCTGGAATCCATCCAAAGCACTGCGTGCTTTCTGAACCCTCCCTCTTGACTCCACTCCACTAGAAGTCATAATGCTACAGCTTGTGCAGGAGAGACAGTAACAGTTTGCTCCTATCCATCTGGCCTTTTGATTTTATGAACATTCTAAGGTTTTTTTAATTAGATATATTTTTCATATTACCCTGGGAATAGTTATAGAATTTATAGAGCATACAGTATTTGTAGAACACTAAGCTCATCAAAAGAAAAGTGATAAAAAATACTTATTAGCAAACTCTAAAAGTACAGCCCAGAGTTTTCTGTAGGACTACGTTATGTGGCTGGTTCTCCAGCTGGAACTTAAAGTCCTAGGGGAATACACACATGAGAGAACATAAGTTACTAGTTTTCCTCTGTGTTTAGTTTTCATATTACTTACTCATATTGATCTAAGCCCTAAAGAAAAAGGCAAGAAATCCTGATGGTGAATTGACATCACAGGTTATTAAAACCATTCCATTTAAACCAGGCATCTTTAAAACCCACAGGGATAATACAAGAGACTCATATTCAGGCTTTCACATTTTTACTTCTTTTCCACTAGTTTACCCGAGCATTGCATTTCAAACCATGTTTAGCATAATATACATAGGAATATGAGGCCATGCTGTATATGCTTTCATGCCCTGCTTCTAAACAGCTTGCATGCTTGCCTATCTCTGCTCTTTTCTCATAATTATGGTAAGAATTTTCCACATTTTCACGAGATCTCGTGTCTAGATTCTTGGTCAGGGAAATAAAAGCACCTGGAACCACAGAAGGCAGTGGGATATCTTCTCATAAGCTCAACAGGATCAGATTTTTTTCCTTGACTTCTCAGCCAAATGCTTTAAGGGAAATATCAGAAGTGCTCAAGCCTATAAAATGAAGCCTTAACAAGCACTTAGGGCTTTTTGTCACACCACTTCCAATTGCAGCCAATGAAGTGTAAAGTGCAGGAGGAAACAATATTTTAAATAGTTATCCAAGTGTTTTAAAGTTCCAAAATACTGCCAGTATTACATGAAAAAAATCAGCATTTTAGAGGGGCTTTAGAGGGGGCACATATCTTCAAATACATTAATTCATATGATACAACAATCTAAATCTTTCAAAACTGTTTATGCCAAGAAATCCAAATAGAAGCTTTATATATACAAGAACTGTGAAAACACCCTTGCACATATGTTTACCCTGGAGTGTTACTGCTGATCTGCCCATGAACTAAATAAGAGCTCTTACCAAAAGAAAAAAAAACAAACACCTAATTTAAAGTTGTTATTGGGAGGAATTACTGAGAAGATTTGTGTGACAGGAAAAACAGCTCACAAGGCTGGGATGCTGGTTAATTAGTTATGTGTACACTTAGAATATAGAAGACTAACTATTTAACTCCATGAACTACTATTTATGAAGAAAAAAAATAATATGAACTATTACATGCAAATAGGTCTCAGTTCCTAAGTGTGGAAACCAAGGGGCAAAGAAAATTCTTGTGGTGTATTTTTTCCCCTAGAGGAAAAAACCATTTGTACATTCCCATTGTAATTCCAGAGAAATGCTGAAGAATCAAGAGGTATGAATAATCCAAACAAGGTTCTAATTAGCTGCCAATACAAGCCTAAACAAATTATAACCTAATTGTTATAGAATTAAAGACTGCGAAAAGCTACAAGCTAAAATACAAATATATTTCTCTTTCAGGAAGACTGTTCAGATTCACCTTTCAGAACTTCGTGCATTTGGTGTTGGTCCGGATGCCACCTGAAAGAGTTGCTAGGAACTGCATAGGTAAACAAATGCTTTAAGTTGATATAAACTATCAAAAAGGGAAAAACTTGTGGTCAGTTTGTGCGATTGAATACAACCTTGTCCCAACAACAAAAAAAGTATGTTGGACAGACACTGAAAATGAACCCTGCTCAGACTAATACATACCCAGACACTGGGCCAACTTAAAATAAGTTCAACTCTAAATAAGTATACCTCTGATTTATGTCATGTTGTCATCTGTTGATCATATGGTCAGCAGACTCCTCAGACTAGGAGTGTTTTAAATAATTCCTGCACATCAGAAAGCTGCCAAGTAGATTACTGTATTTATATTTATACTATTTTATTTCTGCTGAAACTAAAATTGTTGCACTGTATTCTAACTATTCATGTGTTAAGTTTCAGGTCATAGTGGATTTAAACAGACAAGTTACATTTAAAAAAAGGAGATTGTGGTAATATTTTAGTTAACTTGATCAAAAGCCCTTACATGAAAGGGATTAGTTAATGCTTTCGAAATAAGCAGTCTTTGTGATAACTTTCTTGTTCTACAGTTAATTTAAGCCAATTTACCCATCTGTATCTTAATAGCAATGCTTATAGTAGGGTCACCAGCTGTAATAAAGTTTATATTTAGAGTTAACATCAGTATTCAAGTCCAGTCCAAAGTTTGTCAAAATCTTTACTAACACAGAATCTCAGGTGCCTCATGCTATCTGGAGCCACTTCAGAGCAGTCTGGTCCATGGGCTCTTGACAGCAGGAAAAGGCTGGCAGAGCAGTTATTCCAACGAGTGAAAAAGCCATGACTACTCTCCATCTGGTCCCGTGGCTGTGGACATGATTGTGAAGGACACAAGACATTTCTGACAAATACAGCACATTTCTTATTGACATTTCATGAAATATATGATGATTACAACAGTAGTGAATAAACACATACTGAAAGAGTAGGCAAAGTACATGCTAACTCCCTAACACAATAACTTTAGATGCTGGGGTAAGTAGGAGGAGGATGAAGGAAAAAAAATGCCAGGGTCAATTTTTTTTGTTTTTAAGCTACCCCTCACATTGTCATTTTCAGAGAGGGAATGTTGACCTGATGGAGCACTGCTGCATGCTAGTGACGTGTGCCAGCAACAGCACACGGGGAGAGGCTGTAAGTGGAAGGGATTTGCAGCAGGGCTCAAAGAGGAGTTTGTTCTTGGAATATAATTAAGGGCAAATAAAAGCACAAGTTTAGGTGGTTTAGTGTGCATAAAAGTCAAGGGACTCCAAAATGGTGAGTATGTAAAAGACACTGTAAAATCCAGCAGATTTGGCACTTTTTCCATGAAAGAGGCTCACACTAAGCTGCAGCAGATGTAGGCAGCTTCTGTTCCAGCAAAGATCAAGGGCAGAGTGAGAAAATACATCTGGACAGATCATAGTAGTTTCAATATGCACCTACTTTCATTCTTGCTCTTCCTTTTCTAACATTGTAATTGTATTATATTCTGGAAGTAATGCAATACTGCCAAAAAACCCCGAACTTTTTGAGGCAGCAAATTTTTGTATTTTACTTTGTAACAGGAGAGCAGGAAAAGGTTGTAAAGACTTTCTAATGTACATCATAATTTTAAATGTAGTAAGACAGAACAGTTTCTGTGGCCATGTTAGTCTATAATTAACAAGAAGATTACTAGGACACTCTGTGTTACTTTATTAGCCTCATGTCTTGCAGTCTCTTTTCTGTAAGACCAAACTTTTAAATACCAGGTATGTACAGTGGCTAAAAGATGATTTAGTGACCAGTACTGTCACCCAGGCACAATGTACCACACAATACCTCCAAAAGCTTGGTCATTTGTTGACAGTGTTTAATTTTAACCATATATAAGTGGTTAAAATTACAAGAAGAGTGTCTTTGTTCTTCCATTCTGCAGCTAAACTCAAAATGCAAACCCTGTTCCACCCTAATATTGTTAGTTCTTTTAATTATAATGGAAGCCACAACTTGTTGCTTTCTGGCACCCTCTGCTGCTTTACATATTACACCATAGACAGAATTTTATGAACAGTTGCATAGCCCCTGTATCTCCACTAAAATATCTTCCCAGTAGTTGCATTTCCCAGCACAACCAAGTAAAATCTGACGATACTCATACTTGGTGTGTGCCCTCATTTATTATTTGCAGATGTTAATGCTTGATTCTCAAAATCTGTCCAGTAGCTCTTTCCTAAACTTAATCTGGACTCACCCTAAGGAGCAGAGATATTAGTTCTGGCAAATCTGTAGAAGAGTGGCCATTTCATGGTCTCACAGATGCCCAAAAATTCCAAGAATCTGAAAGCTCCAACTTTGATTCACAAACTTTGATTCACAAATGAGAGGCAGAGTGACTTAAATACCTCTGGAAGTGAATAAAATCAGTGAGAGTTCAATCAGAACTGTGCAAGGTACTTCACAGAGATGCATGGCCACGTGTGTGAGCCACACAGTGAAATACACATTCACATTGTTTCTCAAGAGACTTGAATGTTGCTGAAGCTTCAGAATTCTCCATTGTCAGGAGAGGCTGCGGCGGATTATTTTAGGAAGAAGGATGAGTGAAAGGCCTGGGTACTTCACATTAATGTTAAGAAATGTCCTTTTGTGAAAAGTCTACCTCTGAGGAAACTCAAAGCTCCAAAGACGTAGAACAATAACCTTCTCCAAATAACACACGGCCCTCAAAAAGAAGGAAAGTCTGAGCAGAAGTGGGAGTGGTTAGAAAACATTTAAATAGAAGTCCTCAACTATAAGAGAACTGGCATTTTGCCACAGTTCCAAAATAATCAGACATTTGAAAAAATCTAGAGAGCTGACAAAATCTCAGCATTACCAGAAAGCCTTGTTTGGTTATACTGTAAAATAAAACCACTTCAGATACATTGTTTATTTTCTTGTTCAGCTTAAATATGCATTTTTGCTGTTCAGCTAAATATCACACACTTTCTTCTCTATTTTTAAGTCCAGTAAACATTCTAGACATTCCTGGTATTTATAACATACTCTCCCTATAGAAGATGATAAAAATACACCACCATGAAGCAGACGTATTTACTGTAATCTTCTGCTGCTATCTGGGAAAAATCTGTTAATGTCTTATAAGCACAGGTGCTTTCTAGAATGTGTGTCGTCGTCAATTTATGTGTGTATATTTTAACTGCATGTTTATGTTAAGACTTTTCAGTGTATTGCTATTAATAGAGGTTTCAACGCCATTTATTCCTCACCTCTTTGCCTATGCATATGCATTGCTAATATATATTTGTTCTATTCCAAAATCCAGGGAATGTTCACATGATATTTTTGAGGGACAAAATAAAAACCCCACCAAAAAAAAAAAACCCTACTAAAAATTGAAGAGTATGGAAAGCTAATTACAGATGGGTGAAATGGAGAGACTGTAAACTGCATGTCTTCAAACAATAAATACTTCAAAGTGCACATCACTCATTAGTTTTCAAGCAAACTGAAGCTTTTAATCTCACGCATTTAATCTCTGCATGTCCTCCCAATACAGTTTAAGTTTCTGATCGATTTATGTTCCTGACAAACAGCTGAGGGATGGGGAGAAGAGATAGATGGGTGAGATGGTCATACCTCAGGGGCATGAGTGGCATACTCCAGATAGAGATTGAGGGGAGGTGGGTTTCAAGTAACTGCAGGGGGAAGAGGCAGGAGGAAGGCAGTGTTTGAGGGAAAACCATTGACTTGAGGGAACAAAAACATCTTTTAGTGTTTGGTAGTCTTGTCTACAGAGACAAAGTGTGCAAAATGCTAATTCCAGTCCTAACCAAGCAAACCCAACTATAACCTAATGACTCAGTAGATTTCTTGGAGACTGTGTAAGTACTCATCACAACACATGTACGTTTCACTACATGATTATTTCATTAACATTTAGATGACTTATTCTCATATGATTCTGTGTGTAATAACACAAGGGATTTGTAAGTGTAAACAAAAAGGCTAATAACAGCACACGATTTATACTTCATGAATAATGTACTTCTAGCCTAGTAAAATAACACTCAGGATGTGTTCCTGCAGCATTTTCTTTTATGGCTTCAGACAGTCAAAGGTGAATGACTCAGGGGAATATGTATCTCAGTGCCTGATACCACAGTGAGTAACTCTGAGCTATTCTGTGAAGAGAGGTTGTTATAAATCTTGTGATCCTTTTAATATTCTCAAATATAATGTCCAAAATGTAGAGAACAGCTTGTTTCAGTGCAGAATAAAGAGGTCTCACAAAAAGTCAAACTAGAATCAAACCATATAAGAAAAAGAGATGATTTTGATGCCTTTTCATCCCATTCCTTTCTAAGACAGTAACATTCTTAGGCAGGATGAATGAAGTGTTCCATTCTTTATTCTCTACTAATCTCACCCTTGCAGCAGTTCTTCCATCCTTTCCTCAGCTTTCTTGTACTCTCAGAGTAAAAATATGCTTGGTCTACCACAAAAAGGCAACTGCTACTCTGTCCAGCTGTCATCTCATCTATATTTTCTCCAAATTTCTTGAGTTCCTGGAAATTTTAGGGTTTGTTTACAAAAGCACTTGGAATTCCTCCTCTTCCAGTTCTGTGCTAAACCAGTTTGCCTCTCATCTTACTCAAATTGGCTGTGGTAACAACATTAATAATTTCTTATCAGCAAAATTTGAAACAAGAATTCAAACATCTATGTCCTTTAGATTCAACTATCATTAACACCTTTAACCTTGCTCTTAACAGAAATTGTTCTCTTTCCTTTCTTTAGTCTCTCCATTCATATAGTCACAATTATTCCCAAAGTGTATTCTTGTATAGACCCTCATTATTCCCTTTATCTTTTTTGCTTTTGAGGTTACACGTATCTCTAGTCTTGATACACTAATTTTCGTTTTTACTCTGGTCATTATGTCACGTTAATTTCATCTGCGAACAAAAAAATAAACTTCAATGTCTACACTAATGAAGATGCTACTTCCTGTAACTATCCTTGAATTTGCATTATCTATTTGCCTATTTTCACTGTAGATATATCTACATGCTTTGCTTTTTGCCAGAGAATTTTTATATTTCTCTGGCACAGAGAATTACATTAAAAAATCATGAGCCCCCTACAAGGCATATACAAGTTTATAAAATGGTTTTGTTGATGTCTAAAATGAAGAAGGAAACTCCAGTCCTGAGGTTCAGATTCTAAAATTTTGTCCTGCACTCATCGTTCATGATTCAGGAGTTTGAAATATGGGAGATTTCAATGATAGTTGGCTTCAGCATTCACCAAATGCCAAAGAAATTACAAATGCTCTAAAGCCATCTTGTACATTGTACACTGAACAGTGGATTGCAAGTGTCAGGATGTGTCAAATATTATTCAAGAAAGTCTTCCCTCAAACAGCTGAGGGCAGTCACTGGGGAAGGATGTGGGTATGGGATTAGTTCTTAAAAAGAAGATCACACCCTGAACCTACCTAGGAAATGAGAGGAGTTGTCCAAGAAAGCATCTTCACAAGGCTAGTTAGGACATGCTCCTGGTTATGACAGTATTGGGCCCTTGGGTTCTGGGAATCCCAGAAAAGTTAAAAATTTAATGTAAATCACTTACCTAGTGAACAAACACACAAAGCACAGCTAGTTAAGTAAAAATATGTACTTGAAAGTGCCATCAGAAAATGGGAAATCTGAATATATATCAAGTTGAGGAGTGCCATTTCCCTCACAGAGAAACATCTGCTTATATCCTTCCATAATGGAGCTATATCAGCCTTGTCTGCTCTTCCACCTAGAGCTGCCACTGTTGCAAGGCAGGAGAGAACAGATTGTGAAAAGCAGGTTTGTTACCAGTGTGACTCTAATGTGTGTTTAACCCACAGTTCTCCCAAAAAAATTATTGCACAAGACTTAATTCGGCCAAACCGTGATCCAATCACAGTTGGATTCAGAAATACGTAATTAACAGGTAAGTAAATCCTTGTGAGGCGGGACACCAAAGAACATGTGAGCTGTGCATTACCACTACCCAATTTTCCCAGGGAATGGGGGTCATGATGCTTCTGCCACCACTTAAAAAGTCCAAGGAAGAAATGCAATTGATGGGAGCTTGCTAACTTCTGGGGATAGGCTCATCTACACTGAGGCAAAATGTCCTCATGAAATTTCCAGCTGAACAACAACCTGGCATGAGGCTGCAAAACAGTGTGGAGAATATGGGCCAAATTTAAAAAAAAAGGGGCCATACAGATGTCAAAAAGGTGTCACTGCAGGAAGAAACTGGCCCACACATTAAAGGAGCTGGGGTTAGTTTTCAAAATTCAGATTGAATATCCAGTTTCCCAACAGATCATATTTCTTCACCCAGCCAAATTTCTGTACATATTTCGATCTGTCACACTTGTGTGGAAGGCTCACCTGGACCTGCTCCAAAGCACAGAATCTTGAATCCATACAGCCAATCTCATCAACAACTGCACCAGCAAAGGCAGGAGATTCTTACACAGTTCAAAACTGTGCAGGCAGGAAGAGCTCACATGTGAGCCCACTTGACAGTGATCATAGGGATGAAATTTTCAGGCTTCCCATTCCTCAAAGAGGTACACACAACCATACCATACACATTTTGACACAGAATTAGTGAACCTTAGTGGAACCCTCAATGCTTACTTTATACACAATTCTCCTGTTTTTCACAAACAATTTTTAGACACAGGACATCATGCTGATGCTCTCATCCTTGGACATTGCTGGACACGGACAGGCACTAGTCCACAGTGTCTGACCAGCACATCCATGTCAGAGGAAGTCTGAAGGACACATGGCACATTTAGCAGTTGTAGTTTCCACCCATTTATCCTGTCCACAGGTTGACTCCCTGTTAAGAAGAGATCTGCATGCACCCCATCCTCTTGCAGCCTTCTCCTCCTCCAGAGAAAAACCCAAGCATGTAAGCAGAGACCACCATGGGCTTCTGCAGGACTACAGGAACTCCTCAGAGCACATCTAGGACAACGAATTACAAAGCAATGTCTACACATATATACATGGTAACTTTGTCTTTAGGCTTCACACACTTTAACTTTAAAGAGATAATTTCTTTCTTTCTCACAGGAAAAGCTCCCTGGTTAATTCATTCACCTACACTGCCTTCCTCTTGTTAACATACACAACTTTTATGGAGTCTCCTGGAATAAAGCATTTTTGGCATTCTTCTATCTTTTTTACAAAACATATTTAATTTATTAGCATCTTTTTAAAGGCATTATTAATGAAATCAAGCACTATGTTGGAGAAGTTATCTTATTTGTTCTAAACATAGTCACACCAATTCCCACTTTTATCAGGTACACTGCTGCTCACCCAAAAGTGGTGCTAGCTCTGATAAATAAAAGCTTTTTACTAAAGATTCTTATCAATTTGGCAGTGTTCTACAGCTCCAACACCTTTTCTCCACTACCTGATTTCCAGGATGAACAAGACCTGTATTTTTAGCGAACTCAACTTTCTCTGTGGGACCGTAGCATATCTGTATTCTAAATCATAAAAATTACCTTTGATGCATGCCTTTGGTTTTGTAAGCTGGTAGAAAAGTATGCCAAAGATCAGACTGACAAAATAAAAAATAGTCTTCATGAAGTGCATGCAACAACACTAGGAGACTCTTTGATAGGAAAGGTCCGTCCAGCGCTATCACAACTATGAGAAAACCCCTGCTACCAACAAAAACTAAGGATGCTTTTGTACCTAGATGGATATTGGCAGAGACACTTCTTATGGGAAGTAGCAAGAGCTAATTCTAAGAAAAAACACCAACTAAGGCAGCATTAATCTCTGAAGGAAAAATCAACTTGAAGTGCAATAAACTAAAAATTTTTGTCAACTTTGAATTTATTTTATGATTTATGCTGCTGACAGCACGGTATACTGCATAAGAAAAGAATGGAAACATAAGTTTTGAAAAAGTCACTAGAGACAAAACTGCAAACATCACCATTAAAGGTTTTTCAGTCCAACACCTTTTGATTCTCTTGCACTTTCTCCAACTACCCCAGGATGGATTGAATTGGTATGTTTTGTGTGTTTACTGTATGTTTGATGTGATGTGTTAAAAGCCAAAATAATGGAGATTTTTCATTATATTTATCATTTGTTCAGGAGGAAAAAAAGCCCCTCCTGAATGCTTTCTCTTTGAACAATTAGATAAAAACTTTATAACCTATTTTCTACCCAGAAGGCTATCTTGCTTTTTTTAATTATGGGGGAACTTAAAACAGAAATTAAAGAAAAAAATGGGTTATAAAGAAGCAGAAAGGAATTAGCTTTAGATTTTATCAAAAGTTAAACCCTTGAAATCCCATTATTTTCTAAATAAAGATGATATGAAATGTCCTTAATTGATAGACATAGAATAATTCATACAAGGAAAAGATAGAAATTCATGTGGCATTATTTTCCATTGAAGGAATTCAAAGAGATGATGTAAAAAATAGAAGTTCTATATTTCTCCTTGAAAGCATAGCTGTAAGGAAAAAATAGGCAAGACTCTACATGACACTCTGGACAGACAACATATACTGCAATACACCGAGGTTTAAATCATTGTTATATTTATGAAAACAATTCAAAAGAAATACTAAAATCTATTCACCACAGTAGACTGACTCAGCAAACAAGTGAATTTCTCCAATTCTCTTACAAATTTCATTTATTTAAAGCTTCTGAGATTTGAATATGAAATTATCCCCAGTACATCTCAGATTCTCAGGTTCTGTGTGCAACATCAAATGAGTGAACATGATGTATCCTGGTAAAACTAACTATGCAGAAACTGGGTGCTGCTGGGCTTCACAGGTTTTCAGTTTTTATGAACTTGGACCTATGAAGCCAATTCAACTTGTTTGTAAGTGCTTTATATATCAATGCCAAAAAGAGCATAGGGTGCAAGACATTGCAGTAGAACTAATTAAAGGAAAAAGAAACCTCAAGCATTTTATATACATTTAAAATAAACATTAAAATATGTTTACAATTTTAGGTAACAGCTGCATTGAGATGCCTCAAAAATCACTTGAAAGAGGATGCCATTGGCAAGAGGAGAACTTGGGAATATTGGTAGTGATTAATCATGAACCAGTATCAATATCATCCACAGAGAGTATCTAGAATTTCCAACAGCAGACAATCCATGTCAGCATTCTCTAGCCTCTTTAAAGCTAATAAAATATATTAGACCTCCTGAAAATGGGTATCAAAGGCCTCCTGGAAAGGGTATCAAATGACAGATGAATAGAGAAAACATTTCCCCTTAATTGCAAGTTATGAGAGCAAGGATTGTGAAAACATATGTGCAAGAAGAGAGCAGTGGGATTCTTGAGGTTTATTAACTAAAACTTTTAAAATTAGAGCAGCGAATGAATGGCTAACAAATGTTACTGGAGTATTTTGACTGTTGCTGGTTTGATGGCTGATATTCTAGCAAGTTCTGACAGGACATATTGCTACATACTGGTGTATGTCAAACATAGAACATATAAACTAGCTTCGACTACTGATTTTTTTTTTCCCCTGCATATCACAAACAAATTAAGAGTCCACTGCTATAAGGAGAAGAGAATTGCCCTACCATTAACCGAGTGGGCTAGCAAAATTGAGCACCGCCAAGGAAAATTACCTGAAAATATGGCAAAATTGTGCCTTTGGCTAGGTTAGACCAGTGCAGAGCCCAGAGGAAACAAATGGAGAGCAGGCTTGAAACCTGGGGTCTCTGAGAGAAAAACTGACAAGTTTGAATGATTTCACTACATTTTAAATTTCCTAACTCAGTTTAGAAATCAGCAGTATAGAGCTGTTATGAGAAAAGGCAGGAAATAATTTGATCAGTCTGTAGAGATAAAACAATTCAGTGAAGAGATAGTGTCAAAGGATAAATAAATATATTACTATGAAGTTAAAGTGGCTAAATGCGACACTTTAGTCACTGTGCAAACACTGATGTATGACTATGCACAGCAGTTTTCAAATCGTCTGTTTTGAAACCCAGAGCACCTGGCAGATATTCTTTAGCCTGGCTGAGCTGAGAGATGGGCTGATGCGAGGAGAAAGATGCATGCAAGGAAAGCCACAATTTCTGCTGCAGCATGGGCATGCAATGACCACATTTCCTCCATGGCTGCATGGAGCTTGACATGAAATCCAGAATCCCTTTGCCACATGAACATGCAACAGGAAACATACACCCATGTTGCTTGGAAGATGCAAACATTGCTAGAGTGAGTAGTTCTCTCTGCAGCTTTCTCTCTTTCTCTAATGCAAATTAACCTCATTAGACAACAGAGTGGTGGGTCCCTAAGCAGTCCTAGATGGCCACTAACCACTTACATAACCTTGGAAAATCACAGCACTTCCCTGTGCTTTTGTGTCTCCTTGTTTGTCTTGCCTGTCTGGAATGGCAAGTTTTAACGTGATTAAAGTAGAGAGTGATTATCTCTTGATCTGTGTGTGTAATATTAGAGTTCTGTGCTGGAGTTCCCAAAGTTCTCAGCCAGGGCCACTAGGTGCTGCTGTAATATGAGCAATTAAAATAATAACTATTATTAAGGAAATTGTGTATATTGTTTCTGTGAACTGTTTCAAAAACTCTGAAAGTCAGAGAAAAATTCATTCTAAAGCTGCCCGTTTTTTGAACAAAAAGAACCAAAAGACCCCACTATTCGCTTCACTAGTACTCAAAATTTTTCCCTTTACCTTTTGATGCTTTGCAGAAAAAAGCTGCAAGCATCTTTCAATTTTAAAAAATGCACTTTTTTTTCCTATTTAATTTCCATTTTTAAACCCAGCTTCAGTACTTTGCTATTATGCAAGTTCAACCAAATCACTATGCTCCAAAATCCCTGCCAGCTACACAATTATGCACCTTATTTATATATTATTTGAATGTGAACAGAAAGGCAAACACCTCAGCATGGGAGAACATGACTTGGATTGTAAATGATTCAATAAATGCATGGTGATTTTACTGAGGCTCAGATTTTGTGTCTGTCACTTTCCCAGTATTCTAAGGAGGTTTCATCTTATTAAATGTAGTTGACTAGCCATAAACACAGTGAAAGATTAATAAGACTCCATATGAATCACAGTCACTAAATGCTTCTTGTCTGAGAGTATTAAAAAGTCTTTAGACAGCTGCCAGCTATAGCTCAGAGAGCTATATGACTAAAGGGCTATTTCTGAAAGTCTTGGAGTCGGTTCATCTAACTGGACTTCATAGTGGACAGTCCAAAAGGCTATTTATATTTAAAAACAGTTTGGCAAGTGTTGTTTATCAAACCAGTTTTCCAGACACAAAGACTCCACTTAATAATTTATTCTTGGATTTACTGCCCTTAAAATGGAGCTAAATGAAATTATTTGGATCCTCAGAAGAACAAGTCTGATAAGGCAATTCTGGATTTATTAGAAGTGATGAAGTTTTGCTGCCAGGTGATCTCAAGATCCAAAGTTAGTACAGCAACAAAGTTAAAAACATTAAGCATATGTGGTAAATAAGTATCAGGAAATTGTATGAGAATTAGGAATTTATGATAAAAATGGGATACAATATTCATATTTTATATAAATCCTTATTAAAAAGCATTTTAGAAAGGTGGAGCGGTGCCAACACAAATTAAAATATATTTTATTCTTACCATTTGAGACTGGCTCCGTGGACAGCCATTGATATCTTCAACCTTTTCATTTGCTAAACAAAAATAGTGAGGGGAAAAGCAGAAGTAAACAATGAGATAAAACTTTCCTTTCCAACCCCTGGTCAAAAAATAAAAAATAGAAAAAAGGAAAACTCAAACCCAAAAGCCTAAAAATCAAATCAGAGGAAAAAAAACCTGAAGAAAAGCAGAAAAGGCACAGCAATAAAATGCAGAGGGTTTTGTTGACAGAGAGCTCCTTTCTAAGTACTGCTCAGTCATACAGTAACAACACTCTTGTTAGCAGCAGTTGCTTCCATATGCCAAATCATGCAAAGGGGGAAGTGCGAAGGAGGTTGCTGCTAATTCTTCAGCCCCTGCAAAATAACTGCTGACATGAAATCTTCCACAATTGTCTTTGCAGGGTCAGGATACAGTTTCAAGGCATCCCAGAAAGTATGAGCCACTCCAACTAACAAAATGCACACATGGGAGACATATGGTATAATGGAGCATTCATTTCTGACAATTCAAAGTGTGTAAGATACAGTTCTGGCCATTTAAAGCATGGTTAAACAGCAACTTCCAAACATGCTCACATAAACATATTTTTTAATTAAGACAAGGATGAACCACACAAATATCAGAGACATATGGACCCAGTCAAATTGTATTATTCAGGGTTCATCTCATTGTGAAATACATTCAGCTTGAATTATATATTCCCCCATGCAAGGAGTCAGCTCACAGTGCTTCCCTCAGCCCTGGTCTTACCGATGATCTGGATGATTTCTGCTAGCAGAACTCCATCTGCAATGTCCTGTTGCAAATCCTTGATCAACCGCTTGTGGCCAGATTTTGCTAGGTAGTGGTTAGCCCAGTCAGTGTAAATCTGCAGAGCAGAGAGGGAGGGCAAGGGGAAGAAGGGGAAGAGAGGAAAAAAGACAATAAAAAGTCTTAAAACAAATATTGGCTTACATAGCAGAACTATTCTGGAACACATTCCCATTTAAGAAGTCAGCACCAAGGGAAACAATTTTAATGTGTTTTTGACTTTTTTTTCCCCCCCTAACGGTCATGCCCCTCCCCCTGCCATCCTCTGTTTTATTTTAGCTTCAAATGATTCAGGCTGCTTCATGAGGGTTCAAACTTGCTGTGACCAAGCAAAATTCCCCTTATGACTGTAAAGGAAACTCCTGTCGTAAATCAATCGCATCCACCAGAATTCCACCTCCCACCACATTTCTACCTCCATGCATGCCCTGCCAGCAACATTCACACTCCAGGGCTGCCTCAGAGAAAGTGATAGAAGAGACATGTGCCTGTGTTGGAGAAAGGATTAATTAGGGTGTCTCTGGTGTTCCTGTGCCTGGTGGTGCCTCTGTAAGACTTTATGCAGTAACCACTGTGTCTCACTGCCCAGGGACAGGTCCTTTGCCCCCTTGCCTACAGCTCAGAGAGCTTTAATGGGCACAGAGGAGACTGAGAGCACAAGATGCACAGTAGTCTTATCACTGGAATTAGAGTACATATATTCTGGAAATATACTGTGCCCTTTCTTTGCCTAAAGAGGCGGGTGGAACATGAAGACGGAGCAGAACCAAATACTTTGTAACAGGCAGCACAAAAATGGCAGCTATCAACAAAAGGTTGAAGAGGACCAGCTGAATTACATCATCCAAAATAAGGGAGGAGAGGGGCATGAAGAGAGAGGTTGAAGGCATTTCATAAGGTATATTTGGTAACACCTGCAGCACACACACAAGCAGAACCAGGTTTACTTAGGGTGGGAAAAGAGGGACACCTTCCCCTCTGCTCTGAAAGAGGAGTGCACCCCAAGAGCTTCTCACACCTTACTGGGGTGTCCCAGCAGGCAGTGGGAGCTCACAGAAGTGGAGACTGGCAGGGGGTGTCACACAACAGGAGGGTATCTGTGGCCTTTGGCAGCCAGCCCTGGCTCCCTTTTGCAGGGGGTCTGTGACCTCTTTCCTCACTCCAGAAAACAGGACTTGTACAGAACCTCCCTAACCTCCCACTGCTGTGGGATGATATCACTAAGGGAAAGCACATATGTATGATAGCACCACCATGTGAGTAAATATAATAACTAAGAGTCTTTGCTGAGAATATTGTTTGAAAATGTTGAAACTGCAGCTTTTTCATAAAAAAAAATAAACTTACTTTATAAACATCCTTTTATTTAACCTCATAGACACTTGGGAGAGGAAGGGGTCAGAATCCCATTTTGTGAAGAGAAAAAACAGAGCCCAAAGCCATTACTACTTGCTTATTTCATCAAGGAAATCTGTGGCAGAGCCACGGTGGGAAAACAGATGCAATTCCCAGTCTAAAGCCTAACCCAGAGAACCACCACACAAAAGTATCACCACTTAAGTCCATGCTCACCTGCTAATGAGTACATGAGTACCTTTGCCACAGATTTTCAGTNGGGAGAGGAAGGGGTCAGAATCCCATTTTGTGAAGAGAAAAAACAGAGCCCAAAGCCATTACTACTTGCTTATTTCATCAAGGAAATCTGTGGCAGAGCCACGGTGGGAAAACAGATGCAATTCCCAGTCTAAAGCCTAACCCAGAGAACCATCATCTGCTTTCCACCCCACAAAAGTATCACCACTTAAGTCCATGCTCACCTGCTAATGACTCCTTTGCTACCTGAGTACCTTTGCCACAGAATTTCTCCCTCTATACTAAAAGACAGAAAAATAGCACTTGTTTGGTCAATTCTATTTCTCCCCATATTCTTGCAGGTGGATCGCCAGTTGATTTTTCATAGCTTTCTCGACAGCTTTAGAACTTTAAATAACTCCATGGAATTAAACTGTGGAAGTGGATTCAGCTCTCCCATAGTCAAAGGATGCTGCTGTTAAATGGGGCCCTTAATCTCCCTGATACACCAAGAAGTCCACTTGAATCTCCTGTGTTTTCACTGACTGAAATAAGTGTTTTCACTGATATTCTTTTTTTTTCCCCTTATAACAGCTGAGTAACTTAAAAGGCTCCATTTTTTTTTTTTTAAGCAAACCGTAGCTAAGAAAGGGCTTCTTCAACCGTATAACCATATGGAATGAATGTGGGGTCTCTATAAAGATTGCATGAACACATATTTAAAATAATATGAAACCATGATGATAAAAGACACATACCACACCCATAGCATCATATATTCCCTACTACTTGTATTTCAACTTCAGCCATAAAGTAATGTTTCAAAAATACTCTCTATTAATATAAACAGAACTATTTTCTGTATTCCAATGAAACTGATCCACTGGAACATACAAAATTTAATACCACCAGTATTATTTTAGGTTAGTTTCATATTACAAATAAAAATACCAGGCATTTCCCTTTTCATTTGTCACACCCTCACATAATCGGGTGTATCAGTCCTAATTCTGACTACAATTTGAACTATCCTCCCACTGAGCAGACAAGGAAATTTCAATATAGCAACTGCTTTGCAAGTGTCTAGTATTCAAGGAATGGACTTCACTGATCCATCCACCCCCTTCATAATTTTCTTTTTTCACTAATTTAAAAGTGCTAAGCATAAAGAATGCAAACAGCATTTTGTAAGCAAAGGCTGATTATCCACATCATACCAAATTTTTTCTGATTGTCAGCATTTGATAGTCATGCAATGGTACAAAAACAGTATTCAAAGGAGCCAGTGTCAAAATAGGAGTTTTTTCACTTCAGATGTGTTATAAAAAAATCAAGAAGGCAAAGATTTATTGATGGAGACAACATAGCAAACCAACACTCTGTCAGCAGTGGAATGTGACATTTTATTTCCTCTCCTTCTGTAGGAAATACCACTTGCTTCTGTTCCCCCCTGCCTTCCCCATAGGATGCCTTTCTCATTCATCTCATTCTTCTGGGGACTCGATTGGTCAGGAGTCTTGTAAAAAATGAAAAGCATGTAGATAGACACATGAAATTATAGGAATGTACACATGCCACTATAATATTTTCACATTAAATTTTCTCATGTAAATGTAATGAGAAATAGAGACTCTCCCCTCCACAGTTTTCAAGTATCATAAGTTTTATCTTTAAATGCTTGGGAAAATGTAAAGCTCCAGTATGCTTCCTCATTCACAATACTCAGTTATCAAGGGAGAAAACTCAGAACAGAAGATAAAAAATCAGTAACTTCATGAATGTCTGTTTTTTATGAGTACTCCCCTTCCACTGGGTACAGAGCAGCTCTAAGGAGGAGCTGTGCATGCTCTCCCTCTTCTCAGAACTAGCAACAGATCATGATATCTTGCACTAATTGGGCAGCAATGTTTCCCCAAAATGCTCTTATCCTAGATTTCTCTGTAACGAGTCTGTTTCAGAGAGAAACACAGACATGAGTGTTAGTTGTTGCAACACTTCCTACCCTCTCCACTGCTCCAGTAACCCTGTGCTACAGTCACACACTGGGCCAGGCTGCTGACTTACTCATTTCCTCCCCAAGCTTCCTCTCCTACCACCCTGCTCTGCAGGCACGTCTGACCAGGGAGTGTTCACTCCAGGGCCAGGTCTGACTGCTGGCAGTGTATGGACAGCCACTGTCACCTGACAGCTGGCAGCGTAGGGTACAGCCACTGCAACCTGACAGCTGGCAGTGTACGGGACAGCCACTGTCACCTGACAGCTGGCAGTGTACGAGACAGCCACTGTGACCTGACAGCTGGCAGTGTAGGGTACAGCCACTGTCACCTGACAGCTGGCAGCGTAGGGTACAGCCACTGCGACCTGACAGCTGGCAGTGTAGAGTACAGCCACTGTGACCTGACAGCTGGCAGTGTACGGGACAGCCACTGTCACCTGACAGCTGGCAGTGTACGAGACAGCCACTGTCACCTGACAGCTGGCAGTGTACGGGACAGCCACTCTTACCTGACAGCTGGCAGTGTAGGGTACAGCCACTGTGACCTGACAGCTGGCAACCTATGGGACAGCCACTGTCACCTGACAGCTGGCAACCTATGAGACAGTTACTGTCACCTGACAGGTGGCAGTGTATGGACAACCACTGTCACCTGACAGCTGGCAGTGTACAGACACGCACTGTTACCTGACAGCTGGCAGTGTATGAGACAGCCACTGTCACCTGGCTGCTGGCTGTGTACGGGACAGACACGCACTGTTACCTGACAGCTGACAGTGTAAGGGGACAGCCACTGGTATCTCACAGCTGGCACTATATGGGACAGATGCTGGTATCTGCCATGAGGAGAACTGGTCTCAGCATCACGACAGAACAGACCTGATCCTGTGTTTGTGTGGTCCCAGCCCCATGCCAAAGCCTGGTGATTTAACTGCTCACACCACAAATTGGGATCAGCAGGGCAATCCGAGCCCGGGCACAGCCTGCTCATGCTAATGACGGTTTCCCCCAGCATTCCTCAACTGCTCGTCATGCTCCCCTTCAACAGAGCAGAGGAAATAAACCCTGATACCCAAATATAGTTATGAACTTCACCTCACAAGTAGCTGCAAGGAGTGCAGTAGGGCTGCTTGGCAGGATCCGTAATGAGGCGAAACACTTTGTAATGCAGTAGCTTAATGAAGTGAGAAAGAGAGAGAGGATCTCATGGGTTACTGCCTTTTTTGAAAATGTTTAATCATAAACCATGTAATATACATCAGGCAGTGATACAAAGCATCTTCTTTAATACAGAAATGTTGCCGCCCACAATCAGTGCCAAGTGGGAAATGTCAGATGGGTGTCAGGAGTGCAGTCAGGCTAATGCAATAATAATGCATGACACTTCGTCAGTGTGTTTCACTAGATAGCTCAACAGGCTTTCCAGGCACAAATGAGATCACTCCTTCTATTTGTTATTCCTGTAGCTGTGAGGAAACTGAGGCATAGAGGCTGCTTTTTGATGTGGCTCACTCAAGGTCAAACAGCTGGGGCTACATCCCAAATGTTCTGAGTTGAAAATAATTTCTTCTGTGAGCTTTTATATCAGGTACTTTTAGCAAAATGCTTGGTGAGAAAATGCGTATTCCAAGAATTTGGATAATTCCTGATTTTTTAAAAAAAATTTTTTTGGTTGATTGTGACAGAATATAGAATCTCAGCTGTTAAAATGGTCTCCTGTTTCTATTGAGAAGATGGCTTTCCATATGCCTCTGTCACTCCCTTATGTGCCAATGCTGCTCCTTAGGGAGAACAGCAGTTGCTGCCAATTGAGGCACAATAAGACCATGGCAGACTTCCATGCCATTTAGGAGTATAGGTTAATTTTCAAAAATATTTAAATATTTTTCCACTAAATGAAAAAGATATGTGGAATGAACAGACAGAATCCAGTTCTCATCACTTGTCCTTCAAAATATTCTGTAGGAGACAATTGTATCCTCATTCATTAACATGACAGACTTGAAATGTTGTCCTGCAATGCTCACTATCATAGGCACCTTTGGAGGTGGGGAGGCTTTTTAAGAACTGCATTTCCCAAAAGGAATCTGCAGGGAAGAGCAACCTTCTCACAGATTTTCCTTTAGTGTTTATTTTGTGGCAAACAACAGTTGGACAAATGAAAGGAAAATTTATCTATTAAAAAAAAAAAGTTGTTTTTTTTTTAAAGTTGCTAGCAGTATACCTGGGTTACAACATTTCACAGCAATACACAATGCTACTTCTCAGTAGTGCAGGAGTCTGTCTTTTATTCTATGTTTGGGTTATATCAGTACATTTCATAATTTTTTTTCTTGATGAAAAATAGAGTAAAGGAAAATGAAACTATTAAATAGTCCCAAGACTAGAATTTTAACAGTCAACCAAAGTGGAAATATGGCACTGTTAACTTAATAGAAGGGTTATGTGATTTCTAGTGTAATGTTTTCACTCTACTTAAAATGTTACCATTGGAAACAACTGATAGTTGATAGCACTTAGAGCTTTTCACCCGTGGACACTTTTTCAAATTCCTCTTGAAAAAGAAGAGATTGATGAGTTGTTTCTGTTGTTCTCCAGTATGTTACAAAATGAGCTGTAAATGCTGTATATCTATTTCCTGAGAGGTTTTCCAGTGTGTGGCCTACCCTGGATACTGAATCCAGAGCCTGAATCCAGAGCCTGAATAACAGTCCCAGAGTCCCTGTGAAGAGGATTTGCCAGAGGAAAGGGCATGGCCACAACTTTATTTTGACTTAGCTATGCTTGTCTAGTAAATTGTGGGTAGCAAAGCACGTGTTGGAGTGTTCCCAAAGTAGTTTGTATTTATAAAGAGAAGCTGGGCAACACGTTGATTAGTGTTAGAGTAGGGTGAGGAAATCGGATTGCAGAGAGATGCCTTTCTCCTTCCCACTGCATATTCATTAGGGAAAACTCAACTGGAAGGGAGGATTTGACCTTTTAAATATTTTCTTATTGAAGGCTATGCCTCTGGGATGCAGAAGAATAATTTATTAGTTTCAGTCCTCCACTTCACATGTAAAAAGACTAACTTTGAAAACAATGGTTCACATTTAGACTGCCATAAGAGACAGATCAACCATTCAATTTATGTCTTGACTTAATTGGGTACAGAAAATATTCTGCAATTCATTTGCTAGGGAGTAAATCTAAGGTCTGGGGGTGGCACTTTTTGTAACATTAAGCAAATTACATGAGAAAGAAAAATATTTACACAATTAAAAATATACAGCCAGAAAATGAAACTAGAATGACTTAATTTATAGGCAAGACGGAAGCCAATGCACTTTATTTAACAAAATGAAATTAATATTAAATGACATTCCACAAACCCTGTTTCTGAATCCCACTGAGCAAATGAGAACAATTATGAGTTAAGGAATAAAAACCACTTGGAGGGATACATGCCAATTAACCAAAATGTCAGAATCCCTGTAGTACAATTCTATTTTGTAAATAGCAGCATGTATCCATCAACACTACTCAGCAGTTTACAGATAAAAACACAATTAAACAAAACTCCACTAATCCCAGCTAAGAAAATTAGTAGAAACAATACTCTTCAACAATCACTGGCAAGCCTTAGATGACTAACCCAGCTTAAAGAGGGCTGTTTTATATTTCCAAGTTCCACTTGCAGTTTGTGATCAAATCACTGAAGTAACATTAGTACTGGCTTACTGTGCTCCCTTTCTACTCATTTCTTCCCAAACCCCGACTCAGAATTAATTTAACACGTATGTTTGAGTACAAGACTCACCAATGGCACAGGAGCAATACTTTTGATGCTTCTGTGCCAGATGGAAGGTAACACTATAAGCTCATTTAAACATATATTTCCCTGTGTGTGTATTTGTCTGTAAGGTTCACTGAGTAATTTGTATATTGGCCCAGACAAATAGAATAAATTCACTTGTTCATACTTTGAAAAGATTACTACTCATTTGCTTCACAGTTTAATCATATCGTTTTATTTACTGGCTTCAGTCTTGTGCAATAGCAATAAAATGCCACTGGAAGGAGCCAGATCTTCGTCCTGAAGCCGCAGGGACCCTGAACAGGCAGCTGCTTCTCTACAGCCTTGAGCTGTGGGGAAGTGGAACTTGACAAGGGAGCAACAGCAACACAGTTATTAACACTGGCCTCGAGCTTCCTGAATTATCAGGAGATATTAAGTGCCTATCACATATTATTAAGTGCCACCCACACAAAAGCAAAGCAGTCGACCTTGAGACTTTCTGTTATAAATATGCCATGTATTTGTTCATACAACTTTGGAACTATTTCTTAGATATAGATATGGATATAGATAGATACACAGATATAGATATATGTGCTTATATAGATATAGATAGATAGATATAGATATAGATATAGATGTACTTTAAAGTGCATTTCAACATCTATTTAGCAACAGTACAATAAAATACCTATTATTCAATGGAGCTTTTACATAAAACATTGATTTAAACTAATATCTCAGATAATTTTATTACAGTAAGGAGGACCAGGATTACCCAGTGGGCATTGTGGTACACCTAGAGACACCACAAAGAAGGTGTCAACATTTTAGTTCAGATAAGCAGTGTGATTCTAAAGGCAGTGTACTATCACTGGGGCTCTCTCAAAAATCCCCTTCACATAAGAAAAAGAAGATGTGCTTCAAGAAAGCCATGCTTCTAGTTTTCTTGGCATCCAGGATAACAGAGACCCCATTAGTGTGAATCTCAGGTCTCATACATGTCTTGTCACCGCCAAAGTAAGTTTCATGACCAGTCCTGCATTCGCTTTATTAAAGAAACCCACAGTAAGCAGAGTTAAGTTTCCTGTAAAGGGAAAAATAACTAAATTTGAACAGGTTTCCTTTCTGGCTCACCAGTGTACCACCACAGATGAATGGATGAATGGACAAGACTTCTACAATCTGAGTAGAAAGCATGAAATAATTTTGAGAACAAAAACATTATTGCTTTGTTGGGGTTTTTTTGTTCACAAGCGAAAAACCACTCTTGCTATCAAACAGACCATTTCTGGGTGAACACCTGCCTCTACAAATCAGCAGTGGGACTCCTCATATGGAGCTGAGAAGATTCCACTGTGAAACTACTCCAGATTTTCCATCAAAGCTCATTTTAAGGATTTATAGCTTGGACAAGGAGATTCTTTCCACACTGCAATTTGGCATTAAAGAACTTGGCCCAGGGATCAAAATAACCCTCTTTGCCAGCATTTCTTTTTAAGTGTGGAAAGACAAATTTCTGATATATAAAAATAATAAGACATATATCTCTTCTCCTCTTGTGAGAAAAAAGTAGCAAATAAGGCCATAACTAACTTTAAATATAGAGTCTTCAGCACTTTTTGAGGCTTAGATAGCTAATTTAAGTTGTCTAGTTTCCTCCCATGTGGAAGAACAGTTTGACAAATCAAACTAAACAAAATACACTGTTTTCTGAGCTACATATTTTGTAACAAGATATTTTAACTCCTGGGTAATTTTTCTCTGTGCTTTGATGTTGAAAAGTTGTTTTTGACCAGCTGTATGATTTTAATATCAATAATGGTCTTATGCATATGCAGAATACCACTGAGGTGCTATAGGTAATGCAATAATGTTGAGTAAGCTAATGATTTCAAGTGTTGTGATCTGAGACCCTTACTGTCATTAATGCCTGTTAGAATAGGCCTTGGTGGTGAATGTGAGACCTGTAATGGTTGTGTGTGCAACTGCTTTGCCTTTTGCCACTTATCTGAAGCTTAGGAAAATGAAACTATGCTTACACAGGTGACAGCCTATACTTGCACCTCTTCAGCTCAAGAAATGTAGTGTTTCAAGGACTTGAAAGACTAAAAATTGGGATACCACTTCAGGACACTTCCTTTTTTCCCCTTGATCAACATTAAAAGCACTGCCCATAATACATACTTACCCATTCTTATAATAATACTTAAATTTACAATCATTCAAGGCAATCAATTTTATGTATGAAATAAATTCTGTCAGTCAATATTCTTAAACAATGAAGAAGAGAAAATCTTGTCATAATTATGACAAGAGAAGACTTTTCATCTCAAATGAGACTCAATGTTCTAATCTTTCTCATTTCTTAATAAAAGATGTGTCTCATGTACACCTTCTGTAACACAACCGGATTTGGACAGAAATGGAAAGAAAAAGGTTCTAGATTCCTACTAAAAATGCCCTTAACACCCTTCCTTTCTACCATAAAATGTGCCATAATACCTCTAGTGAATGCTTTGGCACACATCACACGGGAAGAGGCAGTGTCTCACAGAGGAAGGACCTCAGGATGTGGGGGTTTTCATTCACTGTGCAATCTGCAGTCTCCCATGCATACATTCTACCAGATTTTGATCCTCCTGCACCCTTCTATAGGACTGCAGCATCACCCAAAACATCCCAAAGATACGTGACCCATGACTCAAAATATTTTCACCCATGATTTACCTCTGAAGACAATGAAACCCACTTATTTTATGAGACAAAATGGTGCTTTAGTGTTTGAGGTTTGTTCTCTGGGTCCTCACGACTGCCTGTACAGAGGGCCCACTTCCTCAGGGGACTGCGTTCCACATCAGCTTCTCATTCACTGTCCTATATTTTCTTTTAAAATACATTCTGGAGATACCATGCCTCTTGAATGACAGACTAGAAATGAAGGATAAGGATTGACTAACTCACTTTAAAGGGCCACTGCCTGTAAATTTAATTAAATCCATATCTTCCACCTCCCACACAATTGCCCCTTGGGACTAAAGACTTCTGTAAAGGATTAGAAAGGGGATACTCTCATTGGAGCCACACCACTATAGAGAAAATAATTCAAGATTTGGGAAGTTGTGAGCAGGAAGCAGATGAGGAAGAAAGAGACTCACTGAAAACACAAACAAATAACTCTGCTGGCTAGAGATTATAGTATTTATTGCAGACAGAGGTGGTTGTGTTCCAGCCATTCCTTCCAAGAGCCTTTTTGTATTTTGTCCTACTAATGTAAGCAAGAAACAGAAATGATCGAGTAAAAGAAGAATCATGTCTCCGCTCAAATCAGTCCCTAATGCAGCTGGCTGCCACCTTGTGTTCCATCCCATGTCAGGCTCAATTGTTTTCTTGGATTGTGGTGCTGCACAGCACTAATGGCACCAGTAGCTTGCCCCTCAGGTAGCTCTGAGAAGGCTGGCATCCAGGACAGCCCATACAGCTGTTCAGTCATTCACAGGGATATGGAGTAATACTTTGGGGACTTCTGTTTGACACATGCTACTTTTTTTCCTTTTCTTTTCTTTTTTTTTTTTTTTTTAAAGGAAATACTTATTGCTGATGCATAATAAATATTTCATTCTGGAACACTGGCAAGGGTTATTTTTTTCTCCAGCTCTAAATTTTGTTAAAGTAGGCAGGTGCTTATTTCACCTGCCCTTTAAATAAACCTTGCTGGCAAGGTACTTGACTTTGTGAAGCCAACACAGCTTCTGAGCATTCTCAGAGGTACAATTTCATGTCTGTACAGATCCTTAATGTAAAAACCTGGAATGGCTCTGGACGGAACATGAGCACTGCCAAAATTGACAGCTGCTGAGTGGGAGTTCTGAGGATGAGAATGATGGCTATAGACACCTAAAATGCAAGTGAAATAGGTCATAGGAACATAAATTCTTTGGGGGAGGAGGAAAGATCATATTTCAGGAATTACTGTACAAAGGATATCCTTTGTTAAAAGTCCAACCATTTCCTACATTATTTAGTGCATAAGTATGAATAGAATAGTCCTTGAAACAAGTTTTTCCTTAAATTCTTATAGTTGCTCTTGAAAGTCCCTGATAACAGAGGATTGCGGTTTTCTAATAGGACTTGCTGAATATCTCTCATTTTGATGTAAATGTAAGGACAAATGCTTTGGAGGAACTTCCTGAGAACATAAAGAACCCTAATGCTTTTGTTTTGTTTTGTTTTGTTGTTTGTTTTTTTTTTTTTTTAAGAATATTTATATTGAAGAACTTGAAGTTCAAGTGGAAAGTGAAGTTAGAAATTTTATGAAACTGGTATATCTCTCAAGTTGTTCAGTCCCACAGAGAGGATTCTCAAACATTGCACCAGATGGCTTTGTTCTCACCCTCCCTGGACAGTTTAGTGTTACTTTACTATCAGGAATAAAATCCCATACTTACACCAATGCTTCATTTTATGTTACTGTCATTATCTTGTTACAGGTTATAATGGTATTGGCATTATCCGCCTAATAATTATTCTTGAGTAACAGCAGTAAAACCTTTTTAGAGTCTCAAGCTCTGATCTGAAGTCTGCTAAACTACTTAAGATTTATCTGTGTCTCTTTGACCAAAAAAAGATGTTCCATACATTAAAGAAGAATGAAAGTGGGCAAATGGATTCTCTAGTCTGTAGTTTTACAGTAAAAAAATCCCATCTCAGCTGGATAGATTAAATGTGCCTCACCATAATTTATCTTTTTATATATATATACAAATATAAAACAATATTATATATTTTATATATGTATAAATGTATTGTGTAGATGAATTTACTGTATTTTTTCAACTTCTAATCCACAGAAGCATTCTCTTATAAGTAACTGTTTATACCACAGTGCCAAAATAGGTGACTTTGTTACATGTCAAACAAGCTTGCAGGATTTGAATCCCCAAGGAACACTCTAAAATGAAAATACTGCAGTAAAAGATGTATTTTAGCATACAAATGACTA
The DNA here is from genome assembly GCA_013400435.1 of Pycnonotus jocosus. NCBI lineage: Eukaryota > Metazoa > Chordata > Aves > Passeriformes > Pycnonotidae > Pycnonotus > Pycnonotus jocosus. Next base: position 30,941 of record VWYP01003912.1, on the reverse strand, counting down.
AGCGTATTGTATTGTAACCCATTAAAAATATTATATCCTAAAAATTCTATTTAATATGCTCACAGTGATATTCAGTGGTACAACATATTTCTGTAAATTATTTTAAGAATATTTCAATTAATTGTTAGCGTGCTCCAAATTCCAATCACACAACAGCCACGGTGATACAGAGGGCACAAGACAATTCTGCATAATCAGCTTTGAAATGATGCTCAACCACAAACTGCTCGCAGAGTAGGGAAACCATCTGAATATACCTGACATGAAACAAAGGTTATTTAAAAATGATAGCATGCACGTGCATATTGTCCATTCTTTCCAAAACAAAATGTACAAGCTTATTGGGCATTCCAGTTTACATGAGACACTCACTCATATCCTTCAGCAATAACTAAGTAATTAAAAAAAAAAGCACAAAGCCATAAAACCTACAGTGTGCTTTTGGATCGATCGACCCCAAAGACAAAGGAAGAAAGCCAAGAATTGAGAAAAATTCTTAAATCCACAGGTAGATAGTATGGTTATCATCTAATTGTTTTAGCTATATATATATAGATATATATATACAGAGTTCACAAAGAATCTAAAAACTAAATGAACAGCAAAGGCATGTGAAGAGAGGCAACAAAAATTAGGGAAGGTATGATGTTGAAGCACAACCTGTAGAGCTGTGCAAATCCTCAGCTATGTACACACCCCTCTTGGTGCCCTCCAAGGGAATGGGCAGTGCAAACACCTCAGAGTAGCTGTGGCATGCTCAGTTTCCTATGTTGTTTTTTCAACTGACCAGACCATCTGACTTTGGCACAAGTGAACCTTTTCTGTGGAAAGCTGTCAGAATCAGAATTTGCTGGGAAACACAAACACTTCTAAACAAACTTGATGTATTTATTCACTTGAAGTCAGGAGGCAGAACAAAGGCTTAAAACAACAAATAGGGTTGGGTTTTTTTTCCCCCATTGCCTGTTTTCAATGTTCTTTGAAAGCATTTATAAGGTCACTTTAGTCTGTTCTCTGTTCCTGGCGGGAAGGAGCTGGCATCTTTTCTTCTGTAACTGTGGCTGTGGAGTTTTTAGAGAGCCATGACAGACACAACATGGCCTAGTCCATCCCAAGCCTGCCCATGGTCCCCTTGAAGTAAAACTGCTCTCTTAAACCCTGAAGGAGTTCATGTGGATCCGGGAGATGCAGGGCCTCTGCACCCACCTTTCCTGTGTAAGCTGAATGAAAGTGCTCTGTTCCTTTAAAACAGCAACCTTTTAAAAGTAGTGTTTATCCTATTTTTGTCTTTCTGTACCTACAAGCTCTTACTGATACTTCTGCTTACCATCGTTTTTAAGCCTCAAGATGCCCTTTAAGCTTACTCTCTACACTCGTCTTTGGAAAGAGTAAATTGCTCTCAGCCTGAAGAGGGCAAAGACAGAAAATATTTCCATATAATTACTTCTCCTCTTTTTACATTAAAGATCATTTTTGCCACCTCTTCTTGTTATATTCTTGACAGATCTTGTATATGGTTCTATCTTGAATCCAGAACTTGAGTGGCTGTCAAAACCTTTAATGGCCTCAAAACATTTTCCTGCAGAACTGTTTCATCTTCTGTAAAGCAATGTAAACGGATTTACAGTAAGCATTTTTTCAACTACTTTTCACAGATGGCTTAAAAAACAGTCCACTGATTCATATAGGTCTGCTATATGATGTGTTGTAAATCTTAAAATAAGGAGGGAATGTTTCATATGACATCGAAGATTGAGATCTAAGGAGAAAAACAGTTAGGAAAAAAGATATCCTTTCACAAAATATTCTTATATCATATTTTTCATTACTGCATTTTTTCCCTTAAGAGACCAGGTTGATGTGTTTTAAGCTGTCTCTGTGAAGATATATCTAAATTAAGAGATAAGGTAGATCTGTAAAAGACAGCTAGGCACAGAGTTTTGCTAGAAGAAAAGGCAAATGTAAGGTTTTCAGGGATTCAAATAAATTTGTCAGAATGAAAATTGTGAAAAATGCTTTTGTTGAGATGATGAACAAAGAAAAATTATCTGACTAGAAGAAGCAGAGACAGAACTCAGGGTCAGAAAAGTCATTGCAGAAAAAAAACCCCAAAATCACAGAATAACCTGAATGGTATCAATGTGCAGAATAACTAAAAATTTTGTGTTAAGACTGTGGCTAAAATAATCTTGGATGTAGGCAAGGAGGTTGGCTTCGATTATTTGGATATTTTACCTTTTAAGATAGAAAGTTGTCCTAAATTCATGTAAGGTGGAAAATGGGATTTAAAAAAAATCTTTTTTCTTCCTATTGCCAGGAATAACCTACTAAAATCTGAATTTCTTACTAGCTATTCAAGACAAAGGTTTAGAAATGTGCTTCAGTAAATCTGTTTACTAGCACGACAGCCAATGTCATGACATCAAGTACAGGCAAGATCTTCACTTCCCTCAAGAGCATCCAACTGCAGCATATACAGATGCATAAAATAAATAACATTCCTCTCCTCACAAAGGAGGCAAAACACATTCATCTGTTTTCAGGATCTTTCATTTCAGTTTTGGGGGTTTGGCCTTTCCCTACCTGTACCACAAGAAAGCAGAAATATCTCCACTAAAGACAACATATGAACAGAGGAATTGTTGCATTTAGGGTAAGAAGTAGGGCCTGGAGCTAAACAAACCAACCAACCAACCAACCAACCACATCCCCCCTTGGCACTGCAAGTGTTCATCACAGCTTATTGTAAGCTTATGGTACTAATGAGTATCTGATGCTCTGTCTTGCTTGCAGATACCTAAAAAGCTGCCTTGTTTCTATGCTGGATCAATTGCTTCACTAATGCCATTCAAAACTTTGTTCTCCCCTAATCCTTTTTCATGTGGAATCAGGTAGAATGAACTGCTTTCTCCTATATATAGGCTAAACAAACCCATCAAAAATCAGTTCAAGGCAGGCAGGAAAAGCCCAGCACCCCCAGAAGCAGAGCAAAACATGAGAAGGGAACTCTGGGGACCAGGGGTGGCACTGAGGCCACCGGGCGTGTCGGGGAAAGCAGGACGTGTGTGACTAACCCTGCTGGAGAAGGAGTCACCTCCCGCCCCTGCACCACGTGAGTCACTCATCCCACAGTGACACAGAGGATGCAGGAGAGCACTGACAGCCGGCATTTACACAGGAAGAGACCCATGGAAAAGCAGGGCTGCATCCAACAGTGGCACACACTCCCAGCTCACACTCTGTGACCTCTGTTGTCCCCACGCCTGAGGGGCTCAGAGCAATAAATGCACCGCCTAATTGCAACATAAAATATCAAATAATATAATAACCTTGCATAACTAGGCTGCAATATTTCTGGGTTTTGCATATTTGATTATATATGCATATTTAACTTATTTATGCCCGTATGCATATTCCATACCAGTTTGTCTGATATGGAAATAAATATGGCTGATCACTTAAAGTTGGTAATATTAAAGAAGCAGACATTTTCCTTCAAAATGCAGGCACCTGACCCAAGGTAGGCATCTAGGCTCTATCGACAGTCTGTACCAAGTGAAACAGGAAACTGTGAAGCAGTTTAACCCAAGCAGGATGGGAGCCTAATACAAGAATGAATTCCTCTCTGGAGTTAAAGTCTTATTTTTTTAGAGGACAAAAACTAGTGAGGCTAATCCCACATGTAGTGCATGACTATCTTTAAACTCTAATTTTGTGGCTGATCTGGAGCATTTGGTTGAAAAAGTGGAATAGGAGGGTCTGAAGGAAAAGTGCACCACAGATATTCTTCTTCACAGTTTTAGTGAAATCTCTTTTAATTTATCTGTTGATTTCTACTGGAGCAAGACTGAATAGAGTATATCTGTTCTGTATTGTCTTGTTCCTGCAAAAGGACAGCAGGAATTTGCAAAGCAGGAGTGTATGCAGATGCAAGCATTCCAGGAGGGCCACACTCCTGGAATATGAATATGGATAAACATCTATCTCACTATCTCAGTATCTCGCTGTTCCCTTTTTTTTTTCCCTACCTGCAGAATCAAAAAATATCGCAGGCTTGGCACAAATATTGCTACAAACAAGCTGATCTCACATTCAAGTAAGTGATCACGTATTTGATAGGAACTGAAGGCCAGAAATAAAAATACAGAAAAAGATTTTGAAAATAGAATTTCATAGTGTGGCAAAACCTCTCTTTGGGGGTTTATCTCACTGAAGGAGGTGATATGGAGAGAGAAATGAGAATGTATATCTAAGCAGATGCCTAATAACTTGATTGAGCATAGAAATGCGGTCAACTACTTCCAGCAAATTCAATTTATTCCATCTGTGGAAATAAAAAACCCCTACATATGAGAAATAAACAGCAGTAATTTACTCTAGAGCTGTCCACCCTTTCAATATAAAAATACAAATATGTCAAGCCTATTAATACATTTATATGACATATACAGAGCACACAGAGATGAACACAATAAATTGCTTTCATTCTCCTCTGATCCTGAGCCAGCCCTGTATCAAGCCAATATTTTGGCATTAATTAATGTAGCTTTAAAAATGCTTCACCTTGTGCCAGCTGACTAAATTGTCCTACAGTTCTCATGAATTAAGGAGCTGAAGCTGCCTCAAGTTACAGCTGCTCTACCAGACCTACCAGCAGTCATGGTTCTTCTCCATGGCCCACCAGACTGAGTGTCCCCTGCCAGGGTGAGCTTTACTTTAATCCTTGGTGAGAGAAAGGGAAGGAAATTATCAGTGTGATAAGCAGCAATCAATTCCAATATCAATGTCAACTTTTTGAACTAATCAATAATTTAGTGAGAGAAATGTTCTCAGCCTGGTTTCCTAGAACATTTGTTTCTAGGCACAAATTTTATTTATAAAAGGAAAATCTGCAAAGAGCATTTAAAACTTACTACCTTTGTAGACAAACAGGATTCTCACTTTTGTTTGTTACACTGTGTAAAAGAAAACTACATACAATTTGTAGTTGTTTCTTGAAAGATTCACTCACATGTCTGAAGTAAAAACTGGAAGAAGTAGGATAAAAGCCACTGTCAAGCAGCAGCCTAGAGTGTTATGGGAGCAATGTGTTTTCTTGACTTGGATTTTTGGCAAAAAGAATTTGGAAAGGTTCTTTGGTAAAAACTGAACTCTGTATATAATTTCAAATGCAAGGTGTTTCACATGGAGTAAGACCTATATTGGATTGCTTACAGTCAAGTTGAAGTAGGCTGTGTTGATATCCACTTACACTGACCACTAAAGCATTTCATATTGCAGGAAAGAATGGCACTACCATCCCAAGACAAACCAACAGGCAACTTCCTCATGACTTCTGTTGATATGCAGCTGTAACCCTTTTCCTACCCTCACTTGTCTTTTTAAATCATTGGCAACCTCTCTGCAGCAGCAATTTCACTTGTTGCCAGGCTCATTCTCCTGACTGCCTCCACATTCTCATTCATTATTGCTTTAAGGGCACTTTTGGTCAAATCATTTGCACTTTGGTGTCACAGGTAGTTACAAATGTTTAACTCTAAAGCAACTCCTTCAAGCAAAGTTTTATGTAAACAAAATATGTGGCATCCATAAGCAGGCCAGAGCCACAGTGTATTTTAAACAAGTGCCTTAAGCCAACAATATGTATTTGCTGTTGCAACTTAAACAATCCAGATATAATTCATGTGATCGTATTAAAAAATCTATTTTATTTTCAATGTGAAACATTTCTTTTTCCATCATGTCAAAACAAGTATAAAATGAGATCATCAGCTTTCTTCTACAAGGTTAAAATAATTAATAAAAGAACATAAATAGCATATGAAGAAATTTATTGCAAACCTCCAAGGATATACTGCAAGCCAAAATCTTTAAGATGATGTTAAAATTTAGAAGAGCACCTGAATATCTGCTTGGAAAAAGTCAATATAGGGCAGCCAGAGAAAGAAAAAAACTGTCCCAAACCAGATCAGAATGTGAAGCAAGAAATCAGACTCACAGCATGAAAGGATCACTGTAAAATCACCTGATCTCTGATTCTGAAATTTCACATAAGAGTGTGCATAATAGAAAATGTATTCCATATTTGCATATTGGCAACAGGAACTCAACAGTCTTGCAAACAAGTAAAAACACTCTGATAATCAGTAAAAGCTATTCAAAGTTTTCTGTTTCAAAAATCTTTCCTGATGTAGTTGCTATCAACAAACAGGGAAGAATGTTTTGCCATTAGGCAGACCCCAGTCTACTTTGCCTTTTCTGTACTCATTACTGTGATGCTATTCCATTTGGGATCATGAAAATTTTCCAAGCAAAAATTCTGGAAAAAAATGTGAGAAAAACTACAAACTGGCTAGTTGGTCTGCCAACTAAAAGTCCTACCTCAGTCTTTGAACTTGTTCGTAGGTCTGCCTGTTTAGCTTGCTATGGAAGTAGACAGTTGTACGGTGCTTGAGAGTCTCAAATAACATGGCATATTTAAATACAGAGAAAATATAATTTTATTTTATTTGGTTATGAGGAAATACGTGCTGTACAGGTAATATCAGGTGATTTTTAAAATTTTTATTCTCTCAAAATATGATGGAAATCCAAAGAATTGCAGCAAAGATGAAGCTGAAAATCCTGCTCTAGAAATACTAGGGATATATTATATTTTTGATCCTCATTTAACTTAGACTCATGAAACTGTAACATCATCAAAATACCTGTCAACTAAGGAGAAGAAACCAAAATGCATTAACCAGAACTGAAAAAATAAATTAAAAATAGCATGTGTACATGGGTAAGAAAAGCAACATCTTCTCCCACCCATAACACCAACTTTACAGTTCAGTAAGAAAACAAACCAGAACAGGGGGAGGAAAATAGGCCACTATGCCAGGAATGTGTTTTTGATGAAAAAATTAGTCCTGTTTTATACAATGGCTGCATTCAAACACCTCTCAAAGCAGGCCAGATGTTGGCTGGAGCAAACTAATAACATTCTGTATGTGCTTTTAGCCCACTCTGACTCTCATCCTATCAGCCATTTGTCCCAAGCCTCCATACAGTATCAATCAGCTCCTGACTGGAAGAGATTCCTCACACAGCTGAAAGCCACATCTCCTTAGGCAGCTGCTGCTGCTACAGAACTCCTGAGCTGTTCTCATCACTAACAGAACTTTGTACTGGCAGCAAAGCAGTGTTAATTGAAGGGCAGGACCCATGTCCTCTGCTTGGGAACCTGTGGAACCATCTGAATGTACTCAGCTTGCCCATGCTTTCCCAGGAACAATCTGCCCCTTTTAGGCACCGAGGTGTATCTTTCATTTTACCTGTGTGGAAGGAAGAAAGCCTGAGCTCCAGTGAGAGCAGCTTGCCAGCTCAGCTTAGGCAGCTCCTCAGATGCACTGAGCTGACACAATTAATAAGGGAGGTGCTGGGAAGAGAGCAAAGCAGCAAACAAAGCCTGGGGCGAGCTCACAGCATTCCAGATGTAGTCACATCCTATTTTCAAAGTAAAATTTCGGGAACCTATGCTAGAATCACAGAAAAAAATAACTAACATTGGAGAAAACACATTTGGTGCTGATTACATTATTTCTTTTCTGCCAGCTTATACAGTCTTACATGAGCATCAAATTCTTTCCTCAGCATATTGTAGTGCAAATAAAGATTTTCAAAATGCTGACAAAAATTAAAATTCAGTATTTTGTCTCCTGAAGAAGGACAAGTGACAGTCCAAAGTGTCTCAGCTTAGTAAGGAGAAGGAAAATTGTTAATGAAACCAAGTCCACTAGGCGAAATGTACACACACACACACAAAATTTACCTCTCTCTCCCAGTAGCCTGACCAATCTCTGCAATTCCACCAGCAATCCTTTCTTTTTGGCACCTGTTACGCTCCCCAAATGGCTCCTAGAGCCAGTGCAGCACCACCAATGAAGAGAAACATCTACAGAGCTTCAGCTACCGCACTGCCCCTGAAATACATTTCAGAAGTAACAGCAGCTGTAATGATTTAAACTATAACACTCCCCCATCGCACAGATTCAAAAATATTCTAGAGCAGCTAAACAAAGTGCTGTGTATGTTACTAATTAAAGTACTACAGCATCAAGAAGTCCTCCTACACTCCAGGATCTTCAGTGCAACTGCATAAACAAGGAATAAAAAGTATTTCTTGCTTTAGATAGTGTAAGATCCATCTACAAGTGAGGACATTGCACATTGATAGAAAAAGATCTCTTTAGGAGAACACCAGACACACCCACTCTGTAAATGCAGGTACACTCTAATAAAGTGTATCACCTTGGAAATACTCTTGAAAGGTAAAGGTCCTGTCCTTCAAGGAGTGAATCCTAGCCTCCAGCTGCGATATTTTCGTGCTTTGCTGGTGCACAATCCACAGGTCAAAGTGCAACAAGATACAGAAGTGCTGAGTCAGCTCACTGGGCTGGGGTGTCTATCCTGCCAAGGACAGCAACTTTTGGGCATGCATGGGACACTAACATGGGTGGCTGGAGTAGACAACATTCCCTGCACATCATCAGCACACCGAACAGCAGGTTTACCTTAGGCATGACACTGAACATGCTTTAAGAGTCAGGTCATACAGGCTCAGACAAGACTCTATAGCTTGCTTGGCCTGTTAAGGAGGCAGTTTTCAGTGTTAATATGATAAACATAAGAAAACGCCAAATGGTTCACATCTTATTTTCTGCACAGTCCAAAAAGTCCTCCTCTTGGAAGGAGGCTACTTCATACCTATTTTGTTGGAACTTAAATGTAGAACATAATTCTAGCTAAGAAGCTTCTACTTACATTTTTTTTTCTATTTCTCACTAGAATAGTCGCCATGTATCCTTTAGCACATTATTCTCCTCAAATGGTCTGCCCCATCTAATTCATGTTTTGCCTCATTTTTTTTGTATTAATTTTCAACTCTATTTAAACTCTATTTGCCCTTTTGAGAAAGACTGCCCAGATTTTTTACAATCATGCTACTCATTTGAAATTTTGCTCTGCAAATTCACATGTGACTTGGCACTGAAAGTAGTTTAATTATTATTTGCAAATATTAACAGTTGAAGCTAGAACAGGATTTGATTCACATCAGTATGTCATCTAATTTAAAATATATCTGTCATCAAAAAGTAACATGCTGGAATTCTGCTGAACATTGTTGATCCAATGCCACAAAGGCAAGAAGGAAAAGCTGAGGAACAACAACTGCACTCCTTCTTAAACAGTAAGCTTCCTGAAAAAGAAACTTCTGAAGCTGTTGCACTCTGAGAAAACCCTCCTCTTCCACAGCAGTGGTGCCGTGCCTATCCCAGATCTAAATGACCAGCTGGTACACCACCTGAGAAATCACCACTTCTGTGGTGTTTATCAATAACAAGAAAAAAAAAAATAAAAGCACATCAGCTCTTTCTTTCTTGAAAGAATTACTAGGATGAATTATTTTGTGAAGGCAAGAGCTCAAATTTTCTGGAGAATGGCAATGCCTGAACATAACTGCTTCAGAAAGTTCTTTCAGTAATTTGTCCTTTAAAGCACCTCCCTTCCCTCCAAAGCAGCTGTTCATCCTTGTAGGCTTCCACAGCTCTGAATTAAGACACATGCTGTGACTGGTACTTTTGACTTTCTGCCAATAGACAGAAAACTGTGAAAACTGGATCCTCTTTTCCTCTAGCAGGTCGGAGATGGGAAGTGGAGGTGGGGCCCTGGGCAATGAAGTGAGAGAAATGTGTGTAAAGAGCAGAGGAGTAAGAAAAATGCAAAGCAAGAAGAAAAAATGAATCACACTCACTCCTCAGCAACTGTTAGGCACCAGACAGTAGAAAAGGGCATTTAGAAAACAAAGTAATAGGGCAAAAACTGTGATTTAAATAGCCATAAGGGAGCTTTTATTTTTCTGCAACTCCACCCCTTTCCTTACAAGATACAATCCCAGTGGTGTTTTGAGCAGAGACAGCTCTGTGAGCTACCCTATTTTTACACTCTTCTGAATCACTACTATCTACACGAAGATCCAAATGAATCCCAACAGGGGCCCCAAGATCCTCTTGCAAATGCACAGTTTACAAAAGAAAATGTTTGCAATAGTCACACAGTGAATGAGGTTAACTGAAAGGCAAATTATCCATAATTTATGCACAAACATAAATATAGTAGTCAGAATACTCTGCTGTGTAAACCTTTTCTGAGGGAAAAAGAAACAGGTTCTGTAGTACAGCAAGGCACTAAAGAAAGTGTGCACATGTTCTGCTCTCAATATTTGACATTAGAGGTTGGTCTCTACAGATGGCTGTACTGACCATTCACAAATGAAAGCAATAGATACGCAAAGGGAAAAAAAATTTAGGATGTTTTGAGCTCTACGGATGTGTGGCCAAACTGGATTATTTAGTGTGTTAGTAGAGAAATATCTGGGGGAACCAGAATTGTATTTAATTAGGTAGTAGTGTCAAGACTATGCCTGAAGGCACTGAAAAAATTATCTGTACAATGATTTTTTTTTTAATTGCATTGTTTTCCCTCACAAGTTTTAAAAGCAACTGACTAAGAAGAATCCTACAAAGCTTAGCTAGGGTTTCAATCCAATGTTTGGAAAAATCTACTTTTTCTTGTTCTATTGCAGAATGTTGTTATCACCTTAGCAGAGAAACTCCATTGACAGTATAAAGAAAGGTCCTGTGCTTGACAGGTGAGGAGGGGCAACCCCCAGGAGCAGGGACAGGGGCGCTTTCCTGAACAGCAGTGCCACTTCAGAAAACTGGAAGATTTTTGAGTCCTGTGCTGCTCAGGTGACAGTAGCCAGACATCATGGAGAGCCATAATTAATGCCTTCCCACTCCTTCGTGCCTCAGACAGCCCTCTTGGTTTTTACAGTTCAGTCTCTAGTTCAATTATAAGGATTCTTACCAATTTCTTAATTTACCCAAATATCACGGGCTCTGAGGACATTTATTCTGCCAAATTAGGGTTCCCCAAACTTTTCCTCTCCTGGTATGGCCCTACTATAAAGGATTAAGATCAACATTGTAACTTCATTCTCACTGGTAACACTCCTTCTGACTTCTCATCCAGGTTTCAAGATGCCATTTCTTTTTATCACTTGCCCATTTCTTTAGCTCCAGCTTTCTCATAAACTTGGTTTCTCTTCCCAACAGAGCTCTAAACCACAACCTCTTTATTATGTCATTGATTTTGGTTACCCCAAATGCCAACCAGGCCTGAGAAAGATAAATCCTCTTGCTCAGGACGGAGCCTTAATTTTCTCAGTGCCCATGTTCGGTGTTACAGTGACCTCTGGTTGCTGGGAAAAGCAAGCCCAAGCACTTGTGTTCAGTGTAAGTATAATTATGGGTAGTTTATTTTCTAATCTCCAAGTTTAGAAAGCTTGTGTGAACTGAGACTTTCCAATGCTCACATCCCGCTCAAATTTCAGAAGATTTTTCACAGGGAAGGAGTGAAAAGCATTTTGTTGACCCTCCAGCATTCTCTTGCCAAATTGGAAGACTGCTCCAAAACAGAGTTGTCACAGCTTCATAGTGAAACAGTCATAAGACTCTCCTCATTGTATCCAGCACCATAGTGCTTATCTCCATTTCGTCTTCCTTCTTTTAAATAAATGAAATATAATTTGATTGTTATTCTTCTAAAACTTCTGCTTAAAGCAGATATTTGCCTTAAAAGTATTAGCCCATATATTAAAACTTGTCAAAGCTATAAACAGCTGAAAACAAGGCTGTGTGATGAACAGAGATGATTCATCATCCTGATATCTTTTAATATATCTGGTAGATTGGCACTGAATTTTATTGAGCCCTAAATGCTAGGTCCCTAAATCACTCTGAAAACTTGCTCAGTAGCATTACTTTAGCTTTTTTTTCTCTTGGGAAGTTTTATGTCATGTACGGGGAAGGTCGACTATCTCCTCCCCGGAATTAAAGAGACAGATTACAGAGTTCTTGTCTCCTTTCTGCAGTCTACTTCAAAGGGTGGATATCACTAAATTGTAAAGTCAGTGAGAGACTCTGGTCATTCAGAAAGTCTCTCAGAAACCCCTCATCCCATCCTAGGCTATTGTGTGCAGAACCTCATCGGGCCTACATGATCAGATGTCTCACCTCCAGGACCTGACTATTTTAACTGCAGCATGTGCATCATCTGTTTGCAGTTACAAATCCTCTGCCAGGAAAAGACATGGAATCAGAATTAAGAGATATGAAGGGTCTGGTGTGCTAATCAGCTGGCTGGAAGGAGGAACAATAATAAATAAGCCCTTGAGTCAGAAGCCAGATGTGGCAGAAGCGCCCTGCAGCTGCTGGGCAGGCTCAGCAGAGGCCACATCCCAGCCCTCTGAGCTGGAGGTAACTGCACCCCCCTTTGCTATGGGGTCTCTGGCATGGACATTGTGGCACTCAGAAATGGAGTAATACAGTCCCAAAGTATAATCCATAGTTCAGCAAGATTATTTTATTAATTGTTTTAAGCATTTACCCTGTAGGGTGTGCTGGTTTTTCCCATCCAAAATACAGGTTATAACTTTCTGTCAGTCCCAACAGACCACAATCCATATTCTAAATATAGCATTTATTCAAGTTGTTCAAACAACTATAAAATAGGCCTATAAATTAAACAATTGCCTAAGTGAAGCAGCCTTCTCAGAAAGTCTCTTTTCTCAAAAGTATTTATTGTTTTCATAAAGAAAACAACCACAATAAAAGGTGTTCTCCAGTTATATGAAAGGCAACACAATTTCTGATTTTTCTCTGAATGTAGATTGCATGCAGCATCCAACACTACCTGAAGTGGAAAAACATATTATGGGCAACTAAAACATTGTAAAGAGCTGCGTGGGAACTTCAGATGAACATGTTGGCCTGAGGGGGTAAAAGTCAACCTTAAGGAGAAGGAATGAAGACTGGAAAAGGAAGTAGAACTGGGCAAGCAGACACTTTAAACTCCTGAAAGCACAAGAGGACAAAAATAACAGTTTGCAAAAGCCTGATAAATATGTTAGAGGAATTTGGTCATTACTGGAGAAGTCACTAAAGCCATTTGTTGTGTGAAGCCTGCTAGGATTTTAATGCACTGTAAACTATTCTGTGCCATTAACTGACTGACAAGGGGTGGGGAGATTCTAACAAGAGTGGGGAGTAATTTTTTTCAGAGAAAATATGCTGTCATTTCACTTTTGGCATCATTTGTTTTACACTACTCACAGTAACTACTCAGAGTTTAAACAATGCTAAAGCAAAAGCAGGAATGAGACTGTGGCCACAGGAAGGTTTGGGGTTTGTTTTTATTCAAATAGAGCCACCAACACTCAGGCTCAGAGTATTTGGATCTTTTTTGATGTTTTCCTGTTACGCTTTTCCTTCGTAATAATTGTTTTTCATTTCTTAAAAATACAGCAATAAACCCGGAAATTCCATAAAAGCCGTCTTCTTTTATATGAAAGTAAGGGGGGAAGGGGAACCACAAAACCATATGGAAGTCAATGAAATGTTTTATTTGTTCAGCAGAAAAAGGAGACTGTGTATTTCCTGAATTAAATTTGTTTTCATTGTTCTTTTGTGGCCAGCTAGTTTGAGGAGATCATATACAATGTCACACTTCACTTGTGATTTTTTAAAAGAAGAGTACCACATTCTGCAGGTACATGGTTTTGCAGCTGAAGCTAGCTTCTTAAAATCTGTGCTTCATGTTTACAATGATGTAACTGGAAGAAGATTGGGTGCTGTTGCAATTTTAGCAATGCAGCTCCCATGTAATTCTCCACAGTTGTATAATAAAAATATTAACAGCTGTATAATTTCTGTTAGTAATTAAAAACTAATCCTTAAGGGAAAGGGTAAAACCAGTCTTCACACACATTTTTTAAATATCCACAAATACAATATGTGTAAGGGAATAATTTTGGGCAGCATTAGATATAAGGCTCTGTTGAAGAAAATCTATCAAGAAAATATGGTGTACAGACATTGTTGCAAATTGCAGGTAATACTGCGATGAAAATTAAAAAAAAAAAAACAAAAACAAAACAACAAACCCATAATGCCCTACATTATTTCCTATAATTACTATTCACTGAATACTGGTCATGCAGTGTTCCAGTATTCATAACTTTTAATTTTAAGGTAATTTAAGAGCAATGAGTCACCTTGTTGTTATTGTTTTACCATCCTCCTTTCTAAACCATTACACTTTCTGCTGCTCATTAAGATTTTTTAAATTGCAGTTAAGCTCTTAATCCTTCGTGGCTCAAACAATAAAATATCAGATGCAGTCACCAAGTACATTGTTAATTGTTATAAGAATAATATGAAAATCAACCAATACCTACTGATATTTAGATATTCATTAGAAATATCTCACAAATGAATGTATACCTTAGAAAGTGCAATAAACTGTAACTATACCATATGGTCTATAAAAAGTACCTGGGAGAAAGAAAAGAATGACAAATGTTTATCCCAAAGAAAACACAAAAGGGGAAGAAGAAGAATTAGCAAGGAAGTTTTGACATGCAGTTTTAATTTACCTGTATGCCATTAAACTGGTATTTTGATGACAGCACCTGTAGGTACTATGTAAAAGCAGGAGAGGGACATAAAACGTAGACTATAATTGATGGAAAGTACAAGGAAGTGATAAAAAAATGCTGTTTTGGAATAGAAAGACTCATAGTCAGCTTTTTATAAAGCATCTGAAGAGTAAAAGTACATTTTTATTCTGCACAAAAAGTAAAGAAATCTGTGCTTGATTATTCACTCTGAACAATACTCTGGCATGGTTCAAAATACAGAAATAACTGCTTATTAGTAATTTCCAGAGTTAGATTACTTAGCCATTAAATTATCACTACATCCAAGTGAGGTCAGAGATAAGACTTGTGCGTTGCTCTAGTTTTCTTACACAAGGCAGAGAGAAATGTGAAAGTACAGAATCACCATGTTCACCATGTTCACAATATCTCAAGGACATGCCAAGACAATCAAATTGAATAAGAACATTAAAAAAAAAACTGAGAGCAAATGATAAGAAAAAAATTAATCTAGAGACATTGAATTCACCTTACAGATATACAAATACAAATACCTCAACTGATAACCTCTTCCCACACATTATATATCTTTGGATACAATCATATAAAAACATATAATAGGCTCCTAAGGAAAAGTTCCAAAAGTAGGATACAAAGCTGGGAACTTCAGACAAGGAACATGATTTACTTCATAAAATGGAATAATTTGAAAATGGAAATGTTTTAAACTCTACTGAAACGTGAGGGAAGTGGGGAATTTTAACATAAATAAAAATCCAAACTGAACCATTTGCCATCTTAAAGAGCTTACGTTAAGGCATCACAAGACAAATTCTAACAGCTGCCATACATTTGCAATATCTAGGTGCAGTAATCACATAATGGGAACTCAAGTATCAGCAAAAGGACACTTATTCTGTGAGTCACAAACTTGTTTGAAGAATGCTTCATTGCATGGGAAGATCAGCTGAGCAGGGAGGAGGAAAAGGAAAAGGAAGCACATTTAAAAGTATTTATGGTCACAGTGAAACTTGTCAGTTCAGACCTAATTTAGGAGCGTTTCTGGGCTCCTTGCTGATGTTAAGCTTCCAGCAGTATCTGTAACTCCAGATACAAGTTCCCTTTGTATCACCTCCAAGCAGTCAGCAAACCTACACCAGCAGAAAATGGCTTACTCACAGATATTCTTGCCTCAGTTGCTTCTCAGCTGGGTCCTAGAAACACCGTTTTACTATGCATGAATTTTTCAAACATCCTCAAACTCAGCCTGGGAAAAAATACTGGTACTCCAAGCTGTCTATATAAGCTCATGCTGGGTAACTCGTATACTCAGACCCCACTAATGTTTTCACTCTTACAATCAAGCTGAAAGCTTACTTTAAGTTACTAAAATACTGATTTTTTTTTTTCAAATTCTCTTTGTCTTCTCTTAGAAAGATAATTAGACTCAATACTACTACAATAAATTAATATTAAATACCTATATTGATGCACATAGAAACAGAAAATGAAAATAGGAATTACTAAAGAGATGGCTAGATAGCTAATATTAAAATTTGATATGTGATGTAGAGATGGAATTCCCCACATTTCTTTAGCTTCTATAGCAAATAAAGAACATTAGAGGTCAGAAACTAAACTGTGGCTATTAAGCCACATAGATACATGAGGAAACTTCCAGGCTTAGGTTGCATGATACAGTACAGAATTATGTCTTCTTCTATTCATCTCTGTCATCTGCTCCTATAACCTTATTACCACCAGGAGTCTCCTCCAAAATTGGATAGCCATCACTCACCTTGCTGAACAAATATAATTTGATATAGCAGAAACCAGCTTGACAACCAGAGAGAATGATTACTGAAAACGTGGGCGAGCTGAATCAATCCAGCTGTCCAGCATCAGTGCTGGCCATAGGCAGGAGGAGAGAACATGTGGTCTTAAGCAGAAGGGAGGCAGCAGATAAGGAGGAAGCAGGAAAATGTCCTCTTCTAACAAACAAACTAACAAACATTTCTGCTTAGCTTTATCATTAAACACTATTCTGGAACAATATTATTTATTTACTGTTGGTCTTCCTAGCTTCACACGTACCTCTGAAGCAAGTTCAAGGGTCACAAAAACAGAGTATAAATTGCTGGTGAATAAAAGCTTATTTCTTCAAAGAATTTTCACAAAAGCACCAGCAAAGAATGTATTAGTAAGGAAATTCAGAACACAGCAAACAGCATAAAACATTGTTAGTAAAGAATCCTGTGAATAAGATGTAAATAGCTAGGCTTATACATATGCTCAATCTTCTTTAGCACATATTTAAATACAGGCTTTCACAATACAGTGACTATTACTTGTGTGCAAGCTTTTAAGCCCACACCTTCTTTCCAGGTAAACTGGGTGAAGATATACAATGTTTGTTTTTCTCACATGCCATTATTATTATTTTTTAGAAAGAGAGAAAAAAATCAAATTAAAACCAGTTAACAGTAGCAGCTAATGAAACTCCTATAGACAGATCAGTACTTGAAAGTCACAAAAATTTTACCTTTCCTGTCCTGATCTTTACATGGTAATGTGTAGTCAACACACTTGAGTAAATGTTGGGAAGTGCAGCATAATGAATGCACACGAGCAAGAGGGAACAGCATCTATGTGTATCCAAAATGAACACACCAATTAAATAGGGATGCCTCAGGGCCATTTCTAACTCTTTTGTTTATATCTTTTCCACCCAATTGTTCTCTCTCTGGCTCTTCTGATGGAAAGGATGGGATGTAACCTAATAGATGACTAACTGTGTACAACCAAACTCATTTTGCTGCTTAACCCCAAAAACTGCCATGTGTTATTTCTGAATCTTAAGGATCCTTTAGCTATCGAGCTGTGGTGACCCAGAGAATTTAAAAACAAACAAACAAACAAACAAACCCCAACAACAAAACTCCTCTCCTTTTTTAAACCAAACAACAATTTGTGCTGAAAGGCATAACCACCTGCCATGTATAAAATCTTCCAACAATCTAGATGTCTTGGAAACAATAGAGTTTTGCTCAATGCTTAGTTAAGCATCACTATTTCCAAGCATGCTGAAGACAATGAGAATTTTTTCAAGGATTTCAATGAGCTTTGGGTAAGACACAACAGTTTAAGTCACTGACTTCTGTTGATCCATGGGCTTGATTTGATATTCTGAAAGTAATATCAAAAGTTAGTTAATAAAAATATGCCATGTAAACAGTGATGTACCCTAAAACACGATACTCAGCTAGTTTCCATCTCAAACCTCAGATTATAATAACACAGAAGCCAGGTGTATGGCACTGACCCAGACTTACAGTTTCAGATCTAACTTCTGTAAAACAGCCCAGCATGTATTTTATAACAAAGTTATAAAATCTGATATGAGAAGTAGTAATGGAAATCTAAAAATCCAAGATGTATTTTGCAGGGTTTTGAAAATAATAATTTTTTCCATGAGGTGGCCTCACAGATGGACCTACCATAAAACAAGCATTCTTGTACCCTTCTATCCATTATTATCAGTTGTTGGTAAAGCATACCATTGCCATTCGAAATGAACTATTATTTTTGCACTGCTAAATATGATATAATATTCTGACTATGTTTATTATAGCACTGATTTCATGCAAGGTTTATAAATTGACAAGACTCCAGGGTCAAAGATCTACTAAAATTGACTTCATCTTTATACACACACTCAAAAAAAAGGAGCTTTAGGCATCTGCGAAAGCTTTAGCTTCTGACTTCCTGATAGTTTACAAGAGAGATAACAACTGTAAGCACCCACTTGCATCGGGTAGCTAAACCCATTTATAATTTGGTTGAACCTTTAAACACACAGAAAAGGTAAAGCTAAATCTTAAAATGCTTTTACTGTCATGATTTACATCAAAGAATTGCATGAGGATTCCTGTGGTTATGGTTCCCTGCTCTTTCTGAAAACATAAATGGATTATGAAAATGGTGCTAGGAAAGCAATGTTTAAAGATAAGATTGTCCATTCATGGCTGTCCCAGTTCCTCCTGTTTGGCAATAAAGTATTTGCAGCAGTATTTTAAAATGGTCCTGCACAACAAATGTGGTTTAGGTCTTGACAAAGAAATTCACCACTTGAGAACTTTCTCCTTTCCCACTTAAGGAACATTTAAAAGGTTCCATTGTTTTGCTATTTTCTAAAGTACTTTGCCACAGAACCCAAAAGCCACTGCTGATGACCAGCCAGAACTGCACAAATCATTAGGAATTTACACACAAACCTCGAGGTGGTTCACCAATGGAAGTGCTGGACTCAGATTACACTTTAAACCATATTTTTTTCAGTGTTTACATGTATCCTTAGTCACTATCTATATGAAAGGGCAAAGCATGTTCACACAGAGGCTAGCATTTTTTTCCCAAACGGCCGAAACACCCCCCTCAACAAGCTGCTAAGAAACATTCTTCCAACGGGCCAAAGCAGGGACTTGAGGACCTATTGTGTCTCATTACTGTCACAACTGAAGAAACTTTCCTTCAAAGTAGAAGGAAATAAGGGTTGGCATGTTTATAGGTCAAATCAAATAATGCTAGACATAGATAGTAACTTTATAGTTTTTTAGCATCATTTACATGCAATGACCAAAATTTTCCAAATTGGTTTGAAAACCCTGTCCTCAAAACAGAGATTGTTCAAGATTTCAGAAAGTCACTTTGTAGTCCTAACTATTTTTTTAAATCTTCCATGGTTACTTTATGCCTGCATATATCTGCTGTCTTGCAGCATTTAGAACTACATACCTTATTCTGACAGCTCTGAGATGGGCAATTATTAATCACCTTCACTTAAGACAGTCAATGGCCCAAGTGGGGAGAAGCCTGTAACTTCTAATCTAACACAGAAAATCAGTTCCTCTTCTTTCACACATCTGCTTTCCACTGGCAGATAGTATCTCACTGCACAAACAAAAAGTTGATGTAGACCTCCTCATCATCTTGAAAATGTCACAAATTACCTCAGATTCCAATAAGCAAGTTGAAATTTAATACACTGCCAAGACAATTAACTGCTATCTGTGTGGTACCCTATACATCTATTGCTTTTTTAAACAGGTCCAAAATTTGGAAGTAACTTTATGGAACTGTACGCAAATGATTAAGTCAAGCACCTTAATTTCTCCACATTGAAATCTTCCACAAGACTGTAAGCTTTTCTCTAAAACAGCATGCATTCCAGCCATATAATTTCAGCATTTAATGTCTCTGGATACGAGGTGATCTCTATTAAGGTGCTTCAGTTTCTACATCTCTGTACACATATGGGGTTTAAAAAGGTAACATAAATTTTAAATTCAGGTAAAGTATCCATGGGACTTTCAGTACCATCATTACAGACAAAGATTTATAATTAATTTGCTTTACAAGATCTGGCAAAACTACTTTAACTATCATTAGCAAATTATTAACATCAATACTGTTGCATGAAAACAAGACAAGGACACTGGAGTTTAAAAGTTTTACATATCCTATTTTATACAAGTCTAGCAATTATTAAAAGCCTCTGGAATCTAAAAATGTGTAATTTCTCTGTTTACCCAAAGCATGCATATGATACAGAAAACAGCAAGTTTCTTAGTGATGACTATGTCAGCTGCCACAGACAGGGTCACCTCTTGGGTCAGAGGACAGTTTAGTCTCCAAGTTATCTCAGTCACTGGCCTCCTCGCTGTGTTCTCCAGCATGGTATTAATTACTTGCAGTTGCAGTGTCGACGTCTGAAATATCAACATCTGTTCACATGCAAGACCACACACTTATCCTGCACAGGCCTAACACAGCTAGTTATGACTGATCTGGACTTAAACTGAATCACAGCCTCCTAAAAGTAAAAGTCTCTATGATGTTCACATTAGTTTGACTTTTTGCTACTGTTTCCCATTAAATCTATTTAAATTCCTAACTTTAGTTTCTAACTTTCCTTTTTTAAGATTTTTTTTCTTTCAGATGTGTTTTGGAGAGATTTTTCTTAATGCGTTTTCTGAGAATCTCTTCAAACACAGGAAGATAATTTAAAGCATCACACAAATAAGAAAGCATTAAACTGAGGTAAGTCAGGAATCTTCAAATACCTGATAAATGGTGTATGATTTAAAACTTGATTTGGATACCAATATAAAGTTTAAGACACTTTTTGCATAAGAGCTATTTTTGACTAGGAGTTAAGACGCTGGAGAAATCCAGCTGTATGCCTTTTGTGCTGATCTAACGCTTTGATCTGCAGACAGAAATTAATGGATGTATGTACAGTAGATGCACAAATGAATGCTGTCTTCAGAAATACAATTAGAATAGCAGAAATGTCCCTGAAGGGGTGATTTGGAAGCTTCTGCAGGGGCACAGACCTCCTGAGTTTAGTGGACTCTTCCCCCACAACTTCTCTTATGAATCTTATTTCACCAATGGCTTTTAGTAGGCTATGGCCTCATGACTGCATTTGGGGAGAGCTGAATTTCATTCCAGAAAGACAAAATAAGATTTCACTGGTGCAGAAGATCTAATTTGAAACAATGAGATAAAGTATGTGATAAGTAAGAACCTAAGTAAACTGGTTTTTAGTTTTTCTGAGGCTTTTAGAACAATGAATGTTATATTTTTCAAGAGCTTGTCTATACATCATGTAAGAATCCTTAATGCTTTTCTTTTTTTTTAAATGAGGTTGCAAAAAAAGTCCTCAGCTTAACATTCTTATTAGAAATACTGTGTTCTTCCCCATTCTTTCGCAGAATTCATCAAAATGGATAGGGTCCAAATGGAATTCCTACATTATGTGAAAACTCCACTTTGTCTACTGTTGGAACCCAGGTCATCTCTTTGCCCTGGGAGCTCAGGAACCCTGATCGGACAGTCTGGGAACCAAGCAAAGGAAGTCTGAGTTTTGTCCAGGGGGTTTTTTAGACCTGTCCAGGGAGATGAACAGGGGGGTTTTACTTCTTTCCATGGGGGCCACAGACCCTGGCACAAAGCAAAGATGAATTACAAATCTCAGGAGTGTGAAATACAGTAGTTTAGCTTATCACAGGGTGAGAAATTTGTAGTTTGAGGTTTTTATAATAGAAGTAGATGGAGGCAACATGGAGATTTTGGGGTGGAGTTTAAGCTTCTTCTTCTTCACCTCCATCTTTCTGCTGTGATAGTACAATATAATTTAGAGAGATTTAGAGTACAATATAATTTACAGAGATTTAGAGAGTAGAAATGCCTTGTTAGCATAGATAGTAAGTATTGGCATATAAATGTAAACTAAGATACGTAATGGGGGGTAGAAAAGGGCTCAGACTGCCCAGGGGTGGGCAGTTGTGCCATGGCCGGGGCGCAAGACAGATCACGCTGGGCACAGAACAAACTGTGAGATAACAAACAATTAACAAAATGATAGACCTTGGAGAAACCGAAGCTTGAAGCCTCCATCTCTTTCTTGCGTCTGGCCAAAAGATTCCAGGAGGGCAAAAAAGGACTCTAACCACCTGAATCTTGGAAAATCATAATCCAACAGTCTACAAAATTATTAAAGCTGTTTTGGTTGGCTTTTGCCGTACTTAGCAGGGTCTGAGGTCACTATTAGCTTGATTACAGAAGCATGAATTCATTTATATGCATTCGTTGATATAACCTAGAACATTAGGCATCAAATTATACTCTTTTTTTGCCCTCAGTGATCACAGCTACTAAATGCAACCCTGATAAATTGGACTGAGGAGAAAAGAGAACATGATAGTAAAGACTCATTAACAAATAAAATGCTCTATTAGAACAGCCTAGGCTGTTTTCTCACAAGATTTTTGACTCATTAGGGAAGCTGGGTGGCCTCTAGCTGAAACTGATGCAGAGTTTCCAAGAATCACCTCAACAGTTACAAAGGGAAAATCTGCTGCACCTATTTTTCCACATCATATCCCACTATAGGCATTTGCTGCACCTCTCTTTCCACACCATATATAACCACAAACATTTTATGTTTCTCAATTACCTAGTTTTCTGGGTTAAGCAGGAACATCATGTCTCCTGGTCTCCTAAGCATTTTTCATAGTCAGCAACGTGTACTGATTCATACGAGGAAGTTTAATTATTTGCCATCTCATAAAAGAGCATATTTGAAGTGATCAAGCTGAGATATAGAGCATCCTAACAAAGCAGAGCAGTTCTGTTAAATGAAAAAGGTACAAGAAATCAGACATTAAATTGCCTAACTTTAAACATTTTGCTACAAAGAAAAATCCATAAATCTTCTGAGTCACTTAGGCTACTTATATAGTGCTTGTGAAAAAATAAGCATCAACAAAAACCAGTCTAAGCGATCCACGTACTGGAATTAGAAATGCCTAAAGAAATACTTCAGCACATAGTATGTTCAGAGACAGACTCAGGTAAAAGGCTCAGAGAAAACTCCATTTTCTTGAGGATCTTTTTCACAGGATTCGTGAACTAAGTAAGGCTTACATTTTTGTGCACATCTGAGGTGGTAAAGATGGTGTTTACTTCTGTACTTGGTATGTTGAAATTATTATGTGTTCATTTTCCCAGTACTTCTTTAATTTGTACATTAAACAGATACAAAGTAATTAGGCCTTAAAGCAAGACTGGAATTCAGGGCCCACCTTTTCCAAAAAAACCCAAACTCAGTGAAATGTTCTCCCCAAGTCTTCCATTACTGGTAGTGAAGTAAATAAAAAACAATAGATGAGTAACCTTAAGCTACATTTGCCCATAGTCTAATGATTTCAGCTGTCCTGCATGAAGTAGGAAAGGTGGGGTTGACTCCTTAAGTAGAATTCAAATCTTCAGACTCTTGCTCTCAGGTATCTGTATTCATCAGACTCTTACAAGAGATGAAGGCCAGATTTCACACCTTTTTAGCTAAAACAACCCCTCACCAAAAGTGGTCAACCCACTTGCATTAAAAATGCAAAATGTGTGTTTAAGAGCTTTTGATTGGTGGGAATACCTTCTTGGGGCAGGACACAGGCCCTTCTGTTCAGCTTCTAATCCTTGACTCATCTCAGGTAGAAGAGTTGGACAGCCTGGGCTTGTTCCACAGCCAGAAGCCATGTTCATAGTGGGCTCTAACATCACACTGAGAGACATCTGGTAAATTTAAGATACTGAAGGTTGAGATATCAAGAGATGTAAGGCTGAAAGATTTCAATCACCCTGCTGAAGACACATTTTTTTATTTATTCTAGCCTAACAAGCCTTTTCATCTTCTGTGGAAAAAATTCCTTACCTGACAAGATCTACCCATCAATACATTTTACTAGGAGGAAATTGAAGAGTCTTTTCTCATGTTCACTAAGAATCCAACTTTACTGCTCTTTTTGGTGCACATTTTCAATTTTCTTTCTTGGTTGATTTTTCAAGACAAATCAGCCCATGGATGTACTTATGAATCTTGATTATGCATTCAGTTTCAGAAATGAATTAATGTCTCACTTAAGGGAGAGATTAAGATAAAATTTCAATGAAATATTGAACTTGGATAATCCACTTTTTCTTATAGGATGTATAAAAAAATTCTTGGGAATGTTTTCATCCAGTTCAGAGCAGAACTCATCTGTAATCCACAGTACACTAAGAATTGAATAGAACAGAATTAATGGACAGAATTTCTTTATCCCAATTTACCTACCCTTTTAATTAAAACAAAACTTTTACTCAAATGGAATAAAAAAATTAAACCCCAAAATCTTGTCCTATTAGTCTTTCTAATGTCTTTTGTAAAATGCTGTGAACTTTTCTCATCACTTACAGAGCCGAACTTCAGGATTACATCCTGATTTTGGCTGCACACTCATAACTGCAATTTGAACTGGAAATCTTTTGGCAGCTGTTAGCACTTACAAATGTTGTATCATTTGAATAATTATATAGCAGGATTACAAATAATCAACCTATTTTCAGCAGGAATAAGATCTATAACTTTTGCCTAGGATCAACTTCCAAACTGTACAGTGGCCCAGCCAAAGTTTTATGAACTGTCCTTCCAATGCATTTCTAGGGGCTACCTTTATTTTCATGTATTTCCTCTGCATGAGAATGAAGTATAGCTCTCACTGCAAAAAGCCAGAAAATGGTGAATAGGTTTCAAAATTCCTTACATGTTAGTAATTTAAATTAGCACAATAAATTTCTTCTTATTTGAAGAAAAAAATATAGTGGTTCAATACACATCAGGATAACACCAGATATTTTGGCTTGAACCCAGCATTTTTATTTCCTCAAAGAATGAGGTTTTGCAAAGTTTTTTAACAGTATAAACATTCTTCAGAAATTATTTTTACCTATCTTATTTGCAGCACTGTGCTTTTGTAATGAATGACAAAAAACCAAAAGTATGGTTGATCTGAGGCAAGGCCAAACCAATGCTTTTTTTGCTCTATGAACCAGCTAAAGAGTAAAACTGTCCCCAGCTGTAATGGACATTTCAAACAGCCATGGTGCATTCCTGCAAGCCTTGGGTTTGATAAATAGTATGTGAAATAGCACATGCAGCTCAGACTCAAAACAGGGAGAAAATAGCAGTGATCTACATTGCTGTTTCTGTTGGGGCTCTGTGGGTCTGTGTTTCCTGCTGCCATGCCAGCAGAGCTGGCCAGTGTTTATCCCTGGCACTGATAAAGAAAGAGAGTAGGCACGAGGAGAAGAAAAAATATTCTTTGAAAAAACAATAACAAATATCCTTGAAGAATATATTTTTTTTTAGATTGGACATGAATTCACATCAGTGTTGTCAATTTCAAGCAAAATATTAACAACAGGTGTGGTCCAAGTAAGGGCATTCCATTAAGCATCCAAAATTCAAACAATTTTTAAAACCAGGGCGTTCTTAGCAATGAGAGAATTCTGTGAAAGGATCTGCAGTTAGACACTCGTGGTTGTTATTTGCTATCTCTGTTCTAGTATCTTTGAAGTGAATATTCAAAGCCTTTTCCATTCCAAGCCTCTGATCTTCCTTTTAAATGTGGTGAGCATTCTTGAAATCCTGAAAGAACAGTATGCATCACGTAGGAGTATTCACTGACCTATCCATTTATTTGGTTCCTGAATCATCAGTAGAAACCTACTCCCTTCCACAAGTCACTATCAACTATGACTAAAATGTGGAGTGAGATGCATTGACTCAAGTCTCAGAAAATAAATAAATGCTGGTCTGATGAATGGGACTATAGCACTGTAATCTATGAGAGGAAATAAAAGAAAGAAATGTTAGGTTTTGCCAGCTCTGTATGCCTGACTTCTAAAAGAAAAATATTCAGGATCTGCGTGAATGCAACCAAGATGAGGATTGTTGTTAAGATCTGCTGGGCACTGAAATGGACAGAAAATCAACCTCTAGAGAAGCTCTCTCTCTAGTACAACTTTTGTTCAGTAAGAATTTAGTCCAGTATAGAGGTATAACCATGAGGATCAATTACTATGCTCTCATTGAAGGACGGTAGAATATTTATATTTCATATTTTATCTATGTTTTATGAAATGCATAATCTAATTAAAGTAATTAAACCCCAAAAATATGTATTTGGGATCAGTGAGTCTTCATCCTGTCTTTTAAATATTAATGTCACTTTCTGGTGTGTTCAGAATAAGTTAATTTTAATATTACTTGACAAGTCTGAAATTCTAAATTTGTGTGTGCAATTTTCACATATATTTACATTTGAAAGGAATCCAGGATTTATTGTAGAGCAGGACTAACTGTTGTATTACAGTGGAGAAATCAAAAGATTACTAAACTTCACCTAGCTGGAAAACTCCAGCTTTGCGTTTCTATTGGAGGCTCATTTAAACAGATGCATCTATGTTTTTAAAGTAGAAGACTATTGACTTTCACAAGAATTGTACAGTATAATTCTTTATAATCTGATCTTTTTTGTTACCTAAAAGTTAATGACAGCTACACAGTGTACTTAGTTACCAAACATTACTCTGAAGTATCCAGCCTTTTTCTAGGAAGATGAACTACGATAACTCCCTTAGGACCACAAAAACATATAGCAAGATTTTATTCATCAACAGTCCTCCTGCTCACATAACCCTTTTTTTTCAACTTTTTCAAGTCAGCAGAGCTCATGACACCTTCCTCTCTTCCTGTCTCCAATACTTTGAACTGTCATAGAGATTTCTGGTATAGGGTCAACTTATCAAGCAGGGAACAGAACAGCTATTTATTTTATTTCAGCTCTCTTGTGTTCTGCACTTGCAGGTGGTGGAAGGAAGTACAGTTCCACCAACAGCGTTTACACCAGTTCCCTAGAGCTTGATGATTATCAACACTATGGACCCTAGGTCATTTATGGTGTTGTAAAGCACAACCAGACACACAACAACTCCTTCTTGGCCTGAAACTGCACAGGTGCAACATGAATTACAAAGATATGGCACTTAAAGGATTTCTTTTGATTCTGCCATGACAGTCCTTCATGGATGAATTCACCCTTTTAAGCAATTCTGAATTTTGAACACTTAAATAAGAATTTATTCTAAAACTTGTAAGTTAAATATAATTATAATTCAGAATTTATGTTAAAAAAACCCAACAAAACCATGCCAATACCTCAAAGGAAAATGTCACATAATTAGGAAGAATTAAATTAAAAATATATGCCTCATGTAAATTTGCAGATAACCCCATAATGTGCCTGCTATAGAACAGCAATAGTTTTTAGTTGCTGTTTTGTTTTCAGTAATTTCAAATAATTTCTAAAATTTAAATGTGTGTTATTATAATAATGATGATGATGCTTATATAGAGTTTTTATTTCTCAAGTCATTTCTTTGTCTTACATCCCATGAGCCAAATTCTATTCTTTGGATATGCTTGTACTTGTCATTGAAAATCATGTATAATCAAGAGCAGATTTTGGCTCCTTTTTTTTTTTTTCTTGAAATGGTCTAAATTATGTTTTTAAACATTCAAAGATTATTTTCTGTTTATTTCAATGGATATTTCTTTTTAGTCCCCCTATTTATGTGGAAAATAATTTCCTAGCAAGAAAGGGATTTGTTTTATTTTTTAAAAAATCAGTAACAAAGTTTACAGATTTGTAGTAACCTTCATACTAGCAAATTGAAAACTGGTAGTTATTCCCTCCATAATGTGGCTTGCATTAAAAAACCTTTAATAACTGATTATAACTGAATTTTCTTCTCCATCCACAGACATTCCATTCTTATATTTCCTAACTAAAACAGAGCACATAGGCAGGTGATATAGACATTGTCTGCATAAAATCCTGCACTCACTTAGCTAAAATATGTGTGTTTCAAGCCAATTTAGTTAAACTTATGCAATCTGTTCTAGCACACATATTTTCATTTACAGATATATTAGAGGGACCTTTGTGAGAGTGTTCAGTTGGATTATAGATTCTTATTTAGAGAGTGTGGCTGAGATTGAAATTGGATCCAGAGAGAACATATTTCTAATATTAAATCCATTTTGCCTTTTTGGAAAATAAAACAGAAAAGCGAGGGATTGGTTGTGGAAATTTCTGTTCTCACAACGCAAGCTGTTCCTTTCTATATTTTCTTACAAAGTTTAGAGTATTATAAAAACTGTCGTGTCACCTAATCCTGCAGAAGTAATGTTTGCTATAAACCTATAAATTGAGTTGTTCATTGGTGGTCTGCCTCTTCACTTTTACTGTGCACAGCCAGCTTTCACAAGGAGCAGTATTTAAGGGCCCTTATCCTGTTATTTCATGTCTCTGGCTTTCAGGCACCTATTTCTCCATTTCTCCATAGATGTATTATACTGGGGACCTATTTAATATATACAGTCCATAAGAACATGTTTCGTCCTCTGTAGAAGTAAAGCAATAGGAACCTGAGGATCATATCACACTGAAATTCAAACAAACTGATTTCCCTCCTACAGAATGTAGGGAACATATATAAAGGCAATGAGTTTTCTTTACCTCTTAATTATTTAGCAGCTGTACTTTGAATAGTTCCCCGTGGTGAGAAGGAGCTATAAACTGCATGGTCTGTGCTCTGCAAGTTGCTGCAGACATCTCACTCTTATTGCTCAGTCCATAGATGCAGCCTGGTGGGAGACTTGTCTCTTCCCTTTGTTAATCTTCTCATCAAGTAATCTAACAACATTGAATTTACCTCAAACTTGATCCTACAGGCTAATCCTATCAAAAAGAATTATTCTTCACTTACAGAATAGAAACCTTTTTTTTTCTTTTCTGAATGGTGTCAGAAGGAAGTTCCCAGTAACCTCTGCTCTTGGCTCCACTGCATTTCAACAGAATGACTGACGGATTCTCCCCGTAAAACCAATGGGAGCAGGGCACTCTTCAGGGAAATGGGGGCCTGTGAATTCAGGCTGAGAAAAGCCTTAAATTCATATCTTCTGGTTCTTGCTGTGGGTATAAAATTTATGTGTGATACTCAACTGATAAGCACAAAATAAACACATCTTCCTTCTGCAATAGCTTGAAAGAAAAACAAGAGATGTGTTTGGAGTTTAGTCAAAGAACTAAAACCTTCTGGGGACTAGCAAGTCCTTGAAAGCCCCATGAATAAAACAGGGACATAGCTTTTCAGTCTGACTGCTAGGGGAAACTTGAACTAACAGACTAACAGAATTTTTCACTTAGGTACATCTTTGGGGAAAAACTACAGTGTGCCTGCCTCTGGCTAGAAAGTGAGGTAAAATTGTTTAGCTTGTTTTCCTAATTACTTGGGGGTTGATAAAATTTGTGAATTTGAGATCTTACTGTTAATGTAGGATCTTTTAGCTTTAGTTACTGTGTTCTTTGTTTCTACCTCTAAATCATTTTCAAGACTGCTCTTAAGATCAAGTCCTTCATTTACAAGATTATGATCTCAAAGAGGTTGTAAACACACTCCTTGTTTCCACCTTCTTATGTCAAGATTGATCAGCTCATATTGGCTTAATGTATCAAGAATCATTATTCCAGCAGCTAGAAATTTTATCACTGCTAGTCAGCACTTCTAATCAAGGAGATTCTTCAAATGCCTTCTACCTGGGGCTCAGAGCATGAGTCTTTATCTTACAACCAGAATATTTTTCAGTTTTCATTTTCACAACCACATGGCTACATTTGAAAAAAAACTATATTTTTTTCCACTGTTCATCTAGAATAAATTCATTCCTTAATATTTAATTCCACCACAGAATGTTTTTCCCCGTAATTTGGAATCATCTTTCAATATTCAGATCAAAATGCACTGCAATCCTCAGTCTGTTCCATTCCAAAATATAATTTAAAATATGTTCCTCTGAGATGTTTAAAAAGTTTTCCTTCAGTCATCCCACTTCATCTCTTGCCAATCTATGTTCTACTTCATCAACAGATGTCTTTTTTTTCCAATGCCTCTCTTTGTCTGGCCACTGAATGGGATTAATTCCCCTTCCATAGTGTATCTTTCACCTCCTGGAAAAAGGGTTCTGCATTTGACAGACTCTCTAATTTATTCTGCTCCTTTTCAAGCCTTTTCTTCTCTCCCTCTCATAACTTCTAATCACAGCTCTAACAAAATAAAGTAACTACATTCTATGCCCAAAGCCCACATACAGCTTTTGCATTATTTTTACCACAGTCTAAACACACTTATGAATTAAAATATTATGTTGATACATAATTTAATTATATTTCCTCTTCACAGTGCATATTCTTTATATTTTTATGAACATTACAGACCATAATTATTATTTGGTGTTTCAAAACACTTTTATGCTCATAGGAGTTACATGTTGAAGTGAAAAATGTTTTGTTGC
This sequence comes from Pycnonotus jocosus, assembly GCA_013400435.1. Taxonomy (NCBI): domain Eukaryota; kingdom Metazoa; phylum Chordata; class Aves; order Passeriformes; family Pycnonotidae; genus Pycnonotus; species Pycnonotus jocosus. The sequence goes on along the minus strand of VWYP01003912.1, from coordinate 600 downwards.
ATAAGGTATTTATCACGCAGTTACTGTCTGTGATGAAGAGTGGAATAAAATGTTTCAATTATTTGGACAAAAAGGTAGTAAGTGCCAAGTGACAAGTCCACCCTCCAAATTAACTCAAAGCAGAAAAATCTGAGCAAGCCAAAGTTCAGAGTACTTTCTCTGTCTGTCTTGTATTTCTAAAATTAGGTTCCAAAATGGTATCATTCTCTTCCTATGACTGACATGCTGGAGAAATAAGAAAGCTCTTACAGAATCAGAAATACCCTTCTTTCCTTAAACAACCCATCAACACCCCTCCATTTTCCTTCCACAATCAGGCACACCATGAAGGTGAAGGAGAATGGTGTGACAAGACAAAAGGAATGCAAACAATAGAGGAGATGTGATAAAGAATATAGCCAGAGAATACTTCAAAAGCAACAGAGAATCTTAAGGGGGAAAAGAGGTATGGAGTGAAGGACAAACTGAAAGAAGTGAGTTTCTTGAGCAATTCATCATAGGAACAATAAAAAGAGAAACCTGAGGTAGAGCAGAAGAAAACAAGCTGGCCTCTGGTCAGACAATACTAAAATATAATATTACCAATAATAATAATAATAA